>QKWP01000290.1:71350-86794 GCA_003550325.1 Gigaspora rosea | reverse complement strand
ATCAAAAATCCAAAATTGTGCATCAAATCTCTAAATTACAAGTAAAATAAAAACAAAACAGCCGTTTTGATGCATGTTTAGGTGCTGAACAAGTTTACTTAGTGCATTTTGTTAGAATTAATTAATAAATATTTGTGAATTATAAGATTTTATAAAATTTTATTAATAAAATTCTATAAAATCTTATGATTCATAAAATTTTACTAATTTATTCTAACAAATGCACTAAGTAAACTTGTTCAGCGCCAAAAAATATATATAAATATATTCAGACTCAGACCAGTCTGCAGACTTCGGATCAGACCCAGACCGGACTCATAATTGAGTCTGAGTCTGGTCTGAAGTCTGAAATTAGTAAAATTTAGAGTCTGAGTCTGGTCTGATCCCGGACTGGACCCAGACCAGACCAGACCCAGACCGGACCTGGGAGCACTAATCCAAAGTTAATGATTTTGGTACTATTCAATTCGTCTTAGCGAGAGGAGTTGAATGGTACCAATTTTATTTCATTTGGATCACTGAATCAAAAGTTATTGGCCAAATACTATTGAACATATCTTTTCTTATAAAATTACTATATAACCAATGTTTTTGTGAATATCTTTTGATTCAGTGATTCAAATGACATGATTTTGGTATTATTGGATTCGTCTCACTAAGACAAATCAAATTGCACCTATATCATCTAAATTGGATTACTGTATCACAATATATTCAAGTTTTTGTAAAATTTTATATATAAATATAGTATATAGATTTTGAAAAATTTTTTATATAGTAGAGGGGGGTCAAGCACTACTATGAGGGGGTACATAACATTATTTATGAATGTCCTCTAATAAGGGAGCCTACTTTTATCATCTGATTTTCTAGGAGGGGGGTCAAAAATTTTGGAAATTATATATAACACATGATAATTTTCATATCTAGGAGGGGTAAGGGCTACTAATAAACTGAAATCAGGTGATAAAAATAGGCGCCCTAATAAAAAATATAATTTTAAATTTATATAAATTTTAATAAAACAGTTATACACTAGTAAAATTATATTTATTAGGTTTTTTTTAATATTTTCTTTAAAGTAATAAAATCTTTTTATGAGTTTTTTAAAAATTATTTGATTTTTAAACTATTTTTTTGCTCTAATTTCTATATAATTTAAAAAAAATTTTTATTACTTTAAAGAGAATATTAAAAAAAATTTAATAAATATAGTTTAACTAGCATATAACTGTTTTGTCAAAAGTTATATAAATTTAAAATTTAGAAAAAATGTGCTTGTTACTGGTGATGATACGCCCCTGTATAACATATGATCAAAACAAACATAAATATGTGTAAATTTATTTTCGTTAGGGTTAGGGTTAGGGTTCAGGTTAG
The DNA here is from genome assembly GCA_003550325.1 of Gigaspora rosea. NCBI lineage: Eukaryota > Fungi > Glomeromycota > Glomeromycetes > Diversisporales > Gigasporaceae > Gigaspora > Gigaspora rosea. The sequence goes on along the minus strand of QKWP01000290.1, from coordinate 85,414 downwards.
GGTTAGGGTTAGAGGTAACTATATAGTAAAATTTCACGAGAAATTTTTTTTTGCTAGAATAAAGGGTGGTTTCATAGTCAAAATTTTCATTTATCATGATATTTTTGAAAACAGTATTTTTTCGCTTCATTTTCATATTTCATATTCAGGTGTAATATTACACCTGATCTTGATTCTTATTGGCACAGTTGGTATGGGATTGTCACCGCTGGTGACAAATAGATTTACTCTAAAATTTATATATTTTTATAGTTATTATTTTATGGTGACCCATGATTAACCAATAAAAATTGATTACATGAATAATGTATTTAAATTATTTTGATCAATCAAGCATATGATTCACATATCAATTTTTATTGGTCAATTATATTACTATTTTTTCATTTATCTGTACAGGTAATACAAAAATCCAAACATGTATAAAAGAAGAAAAAAGCAAAAATATATAAAAACTAATATTTAAATCAACCTTGATGTACTAATTAAAAATAACAGAAATAAAATTTTATATATAATAAGTACCATTCTAACTCTATAGCCTCTAATATTAAAGCTCTAAAACTAAATTTTTATCTTATGCACTCAGAATTGGATTCGTGCAAAAATATTTTTTTCTATGTTTGCAGATTTTTTGTAATATATAAATGCTTTTTTTTTATCCTTTTTTTTTTTTTTTTATTTTTGCAACAATAACAAAACTCAAAATAAACAGATATCTTGCATCAATAATTTTCATTTTTATTACTTAAGATATATACTACCTTTATATTTACAATTTTAAGTTGGTGCAATAATAATATTTCAATTGCTGTTTTTGGGAAATTGTAAATTTTTTCTTTTTATTTTTTTTTTTTTTTAAATAGCTCTTTATCAAATTCCTTATCTGTAAATTTTAACATCTTTCTGTTCATATAATGTATTGGCTATGCCTTTTTGAATGCTTCTATGTTTTTACTTTAGTTTCTACTCTAACAAGAGTTGCTTTTGTAACTCCTATGCTAATATTTTAAGACTATTGCTCTTCTATAGAAGCTTAAACATCTTCAAATTTGTTTTGCACTAGCTTCAAGAGAAATATCCTATAGTATAAAGTGGTTTATCTCTACTTCTCTGCTTTATGTTGTGACTTTGCACTGTAGTTCGAAGATGGCTATTGTGACTCATAAAAATCTGCTAAGCTAGTTTTGCTTTTTTTAGATAACATATCATTTTTATATGGTACTACTTCTTGTATATTACTTTTTTCTTATTGTTCATTACTTGACTTTTTTTTTCATCTTAATCATCTTCAAGTTTTCTTTTATTTACATCCATATTCAAATATTAATTAGGCCTTGTTGTCTTGAATATTTTTTAGAGTCTTCTATTAAATGCTCTAGTTGTTCCTAAATTCTTCTGTGCTATAATCTGTTGTTCCATATTCTAATATTTCTAGTATTTTTTTCTTTCTTATTTTTCTTTATTTTGTACCTTTATTTGAAGAGCACACATCTGATTCTTGGCTTGCTAACAAATTTGTTGATTCTTTATTCTTTTTACTTAATTGTCTAAAAATTCAACAAATTGCCTGAGAGCTATTAATTGATAGCTTTTTTGTAGCTAATAAGTATCTGATAGTTGATCTACGATCAAGATCGGCACTTTCCAGTTATACAAATTATAACGGTATAGGCCTGTTTTTTTGTCTTTTTTGTTTTTTTTTGTTACCTAGTAATTTTTTTTCAGTAAAGGTTTTATTTGTGCCGTTATTTGGAGCTATCATATGCTTTACCATTACTTAGAGTTGCTGTACATTGATTTTTTTATCATACATTGCTGCTTTCGTTTCGAAATGTACAGATTCGGTGAACATATATACTGTTAATGTTAGTTGCAAATGACAGTTATGATAAGGGTAAGCAATAATATAATCTTTTTTTTTTAGATTGTTTAGTCACTTTAACGAATTTTTTTTTATTATGATATTATTTAACCATCATGATTTAACATAATTGACAATCGCGCATTAAATTGACATAATATTATTTAATTATTATTATTTTTGAAAGCCCCTAATGATCAAAATGACCGTGATTTTAATGGTCTTAAAACGTTTTTAAATAAATCTATTACGAATTTAAATGAAGAAGCAAAATATCCTTTTTTTTTTTCGTTGTTAAACAACCATTAATAAGGGCGTTGTATCTTAGTATCATTGCAATTTCCTTGACCTAGAATTTTTTTTCGAAATTACTGCTCTAGAGACTACTCTCAAAACATTGCAAAACAAATTGGAGCATGCCAATGTTGAAGACCTTGTTTTACCGAAACAGGATGCTATATCGTAAATTATCTAGGATACTAAATACGCATTTAATTTTTAATTTTTTTTAATAATATTTTAAAGTAAATGAGCATGTTTGGAGTAGTCCTCATTACAAGTTGAATATGCTTTTTTAATCAATTTGTAAACCTTCGTTTCATTTGATATTTTGTAATTTAATCTATACTTGAATTTATACTTGAATTTCAGACTCAACCTCATGTTTATCGTTCCTTGGGCATTCAATTATTTGAGGATAAAATAATGTTAATTTAAACATTTAATTTCGTGTTAAGAATACATTAATATAATTTATTTCGTTCAAATAGAAGGACCTGATGGTGTTCACACGTATAGATGCTGGTGAAATGTGGTAAAATAATTTCACCACTATTGGTGAAATTGGTGGTGAATTGGTGAAATTGGTAAAATTAATTTCACCAGCATCTATATTCACACGGTATTTATTGATGGTAGACATAGTCCACACTTCATTGCAAGTTATTTATGGGAATTATTGACCGGATCTCTATAACTGCACCCTAACCCTAAAAATATTCGCTGGTTATTTCGTTTATTTTTTGTAAAAAATTAAAAAAAAATTTTTTTATCTATTTTATATGATCTAAGATTAATTTTATGGGGTTAAATAGTTACAATCTCAATCCCACTTCAAAATTGATCTGTTTTAAAAAAATTTTTTTTTTGAAATAAATTATCCAAATTTCTAAGTGCGCTTTTAGAGATTAAATCATATAATTTGTATAAGCTATAGTACATATATAGAACTAAAACATGCTGCGTACTTATAATAAGTTGTAAGAAAAAATATGCATTTATACAGTAGAAAATATATTTAGCTCCAAGTTTCGAGTTTAAAACCAGTATATATAAGGAATGCGTCTATAAAAAGTAGAGATATCGATTATCAACTTTCAATTGTGTTTTAGTTTATAGATTGTGTTTCAATTGGTGAATCTGGTAATATGAAGGTATTTCCATATATAAGAACCGGTGTTAAATCGCTATCTAAAAAAATTCAGTTCATGCAATTTACATCACTCCTATAATTTTATACTTTCGATTTTATCGTCTGATATTTTTTTAAACTCGGATTCTAGTAAATGTCCTGAATACGATTTTGTTGACTAAGAGATTTACTAAAGAATAGTATCGAAATCTAAAAATAAGTAATGCCAAGAGAAAACGGGTTCTCTTGGTATCATTTCTAGATTCTAATGCATATAATACTTTTAGCATGTATATATTACAAATTCAAATACTGTATTTACATAAACAAAACTCCTAAAACAATATGTTTTTAACAGTCTTCAAAATCAAGATACTTCACAGTTACGAATAATGATGATGAGTTAAAAACCTTTCAAGACGTTTAATATATTATTCTAAAATCATATTACTAATATGTAATGTTAATGTTGCAGCCTTAAACTGATACATTTGAATCTATTGAAAAAGATATAAGAATTTAAAAGCCTATTACAATATAACAAAACATAAAACTGGATTTTAAAATATGCTTATGCATGACTAATTATTCGTGCATAAGATTGAAAAAAATTTTCAAATTTTGAGTTTAGTAAAATGACAATGTTAGAGGTCGTATATCCAATAAAAATCTGGATGCTTGATGAATAAATATCTCAGATACATACATTATTATTCACTGTTAAAATAAAAACTTGATGAATATTCGGTAATAAATTAATCAATCATAATATACGTCCTGCATGGTTTCGTTACCTGTTGGCCCAAAATTTTCGAAATTGGTATTAAATGTGGCAGATTAAAATGAAATTGGGAAGCCACCAAAAAATACAAATTTTTGAGGTGTATTTTTTAGCATTTTTTTAAGGCATGCCCCTGACATTCCTCTATGTGAAAATTTCTGATCATTACCGTTACAATTACTAATCGGCATACAAAAAGTAGAACTTTAATAATTAGGGTAGCAGCTGCAGTAGCGCTAAAACCAGAAACGTTGCATATCACAGAGTTAGACAGTTACGGATGTAACTGTTATCTTGCTCAGCTGGTTATCAATTCATCAACGTCTCGCTTGAAACAAAACACACACTGAAACAACTTTCAGGCGTAAGTATCTTTACTATACGCTTCTCTTCTCTTTTTCGTTACCAGTCAAAAGACTAACTTTTGCTCACTGCGATTACATATTTTGTGTAACACTTTACCAACATTATAACACATTTCATAATTCTGGTCAACTTTATTACCATATGAGCTGTTCGAATTTATTTTCATTCTATCTTTGCATTTTTCGCTTTGTTATACATTTCGTATTAAATCACTAATTACTTTATAGACAATTTAGTTCATAGACAATTAATTTACAGACAAGGTTATTCTACAGACGGTTAATTCACAGACAAATTCAATTTGGCTCAAATAGATAATATTTGATAATAAATTTTGTCATTATAAAGCACGATAGCCTTAAATATTTACAATAATTCTGTCGTCAAACTATTATTTATTATAATAGCCAATCAGAGCATTATATTATCACATGATAAATTGTCTTTCGGCTCAAGGGCATGCCCATCAGGTAGTGTTCCGACCCGGGCCAGATAATAGTGACCCGACGGGTCAGATACTTGACCCGGGTCGTGACCCGGGTCAACGGGTCATATGCATATCCGCCGATTTGATTTTTCAATAAACGGTTACACGGACTTTTGCCATTGAATAACAAACGAAATATTCTTTTTATGAGATAGACAAGCAATAAAGACTAAAAAACAACTACACTAAGCCGTAAAAGAAAGCACTATTACTAGTTGTTGAAGTGCTCGGGTATTTTCGGGTAGTAAACGATCGGTTTGTCATTTGAACGATCGGTTTTATAATGGGTAAGGGCGAATCTGGAAGTAATTTTACAGGAAAACAGCCTTTTTAACCTACTTTTAGCTAATAATAAAGCATGTAGATATTGCAATATTCTATACTTAATTATGGCTTCAAAGTAAATTTAAAAGACCGTTTTTGTAAATAATAAATTTTAACGACAAATAATTCTCAATCATGATTGGCTAATTTTGGGGTCAAACCAAATCGACCGATATGGGACAATCTTAAAGTTAATCGCACTTTTAAATTAGGAAGACAATCGAATTCTGTGAATACTTTGAATCCTGCATATTATCATTGTTTTTAATATGCAGAATTTATAGAATTCATAGAATTCGATTGTCTCCCTAATTGAAAAGACTGATAAATTTGTGTAACGATACCGTAATATTAATAAATTCGAATTTATATAGTAGTCTTTTTTTTAAAAAAATTTTTTAAAACTACTAGATAGCTGCGCGACATCATCGTGCAAAACCAGTTTAATCAAAGATCAAAATTAAATTTAAAAAAAAGGTCATGACGGAGATTACTTATTTTTCTGCGCATGACTTCTTTGAATATTCTACTACTGTATAAATTAATTTAATAATTACGAATTGACGATTTTTAGTTGATCAACTAATACAAGTTAGCTCATATAAAATTTTTCAATAAGCTAATAATAAAGTGACAGCAAGGCATGTACGTACGTACGTATGTAAAAGAGAAAATCTGCAGTCACATCCCTATTGTGTTCAATAAATTACCCAAGATTTTGTGGAGTAACGACATTTAAATTGCCGTATAACCATACACTTTGTGATATTTACATATCACTCCATTCCTGATATAAAAAACGTTTAAAAAAAAATTTTTTTTTATCATCCCTAATTCTGACCCGTTTGACCCGGGTTAGAACAAATTCTGACCCGTGACCCGTCGGGTCGGGTGACCCGTACGGGTCACCCGACCCGGGGATGTTAGCCAATATTTGGATAAAATTTGGATAAAATCTTCGAATATTTGGAATTATTTGGAATTAGTGATTGTACCCGGGTAGGATTTGCAATTGTGTGAAATAGTAATTTATCCGGATATCCGGGTAATTTAATAGTAACCGGGTAGAGGTTTTCCCAACGGGTACAGTCTCTATTTGGAATATTTTTCATCAAAAAGATCTGTTGACCAATCAAAGAACATGATTCCGTGTAACCATAACTTATGAAAAATTTTCCAATTCTGAAATTTCGTAGAAAATTTATTATTTGTGTAATTGTGGTATGTCTGTCGGTTCAATTCATGCTTAGATAATTTTTAGTAGGAATTTTTTTTTTGTTCGTGTGTTTAAAAAAAAAAAAAATACTATACAGTGTAAATTAACTCTTGTACTTTTGCGAAAAATTATAAGTGTAAACTTGATGTGCATAGTGATTCGATCCTAAATCCGAAATCTGGATCCTTACAAATTCAGATATCCAGGCTAGAGATTTTTACTAGGATTGGTCAAAGAATTTAAATTATGGATGCCCGATTCAATCCGGATTTATCCGGATGGCCTGTCAAGAAACATGTAACACATTTTTATTGTCTGTCCGGGTCCCTGATGCCCATGGACCCCGTGATTGTTATTGACACGTTGATCACCAATAAAAATTGATGAGTAACGTGATCATCACAACAACGTCATATCAAACGTGATCATCACAACAAACGTTGTGATCATCATAACAAACGTCATAACAAACGTGATCATCATAAATATAGTGTGTTTACCGAATTTTTTAATTTTCACGCTTTTAGTTCGCTTCATCTTCTCTCCATGACGTCCAGCTTTTTCAACTTCCCCTGTTTCAAGGTCTACTGGCTCCGTATGAGGAGCCAGTTACGAGTCTTCCTTGATTTAAGCAGCGAAAAAACCTGGTCAGAGAGGTTTTTGCAAAAGCGATCTAAGAAGAGCCAAGCTTCGGTCAAGAACAAGCTTGTTGAATAACAAGCTTAGTTGAAGAACAACCGGCTCCTAGTACGGGAAGTGCGGGAGAGAACTTGGTTGGGGTATAATATGAGTCGGCACTAACCAATTTTCAATTCAAGGTAAGAACAGGTACTACACTTGTTTTCGTTGTATGCACGTGGTCTCTATTCTGTTAGTGCTGTACACTCTATTGTACCTTCCCAACCAAAGAGACACACCTTTACATGGTGGTTGGGATGAGTAGGAGAAATAATCTCTGAAACTAAGTGTCTCTAAAACTTTTATTAAATTCGTTATTTGTATATTTTGTTTAGTGTATAGAAGTTTATAATTACATGTTTAAAAAAGTTTTTATTATTTTCGATTTATTTGATAGAATACTGTAATAAATTTAATAAAATTTAATAAAATTTAATAAAATTTAATAAAAAATTTAATAAATTGTATTTAATCCAATGTGTTTATAAATGTAAACTTTTTTTTTGAAAAAAACGTAGTTTGATATATTTTAAATATTTTCTATATGAGTCATAATAACACGATAAAACCATATAATAGTTAATCAAAAATAATTGCTTTAGAACTTTAAAAACAAACAAATAAACTTTTAAACGTATACTCTTGATCAAAATTAATATCCGTTACATAATGCCTGATAACGAGTTGTTATTAATTTTAAATTTATGAATGATAATTATTCTTATGACAATAAACTTGAAAATTCAGATCAAAAATTATATATGTAAAAGAGAGTAACCGTTAAAAACAAATAAAAAAAAACTTGTGCATTTTAAAGCTAATAAAGAAAGCTAACAGTTTTATTGTTTTTTAATTAATTTCTGCATTTGTAAAAATTTAAATCGTATTCTTCGAAACTTTATACACTATTATCGTCATTAATACAGTCAACTTTACGTTTGAAATTCGGAGATTGTTGTAACTTGTCCCAGATTCTATGTGCGAGTAAGGCTGGAAAGCCTCCATATCTGATAGTGCATTTAAAACCCAAAGTTAAATTTATGTTTGGATTTCATAAGTTTTTTATTGGGTGATCAACAATGAATTACGTGCTGGACGATCTTATTTATTCTACTCGAATAAGCAGCAAATTTTGATTTAAATAAAAATTTATAACGATAAGGCATAACAACCACTAACTCTCATTGTATTGATTGATAAATAAATGAACTTTTCTCTAAATGTGTTGTATATTCCGAATTATTAAAAAAAAACAATTTTATTTATCTTTTAATAGCCCTCGGTCGCCAAAAAAGTTGCAACATTTAAATGAAATTCAACAGGATCAAAGCTTGAACCTATTTTAAGTCTCCATCTATTAGTCAAGTCCCAATGATCACATTCTACAGTTCCCATATATTTGCCCCATTGAGCGGATTTAACACTAGTTAACACTAACCAATCCATCATTAGGACCTTCTTTTTCTTTAATTATCTGATAAGGAAAATATAGGGGTGACCAAATCGGAACATTTGTAGAAGCATCATATGAATAGTATGCAACTGAAGGATTATTGGGAGTACTCTTATTGAAATAGTTAACACAATAATCAGTAGTAAGATTACTGTAAGCAGGAGTGTCAAAAGCTTGAATTAAAGGCTCGGGTAATGGGATGCAAAATAGTATATGTTATTTTGGAATAGAAGATAAACTAGAAAGGCTAATGTTTGAAAGGTTAATGTTTAGAAGAGAAAGATTAAAATTCGGAAGATGAAAATTCGGAAGATTAAAAGAAATGGGAATTTTAAATGATTTCTTATTAGAAACTTTGGATGGTTCAGATTGATCCGTTTTTGTAGCAACAATAGTACTGCGAGGCAGTTCTTTTTGATTTACAATATTTTCTGCTTGAGGAGACCGTAAAGACTGTTCTTGAGCTCTTGATTCTAATAGAGATGATCTCGAAACATTGAGATTCTGGTGACCACAGTGTTTTCTCAGCCATTTGTTTTAAAGCACCATCTACTACTTTAGCAGCTTCTTCAAACGTTTGACTAATTTCGCCCACTCATATATTATCCCATAAATGGACTACCGTGGTGTGGGGTTGCTATTGTAGTCAATGTTCGAACAATAGATTTCTCAGTAGGAAGATGAGTAATCAGATATCTACAATCAAGTCCACCTTAAAGATTGAAAAATGATAAATCATGAAAAAGGAGAAAAAAAAAAAGATTAGAAAAAGCCGCAACATTAAACGATTAAACCAAAAATTTGAATAATCACATAATTTTCTGCCAAACCATCGAATGTGTCCCGAATACAACCGGTTCTTTATATAGTAATAAAGTAATAAATTAATATATATTATAGATCGTTATATATCGATATATGTATATATATGTATAAGATAATGATTAAACACCACGTTTATTATGTGTATCAATGATGAAAACAAATGAAAAGTTTACCTTGGAACCTTGGTAACTACAACTTTAGCACCTAATTTTTGCAAGGCTTCTTCAATACCACTCCAATAGTGTATTTGCAAATACGGAATAGAGGAATCGAAGTGAAGTCAATTGACGTGAGCATAATAATGTACAGTACCTAGTTTATCGAAACCAAAAAGACCTAAAGAAAAAAAACAAATAAATGAGAATAGTGATCTTCTACATTAAAAATTTAATTTCGTTCAAAATACCGTGGCACAAAACAATACCATTTTCTAAATTATCAACCGATTGCAGGAGCTCAAAGTTTGTACCAAATATTCCAATAGCGCTTAGTCGTTGTTTAGTTTGAAGCAAGGCGATCGAAGTAGCAGAAACTAATTCTGCAAGCGACCGTTTAAGTTGCCGCAAACAATAGCCGTTTTGTGAATGATCCTATTACATATTTTCTGGGGAAATGTGTAGTCTCATGAAGGAACAATTGGTAAACAGAAGATACCAAATTTGATTTAATCGATGCTGGGTCAAATATGTATATTTGCTAATTAAATAATTTTAGTTAAAAAAAACCGAAAAGGCCAAATAAATAATGAGCTGCTATATAGGGCATACGTCAACTGACGACTACAGAATATGATTCTATATCTGTATATTGTTCGTATAGCACAATTCTCATTTTCGAATTGTTAGAAACTAAATTTAGAATTTATTTTTTATGAAGCTGGGGTTGAAGCGAATAATCAATATCTGATAAAATTATATCCAGATACAGTTACAGTGCAGCAGTGTGGTACACGTACATATGAATCAAGTCCCGTTATTTCGAATAGAATCTATTACCGGTAAGTATAGATCCATATCCAAGTATAGTTATTGCACTGGTCTTATATAATAAACTGTGCTTTTTTTATTGGATGCAAGAACTATAAAATGTTTTTTTTTTGACATCATATGTTCACGTATAAATAATCAATTTTGTAAAAAGAACGTCTTATAGCAAATTGAATGGTTTAATACTGTATCTCAGAAAACTTTTCCAAAATATCCAATTCGTTTAAATTGAATCCGAATTAGATTATTTTTCGCGTATACATACAATATATTCCGCAGTAGAATTGTGAGTGAAACTTTGAGTGCTATCACGACTTCGGCTTTCAATTTTTATCGTATATTATTTATCAGATTCAACCTTTTAAAATATAATAGGCTGAATCCAATAAATAATCAATGAAAGCAGAAGTCATTTTATCTTGGCAGCACCCATACGATATCATACATACACATCGAATCTTCCAGTCCACTCTAATCCAGTGGTCTCCTATATGAAATTTGAGTATTTGACTAACCATGAAGCGTGTCATTTATTATTATTATTTTTTTTGACATTTCTTATTGTAAAATCGTATAAATAACATCTAACCCATCTTCCCGTAAAAAGATATGATTTCACAATAAGAAATGTCAAAAATAAATAGTAAATGACGCATTCATAGGTTAGTCAAATGTTTATTTCATAAATTCGTCGCAATGCGAAATAATACAAATTCGGAAAGTATATCAGATATATACTGTTTAATCGTTAATTCATCAATATAATTTGCATATTAACTTCTACTTAAGTTATTATTACGTATGAGTATTTTTTATTATCAGGGACGATTTGCAGAAAATCACGTGATTTTGGCTCATCAGATTTAGGATCTGTGTTCATCGTAATGCCGGCTGGCATTAATTTTGGCCGGAATTTACAACTGTAATGCTGGCCGGTTTACGTAATTCACAGAATAATCATTTTGCATGATGGGTCTCTATCATTTTTTTGACAATCACTTTTCGAAAAATAAAATCCTAACAAAAATTGACCAGAGCTAACTCTAACCTTAACCTAATATGAGCTAACTTGTTAGGATTTTTGATATTGTCGGAAAGTGGTTATTGGAAAAACAATAGAACCCAACTTATACAGAGAGGTCCCAAAATTCCTGGGTTAGCTGGATCAGAATTGATCAATTTTGTTCCAAGATTATAAAAAATTTTACTAATATATCATTAAGTAAAAAAATGCTTAGCTAATAATTTTGCTATAAAACTTGCTAACAACTTGGCTAAATATCAACCTAGGTCTGACATAACTGAAAAATCTTTATTATGTTCTTACCACCACAATATTCAACCACTATTATAAATTTAAAAAATATGATGACTTTAAATAAATTCAAATAATCAAAAGTCTATAATTTGCAAAAAAATTGGTACCACTTATAAATGGATTCATATATATAGATTACCAAAAAAGATACTAGTCACAATCTGATTCACATTATTATATACTAAGAAAATGTGAAACGTTAAAGTACAGAGCATAATAGTCATTCTGATAATTTTACGGGATCACCTGCCATATCGGGCTAATCCGTGTTGATCTGTTTATATGTTTTGAAATGCTGATTGGCTTAATATCATGTGAGCGGAACCCGATACACACAAATTTTGGTCTATTGCTCCTCCAGTAAGTCCTCCGCTACGCTCTGGACAATAATTGTTATTTATTATATGCCTTAAATATTCTATAGTGATAGTTTTTTTATAATATACTGTATTTTTGTAGAGTAACATGCAGTGTATAATTTTGAATTTTGGCTCAAATTAAGCTTAATCCAGACCAAAATTTGAAATAATACTCTTGTGTGTTATTTCACAAAATACAGTATATTATTATTTTATATTGTTTGGCGAATAACATAATTCAAAACTCAATATATTTCATTAGTGAATTATATATACATAATCTTATATAAGATATTACGGCCCGTAATATTACGAAAATCTTACGATCGATGCGGTAGATTACGCAATATATTACGCTATATTGCGGTAATATTACAGTTATTATTTCGAAATATTTCGAAATATATTGCAAATAAAAAAAATGCAAATTACCTCCCCTACAGGGATCGTGTACTCATGCAGATCAATAAACTAAAGCACACAGGAGGTATTATTTGATATTTTCGCATTGTTTCGCAATATTTTGCAAATTTTCGCAAATTTTTAAAAATTTTTAAAAAATAAATAAACGATATACATATTTACATAATCATGCTTTTTTACAGGTTTTCGCAATATTTCACACAGTTTCAAAATTTAATATAAAATTTTATATTTTTTTATTTATTATTATTTTACATTATATTTTATATTTATTAAATATACATTTTTAATTAATATTATACTTTATTATATATTATGTATTATTTTTACATTATTACAAATATTTTAAACTACTTTCGCACTTCGTCGCATTTAATTCTATTACTGTATACAAAAAACTAGCCCTAAAAACTTATTTTCGCTCACCCCACAGTTAGCTATAAAAAAATAAACTATTATTCCTTATATTCGTTCATTCACTTATATTTGCTTATATTCACTCATATTTGCTACTTCTTGCAAAGTGCCGGAAAAGTTAGAATTAGTGTTCTTGTAAAGTGCTAGAAAAGTTAGGTCGTTTTCTTGTAAAGTTCTGAAAGAAGTAAGGAATAAATAAAATAAAATAAAATAAATAGGTAAAAAAAACAAACAAAAAACAAACCCGAAAAAATAACAAAAAAAACAAACCCGAAAAAAATCAACTATTATATTTGCTTATATTCACCTATATTCGCTTATATTCGATTATATTCATTCATATTCATGACTTCTTGCAAAGTACCAAAGACATTAGAATTGGTGTTTTTGTAAAGTGCTAGAAAGTCAAATTGTTTTCTTGCAAAGTACTGAAAGAAGTAAAAGATAAATAAAGTAAAATAAAATTAAAAAAATAAGTAAAAAAAAAGAAACCAAACAAAAAACAAAAATGTAAGCAAACCAAATAAAAAAATAAACAAAGCCCCAAATCTCCATTTCTCTGAAGTAAAAGTTCGTGATTTTGCAATTAGAAATCGTCAAAGGTTTTTGCAAAGTGCCAGAATAAAATAAATTAATAAAAATAAAAAAAAAACAAAAACAAAAAACATGAAATAAAAAAATAAATAAAGCGAAACCTTGCAAAAACTTGCGTTTTTGAAATTTAGAAATTGCTAGAGTGTGTTCTTGCAAAGTGTTGAAAGACTGAGTTGGCTTGCGCAAAGTATTGAAAAGTCGTTGGATTTCTTGCAAAGTGCCAGTGGTAAAGTATAAAAATAAAATAAAAAAATTTAAAAATTATAAATAAAAAAAATTAAAAAATAAAAAAAAAACAAAACGAAAACTAAAAAAAATAAAATGAACCCAAAAAAAAACAAAAGGAAAACGAAGAAACAAGGTAAAATTGATAGAAAATCTAAATTATAAACAAAAAAAAATAAACAAAGATCTAATCTAATTTTGTAGTACAATCATCAAAAATTATCGAACCATTTTGAAAATATTAGTCAAACGCGTCCTTGATATGATTCAGATTACAGATCGTCCTAAAATATTTCAAAAGTATTTGAAATATTAAAAAAAAAAGAAAAAAAAAAAA
>QKWP01000290.1:17175-52563 GCA_003550325.1 Gigaspora rosea | reverse complement strand
AAAAAAAAGATTAGAAAAAGCCGCAACATTAAACGATTAAAACAAAATTTTGAATAATCACATAATTTTCTGCCAAACCATCGAATGTGCCAACAAATTCACATTACATCCGGATAAGTTTGTTTCTAAGATTTGATGCAAGACTTGGGCACGAGCCCGAATACAACCGGTTCTTTATATAGTAATAAAGTAATAAATTAATATATATTATAGATCGTTATATATCGATATATGTATATATATGTATATATATATATATATAAGACACCACGTTTATTATGTGTATCAATGATGAAAACAAATGAAAAGTTTACCTTGGAACCTTGGTAACTACAACTTTAGCACCTAATTTTTGCAAGGCTTCTTCAATACCACTCCAATAGTGTATTTGCAAATACGGAATAGAGGAAGGTCCTTAAATTGTATCAATTATAATAATTATAATCGAAGTGAAGTCAATTGACGTGAGCATAATAAAGAATGTACAGTACCTAATTTATCGAAACCAAAAAGACCTAAGAAAAAAAAACAAATAAATGAGAATAGTGATCTTCTACATTAAAAATTTAATTTCGTTCAAAATACCGTGGCACAAAACGATAGGTAATCTCGGAGCACGATAGTTTGGTCTTACAGGCATTTCTGGCGATGTTCTTTTCGCCGACTTGCCATTTTCTGAATTATCAACCGATCGTAGGAGCTCAAAGTTTGTACCAAATATTCCAATAACGCTTAGTCGTTGTTTAGTTTGAAGCAAGGCGATCGAAGTAGCAGAAACCATTTCTGCAAGCGACCGTTTAAGTTGTGCTATTCTTGCAAAACCCGCAAACAAAAGCATTGAATCTCAATGTATGTCTATTAAAAATAAATAAACGTGCTATAGAATTCACAGTAGAGAATTCTTTGATGCACTAAGGGATTAAATTACATTGAATTTATATTTATGAAACTCAAAGAATTTAGAATTTTATATGAACAATATTGAATATATATGTAACGATATATACGCAATAATTACATTATCATCGATTAATAATTACATTATCTTATCGGTTAATGATCCTATTCGTGTTACGGAGATAGCCGTTTTGTGAATGATCCTATTACATATTTTCTGGGGAAATGTGTAGTCCCATGAATGAACAATTGGTAAACAGAAGATATCAAGTTACCAAATTTCTATGCTGGGTCAAATCTGTATATTTGCTAATTAAATAATTTTCGTTAAAAAAAAACTTAATACTGATCTTTATCCGAAGAGGCCAAAATGGCCTATAAAATAATGAACTGCTGTATAGGGCATACGTCAACTGACCCAAGTTTGTACGACTACAGAATATGATTCTCATTTTCGAATTGTTAGTAACTAAAATTTTAGAATTTATTTTTTATGAAGCTGGGGTTGAATCAAATAATCAATATCTGATATTATACCTGATACCCAGATACAGTTACAGTGTGGTACGTACATAATTATTATGGCTAGGAATTTATGAATCAGTCTTAGTCTGGTTATTCATACCAAGTAAGTCCTGTTGTTTCGAATAGAATCTATTAAGTATAGATCCATATATCCAATTGTAGTGGATTGATGTAATATTTTTATTGTTATTGCACTGGTCTTATGTAATGAACTGTGCTTTTTTTATTGGATGCAAGAACTATAAAATTTTGACATTATATGTTCACGTATAAATAATCAATTTTGTAAAAAGAACGTCTTATAGCAAATTGAATGGTTTAATACTGTATCTCAGAAAACTTTTCCAAAATATCCAGTTCGTTTAAATTGAATCCGAATTAGATTATTTTTCGCGTATACATACAATATATTCCGCAGTAGAATCGTGAGTGAAACTTTGACGACTTCGGGCTTTCAACTTTTATCGTATATTATTTATCAGATTCAGCCTTTTAAAATATAATAGGCTGAATCCAATAAATAACAATGATAAATTTGAAAGCAGAAGTCATTTTCTCTTGGCAGCACCCATACGATATCGAAAAATACATGACCCATATCATATGCTCATACATGCTCATCGAATCTTCCAGTCCACTCTAATCCAGTGGTCTTCTATATGAAATTTGAGTATTTGACTAAACTATGAAGTCTATTTTTTTTTTTTTTGACATTTCTTATTGTAAAATCATAAATAACGTCTAATCAATCTTCCTGTAAAAAGATATGATTTTACAATAAGAAATGTCAAAAATAAATAGTAATGACGCATTCATAGGTTAGTCAAATGTTTATATTTCATAAATTTATCGCAATGCGAAATAATACAAATTCATAAAGTATATCGTTAATTCATCAATATAATTTGCTACGTATTATGAGTTTTTTCTTTTTGTATTATCAGATTTGGAATGATTTGCTGGTGTGATTTTTGGCTCGGATTTAGTCATCGTAATGCCGGCTGGCATTAATTTTGCCCGGAATTTACAACTGTAATGCTGGCCGGTTCATGTAATTCACAGAATTTTGCAGAATTATCATTTTGCATGGATGGAACTGTGGGTTTCTTTATCATTTTTCTGACAATCACTTTTTGAAAAATAAAATCCTGACAAGATTGGTTAGAACTAATCTTAACCTTAACCTAATATAAAATTAGTTTATATTTATTTATTGTTAGGGCTGTGGTATTAATCACCTGATTATTTTTTATCAGAGGCCTACCACTTCTTCTCTTTTCTTAATATATATAGTCAGGTTCCTTATATATAATTTCACCCTTTCCCTCCTAAAAAATAATCTAATTTTTGTTTAAAACTTACTTATACTTGTTTAATATAAATTCTACTCTAAAATTCTAGAAAATTCACCAAAAATTTTTTATTTTTTGGTGGCTTGTCAATTTATACTATACATATTTCATTTAATTCAGCATATTTATTAATAGGTAATTTCCTAATATGGATAGACAAAAAGAAAATTTTGATATAATAATATTGAAAGTGAAATGTAATAATGCATATGGTGATGATTATATTGAAGATTGAGCTTTTTTTTTTAAGTTAAAAATATCAATTTTAATTATGCATAACTAACAAAAATGGTTAAAATAATAGAAATTTCCTAATACAAATAAGCAAAGAAAGATTTTTGTCAAAAAATGGGTATAATAATATGGAGCAAATATAATAATATATACAATGACTATAAGATAATATTTTGAAGATCATGTGCTAGCTGCAAATCAAAATTTTTATTTATTATTATAAGGTAGCTGTATGATGCTATCCCAGAATGAATTACCATAAGGGCGCTGACATTTATTACCTAATATCCATTTACTATAGGGGCTTACCTCCACCCCCAGATAAGGTCTATAAATAGAATTTTAGCCAATCAAATTTAACTAAGGTAAGATTTTTCTTGACTCCCCACCCCCTAAAATATTATCTAATAAATGTCAACGCCCTAACTAGGGTTCCTCAAATTCAAATCAAATCAAATATTGGGTCAATTTGAATTTGATTAAATCAAATTGACTCTAATTTGAATTTGATTTGATTCAAATATTTGAATTTGAATTTGATTTGAATTTGAATTTTTAATAGTAATTTTCAAATCAAATCAAATTTGGCCATATTTGAATTTGATCAAATCAAATATAGTCAAATTTGAATTTGAATTTGATCAAATATTTGATTCAAATATTTGAGGATCAAATCAAATTGTGGAACCCTAGCCCTATAGATGGCAGTGAAATTATAGTGGCAATTTCTACATTCGGCAGTAGAAATTGTTGAAATAATTTCACCAAAAATTTTTTAAGATTGAAATGCCGAATTAAATTTCAATTGTTAAAATTAATTTACATACAAAAATTAAATCAACAGTTGAAATTAAATCAACAGTTGAAATTAAATCACAGTTGAAATTAATCAATGGTTGAAATTAAATCAATGGTTGAAATTAAATCATTTGTTGAAATTAAATCAACAGTTGAAATTAAAATTAACAGTTTAAGGGTTCTCAAGCATTTCTCTCAAAGTGATTAGTTAATTAAAGAGATCATACACAAGTACTACAATTAATTGAAGTACAGTAATACTAATAGCAATTTTGTCAAAAGTTTTGGTTGCAAAACGCAGTTATTAAATTTTAGTACAACTATTATAGTTTCTAATCATCTTTTTTAGTCATTGCAATAATAAAATCAATTGGCTAAATAATTTATTTTTCACCAATTAAAAATTCTATACACCAAGTCTGGAAGTTATAATCTAAATGTCAAAGTTTTATTTTTTTTGTTATAGCTAAGATATCTAGAGTTATGGCACAAATTTTTTTTTTAACCCTCAATATTACTATGTTGTTTTTACTTTATTTGGAACCAAAACCCAAACTCCCAAATTTTTCATTTAACTCACATTAATTAAGTTTGGAATCAGGCTTACTATTTTATTTGGGAAGTATTTGGGACCAAAAATTTAATAAAGTAGTGCACAATGCTGTTGACAAGCTTAACAAAAGTTCAGTATAATACTTGATTTACTACAAATCAACATATAATACTGTATGCAGTTAAGGCTGATTTGGTACTATCACGATAAAACAATTGTTAAATTGTGATGATATTCTTGATCATAACTTGCTCATCAAGATATTAGTAAATTATAAGTTTTAAAAAATAAATGTTTTAACAGTTTATTAATACTAACTAATAAATTGTTTACATCCTAGCCTATATGTATACAGAATTATATAATATAATTAATCAAGTATAAAATTTAATAATATATTGTGTTTATTCAATATTTATAATTAGAAGTTAAATTTGTATAGAAATTAACTTTAATCATTTAATCGCATCTAAAAGTTTAACTTATTCAGGTGTTATGATGAAACGCAGTATAAGAAGCATTTTGTATGAGAATGGAGTCGTAAATAGCATTAGTAAATATTATAAAAAAATATATATATATATTTGAATACTTAAATCAAGTGATATATCAATAGACAAAACCGGTAATATCAGAAATAAATCAAAAAAAATGAGGCATAACTTAAACTTGAAATACTTAAAATAATCCTTTGGAAGGGATAATTATGTATCAAACTGGTTTAATATAAAATGCAAATCGGACCACAATGTCATGTAAAAATATAACCAATCAAAGAACAGTATTTGTTTACATCATTTCACTCCTCAGATAACATACACTACATTGCACTCCGTTCCTGGTACAGCCAAATTAATTTTAATGATTAAATTATTTCAACAGTTGAATTAATTTTGATGGCTAATTTAATTTTAACCGTTGAATTAATTTTGACTATTAAATTAATTTCAACTGTTGAAAATAATTTCAGTTTCAACAGTTGAATTTAATTTTCAACCGTTGAAATTTACAAAATTAAATTTAATTTCACCGCCATCTATACCTAGCCCTAACTCGATTAGATAATTTATGCACTTTTAAGATTATACATAAGGCCGCACAAAATTATATACTTGGTTTTCATATCATGGGACAGTGATCAGTGACGCGGGCACACAGCTTTTTTTTTTTTTTTTTTATAGTAAAAAAATTTTTTTTTTAACTAAGTAGCTACGCAACGTAGTCGCGCTAAACCAGGAACGGATGGACCTTTGCTAGGAAAATCACCATCTGAGATTTTCTGATCAGGTAAATTCAAACAACTTAGACAGAATATTAGTTCTTATTTACATGTAAAGCCCATCTTTTACTTATTGATTTCATAGTTTATTAAATAAACTATAAAATCAAACAAGTAAAACACTGACATATAAATAAGAACTGAATTCTGTCTAAGTTTGTCCGAATTTTCACGATCAGAAAATCTCGAAAGGTAATTTTCCTAGCAAAGATCCTATATATGCCTGATAGAGTATATAGAGCGATAGAACATACATAGTAGATAGTGATGAAAAATGTACTTAAAGACTCAATGCTTTACTCGAATAAAGGAAGTGAACATAGTCCTTAATATTTGAATATCATAAAGTGCTTCGCACTAATAATTTCCCTTCTGATTAGTAAATAATTTACTCAGTCCAATTCTGAATTAGAGCTTCATGACATAATCAAGTGCTCTAATTTAAGACTTGATTACTTAGACCAAATCTCTCTATACTTCGATCGTAGCCTTCCACTATTAGAGTTAGGATTAGAGTGTTGTTTGCTTAGTGTGACCCATATCCGACATCTATCGGCTGGTACCGCTAGACAAAGCGAAATATGGATTAAGATCAAAGAAACAATAAATTGAATGAATCAATACCGACATAACAAAAAAGCCATTGACAACAATATATATAAAGGGCTCTTTAACAAATGGAAATTATTTGGCCCATTTCCCACCCATCACATCTGATTTTGCCATTTTTCATTTTCTTATTTATCAGGCCTGCTTCGAGCAGGTGGGAAACTATCAGCTGATATTGCCTCTTACTCATTCTATTACCTAGCACAATCTCATTCGTTAATTTTCTGAAGAATATTATCATTTTATTTCGAATTACTTAGCTAAAATTACTCAAAATGTACTCTGCGAACTTCAAGTCCTTAATTTATTTCCAGATCCTTTGGTAAGCTGGCACTTTCCAACCACACAACCAATACAGATGCTTTTTATACTATAAATAGTCACTATACTCATGTATTAATGAGATTAAACAAGCAGTATATTATAATGCAATAATTAATGCAAGCTAAATTGAATTCACGATATAATCTTGAATAGCTTAAAATAATTCAATTACTAGATTACTGTATACTCAACACCTAAATTAATGTGAATATATCCCTCACATTAAATTATACATTCCGCGTATTCGTACTAATACTAAGAGTAAATCAATGAATAAACCGCCATGAGATGCACAATACGTAGCATTACTCTGCCAAATATTCCTCTTGCACAGATAAAATCTGATATCCAGCTTAATCTCAAATTAACTTTATAAGTAATCCGGGTTTTTTCAATCGCTTGCTGCATCTATCTATGGTAAATATGCAGTATTAGATTCAATATTTTTGCACATTCATATACGCACACAGTACGTATGTAAAATGACAAAATCTATATTTGGTTAGCGCAATTTCGAAAGACTAAAAAAAAAATTTTTTATAGTGATCTTAATCGAAGCAGAAGCTTGTTAAGGCTATGTGTGGTTAAACAATTCTCATACACTTCGTGATATTATATATCGTTCTTGGTATAGTAACCATACACGTGATATACATATCACTTCATTTCTGGTATGGAGAATTTTTATATAAAAAAAAAAAAATTTCAATCCGCACTTTGACAATGCGGGCGGGATATGAAAACCAATTATATAAATTTGAAGAAATTATAAATAAAGCTTGAAATCAGGTTTATTTTTCTTTAACATTTGACAATCAGCCATAATTTTTAACATTTTAATATTCTCTTTTTTTTTGGCTCTTTTTGTACAAAAAACAAAAAGCAAACTATTTCTATAAAAAAACATATGATAAATCTATTAGATATCAATAGTTTAAAATTTCACAAGTAAAAGGCTTTTTGAAAACTAGTATATGGCAGTATAATGACCAAGCGAAGCAAAACCGAGTGCTATATAAAGATTGCCGTTTATGTGCTTTCCTATTTACATTTAAAACTAGCCGTGTGTATTGAGTGGAGTTATTTTATTTTCATTAAAAAAAAAACGAGCTAATTTAAACTCTTTAGAAAAATTTAATTTCGATGTTTTTTTAAGCAATTTAGTTAGCCATTCCTAATATCAATATGTAAACTCTTACAGTACGCACGAGGTAAGTGTAAATTTGCATATTCATACGGGAATGGTCGAATAAGAAAATCATTAAATGCTTACATCAGATATCAGTTCGGGAGATAATAGCTGATTACTTCACGACTAGGGATTGGAGCCGTTTACCATTTAAAAATTGCTTCATAGTTCAGAATTGGGCAGAATTATGTTGGTCGTGGGCCAGAATTATTTTAAAGTCGGCCAAATTAAGTGATTAAACGGTTATAAGATTAAACGGTTAAGAAAAATTTTAGGCAGTTAATCCCTATTCACGAAAAATACTGTTTCCTGGTGAATAATCAGCTTTTATCCACAACCTGACAGATGACAAGAAATTATTGTCACACTATCTACTAACTCTGAAATGGGCGGCGAAGCCCCCGCGCATGTGCAATTTCTAGTTTTTTTTTTTACAGTAAGTTTGCTTAGACCCGAAAATTCTGGTTTTACAATACTACGCTATCTTGGATTCGAAGTCCCCTATGCTGTGAAATTTGCACCAGTGTATAATAATATAGATTCAGCTGATTTGCAAATTAGTAGAACACGTGATGAATTTTGTGAAATTATTATTGATTATACCGAAACGATATACTGGCCAAAATTATATATTATCAAAAAACTACATTTTTATTACCGACAATTTAACTAACAATTTACTGTAATTTCGATAATTATACATTAGGGTGAAGCCTGAGTTGCGAGGCAATCCACTTTGCATATTTGAATTCTAGTAATAAAAAAAAAAGATCATAACATATTTAGTTAGTGCAATTCCGAAAGACAATAATAAAAGACATTTTTTTTTTATAGTGATTGTCATACAATTTTAATCGAGAGAAAAACCTGTTAAAGCGATGCTTGGTTAAACAATTCTCATACAATAGTACTATTGAGATGTATAATTTGCGTTTAATGCATATTATATCATGATACATAACTACGTAATGTTTACGAATATTTGACCGAATTCACAAATCAAAATACCACTCCGTTGCTCATGGGCTAATTCTCACCATCATTATTGTAATATAGATTCACCGGACGCAACATGCATATATGATGTAAACGAATGGATAAAAAAGCAAAAACCTGTTAGGTAGAAACCTGTTTCTGAAACTTCACTATCGTCACCGTAGGTTATTCGGCACCGCCATCTAATGAAAGGGTTATTCGGCACCCGAAAATTTTTTTTATCCCCCAGCCCTTCCTTGTGGTAAATAAGAAAATTTTTACAAATCACTGTTGATTAGTGTAACGTAAAACAAAATATAAAATTTGACTTTTTTTCTCATCAAAAAAGCTTCGTAGAAGAACAACCTACTCCTGTCAAGAAATACAGGAGAGATTGGTTGGGGTATTTTATGCCATCTTTCGTTATATTTGGTGGTCTCTAGCGCCAGAAGCCACCCGCTTTTTTAGGCCATCTTTCGTTATATTTAGTGGTCTCTAGCGCCAGAAGCCACCACACTTTATACCTTCCCAATCAAAGAGATACACCTCTACGTGGTGGTTGGGACAAGTAAGGGAGATAATCTCTGAAACTAAGTATCTCTGATTTTTATTAAATTCGCTATTTTGTATACTTTTATTTATTGTAATAAAAATTTATTAAATTAATAAAAAAAAAAGTTATGTTATATTAAAAAAATTTTTTTTTGTATTGTATACTTTATTTATTTGGTAGTGGTGTAAAAAAATGAAAACATGTAATGTAAAAATTTCAAAAATTTGTAATGCGATATTTTTTTAAATAAAATAAAATAAAAATAACAATCGTTTTAGTATTCAGACTATTGAATGTATTGAAGTCATCAATCCAGTATACCAGTAAAGTTAATAGTATACGAATAGTTTTGCCATAATATAACGAAAAAGTTATTTATAAAGTTCTTAGAAAAACAATTTAGATACGTATATTGTAATAAAATTTATGTATTTTTATTAAAAAATAAAAATTTATTAAACACGCTAATAAAATTTATATTATTAAAAAAAAAAGATATAAATGTTACTTTAAGCGGTTAAAAGAACGACATGATAGACGTTAATTCAAGTTCATTCACATTGTTAAAAGTTGATAATAACATAACGATAGCCGCCAAGACCCATCTGCTTCATCATGTTTTGCATTAGACTTAAATCTGGAATGCCTCCTAAATTACCACCTCACAAATTGCCCATCTACGAACAAGAATTCATTAATAATAT
Organism: Gigaspora rosea; assembly: GCA_003550325.1. NCBI lineage: Eukaryota > Fungi > Glomeromycota > Glomeromycetes > Diversisporales > Gigasporaceae > Gigaspora > Gigaspora rosea. The sequence goes on along the minus strand of QKWP01000290.1, from coordinate 42,571 downwards.
TGTGAGGAATGATTGTCCGGACTTTACTGCCTATATTTGTAACGGGCAGAAACTAAGCTAATAACAATGCCTATAATAATAATATCATTTCTGATAAAATCGGTGGTGACTAGGTGTGCAGACGAAACTCGAAACGTTGTGACACCCATATTAAAACTTAGTTACAACAAGCAATTTCAATCGTATCGTGTGTAAGCGCTGTTATGGTTACGATATAATAAGCTACCATAACTTAATATTTTTCATAACTAAGTGCTACTAAAAGAATACCAGATTGTAGGCTTTGAAGTTTATAATTTATCAGGTCCAGTTCTTGAATTAATCAACCAAAATAGATACATAATTTACATAGTATATGTCCTTAATCAGGATTATTCAGGAGTTAATTCCAATAAATCATAAATTTTGTCTGGTTTCCCTTAAGCAGCCCTCAAAGCACATAGAAAGCTTGGGACAGGTTAAATTAATTCTTATCTCTGAATCGATTATTAAAAAATATTTATCAATGTAAAGTAAATTCCTTATCAATAATAATAATAAAAAAAAAAAAAAGTATTTATTAAAAATTGATATGTATCACAAATTGAAAAATTTTTTTTATAAACATCAACAAATTGAAATTCTATAAACATCGCAACCTTTAATCATACTATTCAATCGCTATTCTCAAGTCAGGTCCGATCGTCCACATGACAGATTGTTCGTCAACAACTCTGGTATGAACATTTATAAACCTAAAACCATCTTTACCCAATGGAAACGGAAAGATAACCGAAGATGTAAAGAAATTATTGTTGATCTCCACGCTACAAACAACGGCCGAAGAAGTTGGTAATGAATCTGAGTTTTTTGTGGCAAACTCTCTATAACTTAATGCTACGTCTGAGAATTTTAAATTATTTAATAAAGAATTCTCAGGATTCGATTTCTCAAAGAAATCAATATTTGATCCAAAGATAATCATTTCAATGCTTTTCAATTTCTTTGATACAGCTTCATAACCTGATTGCACAATTCCTTCCAACTTAAGAACGAGTTTTTCTTGAACCAAAATTGCTTTATCTTTATTATTTCCCTTAAAATATGGGACATCGAGCCAATGAATACGTGTTCTTTGCTGTCTATCAAAGAAGTATTGTTGTATTTTTTTTGGTATTTTTTATTTTGTTTTTTTTAATTTTTTTTTTATTTATTTTTGTTTTTTTTTATTTTTTTTTATTTTTTTTTTTTTTTTTTTTTTTATTTTCCTTTATTTTTTTATTGTTTTTTTTTTTTATTTTTATTTTTCTCGTTGATCTATCTCGCCTGCTTTCCATGAATTGGTAAAATTATTTAGATCAGCATTCACATATCGGATCATTGGGATCAATGGAATCAAGGAAGGATCAATGTGTTCTTGGTTTGATTCAACTCCAACAAGAAGACTTTTTATGGCATTTACCAAGATTAGGCAGCAAATCCTGTATGATTCTAAGATTTCTAAACTTTTCTTATCAACATCAAAAAATGAATGTGCTACGAAATCGTGTATGTGCGCAGCTCTTAACATCATTTCCTGAATATCAACCATGTCCTTTTTCTTACGTTTAATTCTAGGGTTCATATATTGGTTCAACTTTTCCAAAAAGGATTTCATGGTCTTAAAAAACTCAACTCGAAGAAGGTAAAACCATTTGGCAAATAATCGTTGATTAGAAATGTCCATTAATGCCATAAATCCATTTAATTCTTCGTCACCTTGTGCGTAACGACGAATAGAATCTTCAAATGTATCTAAAATGTCTGCTTGTTCTGGTTGCAAATCAAACATTTGATCTATACCCACTTTCATAACCATTCCTTTTTCTGCTGTTGCAATATTAATTAGAGCTCTCAACCAATATCTTGAGGCGTCTACATCAACGGCTGTAACAAAAAATTGCATAATACTCGCCATAACTGAGAAACAACCTGATTTTCCAGCATCAACACCAATTAGATAAATGTTCCATTGATTATTACAAATAGTGCTCCCATCGAACTGACCAAAACTTTGAATTGTTGCAATGATCATTTGTTGGAAACTTTCTGCTTCTGTATTAACTTCAGGAGGAACTTTTAATGCAGTTTTTGCCAAGAGAGTAAACGATCGTGGCATTTGTAAAAGCTCACTGGATCTCAGGACCGTTATTAAATTTTGCATTAATGTTTGAATTATTGATTTCCTGAGTTTACCAACCATTAGGATAAATTTGGACACTTCAGCAAAAATGTCGTCATTGTTCGTTGTAATATATTCTTGCATAATTTTAATAATAGACCTCGATACATTTAAGGCCATGGTATCATCTGATAAACACATTGAAAAAAGGAATTTAAGATACTTTTTGATAATTTTTCCATGTATATCACGATCTGATGCATTTATATCCGCGACCCGAATCAATCCAACAATGATCGATAGGAATGACGATTGGATTTTTGAAGAAAGTTCACTAATGTATGTATTCCATTCTGTCCAAATTAAAATACCTGTACGCGATACAATGCGTCGTGTTTCTATGATAAGTTCAGTACAAAATTGAGCTGCAATTATGCTTACTTCACTAGTAATATCGTGGATCATATCCTCACAATTTTGAATAGAATGAAGAGCTTCGATGCATAAGTCTTGATCAGATCTCTGTGACAAAAGGTCAGCAAGTAATCTTCCACGTTTAATTAAGACCGTCAAAATACGTAATGCCTTAATTTTGATGATTTGTTCTGACGTATTAACCACCAAATTTAACAATCTCAAGGCATGCGAAACACTAAAAACCGAATCTTTTTTAGCCAAATTTAATAAATCAACTAATGCATTGCTTCTCACACATTCATTTGAACCATTAATTGCATACTCCATCAATAGTTCTACTTGATCAGATCTGTCAACAAGTGCACGACAGGATAATAAAGTCAATGTTCTCAAAATTGCAGACTGCATTATTCCATCAGAACTTTGTTCAAGCATTTGAAGGCATATATTTCTTGACTTATGAGCCAGGCTAATTTCCCAATGCATGTGACGTAATATACGTATTAATTTTATTCTAAAGGCCATCGATAAGTCATTGGATTGAAATTTTGTTTCTAGTTGGTCACATAAAATGGCAGAAAATTTTTCAGTTTTTGCGCACAACTTATCTGCTGCAAATATGGCAGCATTCGCCTCAATCGGAAAAGTAGAATCTAGACGTTGAAGTATTCTGCAGGAAAAAAAAAAAGCAAAAATAGATATATATAGACATATTATAAATTATCAATTTTTCATATCAAGGTAACATAATAACTACACGACCTGTTTACCCATGTTGAATATCGATTCGATCTGTTAATAGAATAGATAAATAGCCAAGGATTCTCAGAGCTATTGCACGGGCCACAGTATCATTACTCCGGTTTTCCAAAGGATAAAAAATGTTTTTCACCGTATGGTCGAGAGCGGCGCTATCAGTTTGCTTAATGTATTTTTCTGTTTCTTTAAATACTTTTAAAAGGCAGTAGCGAATTTCATTCTTATCACATGTTTTGAAACATTCAGCGAGGAATGACAACGTATTGCAGATTAAATTCGGATCGGGATATTCGTCAAACTTTCGCGTAACATCGGAAAACTGAACAAGTTGTTCTTCTACAGTTTTCGCGACACGTAATTTGTTGAGAATTTCCCTTTTTAATTTGCCGTAATCCTGGATTACTTTTCTTTTTGGCTTCATTGCAAGTATACTCGGGTTACGATTTTTTATTGGCAACAATTTTAGTAAAATTTTTACCACATGATAATAATCCCGGGCAGATCTTGCATTCTGGTATTTTTCCGGGTCCTTGACAAATAAATATACACGTGTTGGATAACTCGATATGCCGATCAAAGTAAAATTACAAGTACAGTTCGAAAGTTAAATTTTAGTAGATCTTAGTGTCAAGTTATATACTAATTCCAACAAATCATGGCAGAGTATAAAGGTGCGTCATCGGAGGGGCAACGACAGGCCATGCTGGAAAAGCAAAGAGCAAAAATGTTGAGCGAGTTTGAGAAGCAACGGGAAAAGATCGCTAAAGTGAGTAAGTTATTCTTTTCTTGTTTAGTCCTCCCAAAAAGATGGTAATCACATATAGCATACAAAAGCGAATAAGCCTCTGTTACCTTTTGAAATCTTTTAAATCGTCTTTTTTTCAAATTGGCTCATATAAATTATTAAATTTTAAGGATAATCAAGTCAACATAACCAACAGCAAATTCGTGACACAGTATGATGATGTCGAAGATTCATTAAAGAAAGAAACGATTGGGTTGGTTAAGCTTGAGGATTTTCAAAAGATCAGAAAAGAATTACAGGTTCAAAAAGAAAGAGAAGCAGCAAGGACTGCCGAGTTAAAGTAAGTCTTTGAATTTAGAGATAATGCATGGAAAAAATTTTTTTTCTTATCTGGTGCCATAATTATATAATTAGAGAAGACAAGATTAAAAAGAAACGTAAAAAGAAGGAAGAAAAGGTTAAATTATCCTTTTACTCGGAAGACGGAGATCCTGAAGACGATGACAACGTCAATAAAAGTGAAGGTACAAATCAAGTAGAATGTCAAATATTAAAATCATTATTTAATCGGTCAATAACAAATGAAAAATTATATAATAATAATTATCTAGCCTTAGAAGTAACCTTAGAAGAACCGAATATTATATTACCATCAAAGAAAAAACCTAAATTAGGTAAAAATCCTAATGTTGATACATCATTCTTGCCTGATCGTGATAGAGAAGAAGAAGAACGTAAGGAAAGGGAGCAGCTACGACTAGAATGGTTACGGAAACAGGAAGAAATCAAAAGTTTGTGTCTTCCTTGTGTAATTCTTTATAACCCTTCAATTTCGTTTAATTTTAACTCATATTCATTTTTAATTTTCAAATAGATGAGAAGATTAGCGTCACATATTCTTATTGGGATGGCACTGGTCATCGAAAAACTGTGTCTTGTAAGAAAGGTGATTCTATCGCAAGTTTTTTAGAAAAATGTCGGCAGCAATTTCACGAATTACGTGGAGTTAGTGTTGATAACCTGATTTATGTTAAGGAAGATTTAATTATTCCACATGTATGTGAATATTTTAAAAATCTATTGCATCTTTTTATGTCCAATGTTGTAATGCTACTAAAAGAAATTTTACTTAAATAGCATTACACATTCTATGATTTCATTATCAATAAAGCAAGAGGGAAATCAGGACCCTTGTTTAATTTTGATGTGCATGATGATGTTCGTTTAACCCATGATGCTACAGTCGAAAAAGATGAGGTTTGTATATTCGAATTTTCCATCATTTTTATTGTCACAGCCTAAAAATCATCATTTTTTAAACACCAATTAAAAAAATGACTGATAGTCACATGCTGGTAAAGTTGTCGAACGAAATTGGTATGAAAAAAATAAACATATTTTTCCAGCAAGTAGATGGGAAGTCTATGATCCAGAGAAAAATGTATGTTACTGTGTTTATTATTGTTTGTAAAGAATTTTATATCGATTATATATAACTAATTTTGAAATTATTTATATAGTATGGAAAATATACGATTAAAGATACTAACAAAAAATCCGGAGAAGAATAATAAATATTATATATATTTGTTAAATTTAATACAATATCTCGTTAATTTGTGAATAAATAGAAAGAGAGCATAATACTTTTGTATAGATAACTATTGTAACCAACATCAATAATATTCCTAATACTTTCAATAAATTTAAATCACGTGCGGATAAAGATAATCAATTACTGAATTAAGCCACACGATATATAAATAATGTGAATCTTTTGATTTTTCCAGAAATCTCAAAAACGAAATAAAAAATAATGCTATTATCCCGAACTCTCAATGTTTCGTTGCAACCTTGTATGCGGACCGTGACTGCACAGACATCGAAGCGGTGTTTGAACAGCTCGGCTCGTCGTCGTAAGTGAAAAGCTAAAACACCAAATTGATATCAAGTTTACAAGTGGTAGTGAAATTTAGTGTTTTCAGAAGTTAATTAAAATTTATGTAAACATTAAAATATATACGCATTTTTTACAATTATTAAAGTACTGGGTGTAACGAATCCTGTCTTAAATAGTTCTAAACTGGTATGTAGAAATAAACTATTTCACTTTTAAAATAAGTAGAAGTGGCAAACTTTGAGTGTATATTGGCGATTGGCGATTAATCTTTATATAATCAAAAGAAAGTCTGACCAGCGCTTATATAATTCTGATATTATATTTGTTGTAAAAACTTTACTTTTTTGTTTGGTTGTAATGGTTCAGCCTGAATTGCAACCCTAACATTCTTCGTCTTTCGTCAGAAGTTTCGTTTTTCGTCAGAGGTTTCATCAAGATTTCATCTTTCGCCAGGAGTTTCGTCATTACGCAAAATAATTTTTCCAAACAACTTTACTCGAACTTATGCCACCGAGGCGACAAAATTTCAACGTATCAAGCCACATGTAAATATCGGTACAATTGGTCACGTTGATCATGGAAAAACGACATTAACTGCCGCAATCACCAAATGTTTGGCATCAAAAGGAAAAGCAAAATTTAAGGATTATGGAGAAATTGATAAAGCTCCAGAAGAAAAAGCGCGAGGTATCACGATTGCCACGGCTCACGTAGAGTACGAAACGGATTCGAGACATTACGCTCATATAGATTGTCCTGGACATGCTGATTATATTAAAAATATGATCACTGGTGCTGCACAGGTAAATTTTTGAGACAAAATACTTATATTAATAAATTAAATTTCTAATTTTTTTTTTTTTTATTGTCATACTTTTATCACTTAGATGGATGGTGCTATCATCGTGGTGTCAGCTACAGATGGTCAAATGCCCCAAACGCGTGAACATTTACTTCTCGCTAGACAAGTTGGTGTATCAAATCTCGTAGTATTTGTTAACAAAGTTGATGCGGTAGATGATAAAGAAATGTTGGAATTAGTCGAAATGGAAATGAGAGATTTATTGGCGCAATATGGATTTAATGGAGAAGAAACACCTATAATCATGGGATCAGCTCTCGCAGCTCTCGAAGGTCGTGATCCAGAAATTGGAGAAAAAGCTATAGAAAAATTAATGGATGCTGTCGATAAACATATTCCTACACCTGTAAGAGATTTGGATAAACCATTCTTGATGTCTGTTGAAGGTAATTACTTTTTTCTTTTTTTTTTTTTTTGAGAATATTAACAAAAAGTTAATTGATTAAATCTGGAAAAATTATTAGACGTTTTTTCTATTTCTGGTCGGGGTACCGTTGCTACCGGTAGAGTAGAAAGGGGTACCATTTCAAAAGGTTCTGAAATTGAAATAGTTGGTATGGGACAAACGGTAAAAACCATATTAACTGGTATAGAAATGTTCCATAAAGAACTTGATAAAGGGATGGCAGGTGACAATATGGGTGCTTTATTACGTGGTATTAAACGGGAACAAATTCGACGAGGACAAGTACTTGCTGCGCCTGGAACAGTTAAATCTCACAAGAAGTTCTCAGCACAAGTTTATGTTCTTACAAAAGAAGAAGGTGGAAGACATACACCATTCATGCAAAATTATAGACCACAAATGTATTTTCGGACATCTGATGTAACTGTTACATTAACTTATCCACCTGGTACTGAAAATCCAGAAGAAAAATTTGTTATGCCAGGAGATAACATCCAACTTGAATGTGAACTTGTGCATGATATGGCAGTCGAACCTGGTATGAGATTTACCATCCGTGAAGGTGGCAAAACAGTTGGAACTGGTAATATATATTTTATTTTTAAATTCATTTATCTTAGAACATTTCCTTATAAATAACAAATTTATAATATTTCTAACATTTCAGGTGTTATTGTTGATATTCGTGAATAATGAGCAATCCTTGATATATTTTGTTTAAAATGTCATAATTACTGAATTCACTAGTTGCAATAAATTTATTCAAAGATGTCTTTCGCAACCATATAGTAGTTATTAATTACATGCAGTTTTAAGAAAAAGTCTCAAATCTATCAAAAATTTCAAAAAATTTATTGTTTTAACAAACTAATAGCGGTAGAAATGGTAGTACCAACTAATGCCAATACGCCAATATAAGAAAAGAATCCTCGAGATCTTTTAGAAGGTTCGCCGGTATGATAGCCCCATGCATAAAACAATCGACCTATCAATGTTGAACGATTATCACGTGACAAGTCCGTACTAAGTGAAAGTCATATTTTGATGATAAAAACTTACCTAATATCCAAATGCCACCTCCCACAGAAGAGATAATGGGATGTTTTAAACCACCAACCATGAGACTAGCAAATTAATAAATAGGAATTTAATAAATTTGTGTAAATTTATCATACGCTAAAACTTTCATGAAAACATACGTAAGAAGGAATTGAGGGTAATTTTCAAGTGTGTTCTAAAAATTATAATGAAAATAGTTAATTGCATGATTTTTTAAAGTGACTAAATAACAAATACATGTTAAATCTTAACTAACTTGATGGGCTCTTTGGTAACAATTGAAAATTAATTTGTTCCGATCCTGTTCCGCTTCTTCTTTGGTAGCGTACACTTTATTAAAGAGCAATGAGTTCACGTGCAAAGCTGGTTTTTTTTCAAATAATTAGGGATTGGAATTTCGAACTTACTGTAAGGATAAGGAACATTTGCTTTCTTACGATATCCACCCGCTTTAACTAGATCCATTTGAAGAAATCTTTATTAGATAAGATCAATAAAATAAAATAAAGACATACTCTACTTACAACCGAGATATCCCGTAAGGATTGTCGAAACGAAACCGGTAACAATCACCTGATCATAAAGATAAAAAATGTGATATAGACTTTGTATTAAAAAAACGGGCTTAATGTTTAATCATAAACTTACGTAACCGTATTCACTTGGAATTTCAACAAGAACCATTGCTAAAATGTTAAAATGTTGGAGGAAAAAGATTTTTTTTAGGTATCTTGGGAGAATTCGCTAGATATATATATAGTTATTTTTTTTTCCCATCCCCTACATCATTCGATTATTTTATTTAGTAACAGTTTGTAATGCAAAACTATATTAGGTCGGAGATGTTTTTATTATTTAGCCGAACCTACTCTCGCACAAATATAAGCACCTGTAATTAATTCTCCGGTTTCAGACCTCGATATTTCTCTGGTGCTAATTCGGAAATATTTTATCATTTAGCCGAACTACTCTTGACAAATATATATCGATATTAGTACGTACGTACAGTACGTACCTTTTCTCTGGTGCCAATTCGGAGATATTTTATCATTTAGCCGAACTACTCTTGACAAATATATATCGATATTAGTACGCACCTTTTCTCTGGTGCCAATTCGGAGATATTTTATCATTTTGCCGAACTACCCTTGACAAATATATATCGATATTAGTACGTACCTTTTCTCTGGTGCCAATTCGGAGATATTTTATCATTTAGCCGAACTACTCTCGGGTTGACAAACTCCGTTAAAACGGGGAAAATGAGACTTCAAGTTTCAAATTTTATCATTTAATAGGATTGAATCCATTAAGTCAAATTAATGGCAAAATGAAAACCCGAAATCTTATTTTCCCTTTTGCAGCACTCATTTAAGATTTGTATAGTTACAGCGGTTGCGTGTAGTTGTGGAACGAGCAGGATAGTAATTTCAAAATGACAGCAGATAATATTTGGTATCGTATCGCCAATTGTGTAATGGTTATACTTGCTGTTATCCTGTCAACTGCTCATGCAACCGTCCCGAGTGACAATTAAAATTCTTTGTCAGCATGGTCAACTCCAGGTGTAAATCCGGATTCGGGTCGATTTTTTTGGTTCGAGTCTAGATTAGCGATGTAACTTAATTTAAATAATAATTTTGTCATCAGAAAATGATGCTAAATATTGCATACATAGTACGATAAATAATTTAGTATGCTTCATAAATTCTTTATACAGTACGTATTAGAATGTTTATGCTAAATACGTGATACCGTAAACTGCCGTATAAAAGACCGGGTCTCTTACACCCCACCAATATTAAAACCATTAGAAGGAAAAATTTAAAAAGCATGCATATTTTTCCGGGCAACCTAGATATTTAAAAAAACGCACTTGATTATTTTGAGATTCACACCCGGGTCTAGTACATAGGGGTCTGATATCTGGGGAAGCGGGTAATAAATTTTTTACTTAGCCTAACTACATACAAATCAAATTCCGACAAATTTGGTGCATCAACTTATTAATTTGCAATTGACCATCAGTTTCAAATGACAAATTAAAATCGTTATCCTCCAAACTTGTGCGAGTTTCATCAATGTTCAACAACTTCCAATGAGGGATACGCTGATTACAGTACTTAAGAAGCCTTTCCTCTAGGTGACAAAGTTGCGTAAAACAAAGGGTTTATTGGCACATTCATCATTAATATTTTTCATTATTTATCTGATGACATGCGAATTATTGAATTCTTCGTAAAAGATTTGGAGGCGAGCCACATTACTTTTTTCAAAATTCTTAGCGAATATGTATGATTTCCAATAGTGGTTAATTAGATGTATTGCTACGTACGTATGTACGTAAGCTTGTATATTTATGAATATTGAAACATCTAATATATATCTTTTTTTGCACCAGTTCGATGATGCTTTCGAAGTAGGGTTCTCTCGGCACGATAAAAAAATTTGGCTCGCCAGATGGCATGCCAAATTCTAAATTTCGTGCCAAATGCATGCCATTAAACACATGATTTACTTGTTTAATTTAATTAATTGGTTAAAAAAAATTTTTTTCTGAAGTTCAAAAAATATAAATTGCATCTTCATATATTTATATATTATTATAATTAATGACATGCCTTTAGACTCAATGGCATGCCATGGTGGCATGCCATAAGTGGCATGCCAAGGACCCTCATGCCGAGAACCCTATTTCTATTTTTTATAAAAAGTATATTTATTTCATTAATATAATATCAGGACTAGTATTAAAACACACATGCCTCAAATTCATATTTTGTCAAATATAGGTGAAGGCAATAAATTAGGGGCATACTATCTAATTAATATTTACCTAGTTGAACAGAACTTGAAAACCAGCTTGTTTGTGCAAATCAAGATTAAGAAATTGCTATAAAATGTGGCAATCGACTTGCCAATAAATGCTCTGTCTTGGATAAAGACAAAAAGCAAATACAATGTAATTTAAATAATCCAATAAAGATAAAGAAAAAACTATCCAAGCATGCCTACTAGCTTATATAGAAGAGATTAAGTGATTGAGCTTAGAGTTAGATAGTCTAATATCTCAAATTACTCACAAAAATATTTTTATTAATAAATCTAAAATTAAGATAAAAGATCTCTAGTCTAAGTTAAAAATATTAAAAAAAACAAAAACTATTTTCAACTCAGAATAAATTAAAGAAAATTACAATACTTTAATCTATGAAAAAATATTAGAAGATAAGTTAGAATTAGCACAAAAGAATGCATTTTCAACTCAGAAGAATAGTAAAAAAAGAATCCAAGATCATATCTTTCAAGTCTAAATTAATAAATATAAAGAATGAACTAATAAATACAAAAGATGAATTAGTTTCAAAAATTATGAAATTAAGTATTTAGGTACTTTATGCCTTGCTTTACAGAAAACAAAAGATATATTGAGTCCTGTGGTTATGGGGATGCAGAAAAAATATGCAGAGCAAGGAACAAAGTTTAATATTGAATTCTGAAAACACATCTGAATCTAAAAGTCTTGCAAAATATCTAATATAGTGAATAGTTAGGTAGACAAAACTTTAACCAATTTAAGAAATATACTTAAAATGTATAAAGTCTAATAAAAGAAACTGTATCTATTGTGGCATTAGGTGCTAACAAATCTCTTGTTAACAATAAATATCAAATATCTTTTATAATCAATCTAGGCATCTATGTTATAATTGATTATATAGGCTCTATATAGACTTTTTTTAGACAAATGCAAATTAGAACCTAATGAGTGTCTAACATTAAATGCTAATAAATATTCACAACAAATTATTAAAGTATATACAGTCACACTCCCATATAATCATACCTTTGGGACTATATATAGATGTGACTATATAAATTTTTTCTATAAAATCACTTTTATATAAAAAATAAATTATAGTGAATATATAAAATTATAAAATTCGTAAGATTTAATCAAACTTCAACATCGATTTTTTTGTTAATCAATAATCAAAAGAGTCTCAAATTTTTATCATATATACCGTAGTATCCATATTCCTTAATAATATATTAAAATTTTAGCTAAATTGGATCAATAGTTCTTGAGAAATCACTTGTACATGAAAGTCAATTTTTTAAAAACATTGATTATTATATACTAGCAATATCTCAAGAACTAACAATCCAATTTAGCTAAAATTTTAATATATTATAGAAAAATATTGATATTATCTATAATATAAATTTGAGTCTATTTGAATTATTGGTTAGAATACTGAATATCCATTTACTATAGGGGCTTACCCCACCTCCAGGTAAGATCTATAAATAAAATTTTAGCCAATCAAATTTAACTAAGGTAAGATTTTTCTTGACCCCCACCCCTAAAATATTATCTAATAAATGTCAGCACTCTTATCAAGAAAATTGATGACAAGTTTGCTTAAATCTTACAAATTTTTTAGCACATAAAATTCGTAAGTTTTAATCAAATTTCAACATCAATTTTCTTGATAACCAACAATTAAAATGGTTTCAAATTTTCACTATTAATAGTATCAATATTCCTTTATACTATATTAAAATTTTAATTGGATTGTTAGTTCCTGAGATATTGTTTGTATACAATAATTAATTTTTTTTAAAAAAATTGACTATAGTTTACAAGCGATTTCTTAAGAACTATCAATCCAATTAAGCTAAAATTTTAATATAGTGTAAAGGAATATTGATACTATCTATAGTTTAAATTTGAGACCATTTTAATTATTGGTTATCAAGAAAATCGATGTTGAAATTTGATTAAATCTTACAAATTTTTTGTTATACTGTTAATAAATTCACTATTGAAAATGTGCTATTATAGACAATTGTTATTATTTAAAAAAAACTTAAAATTTAGAAATGTAATTTTATAGAAAATTGTGCTTTTATAGAAATAAATTATTTATATTTGTTTGTAAAATTTTGTGATAGTGCTTATATAGTAATTGTGCTACTATAGAAAGAAATTTAATATAAATATAATTGGAACCAAATTTTTAAGTGATTAATTAGGAAATGTGACTTTGAGAGAAGTGACTATATGGAAGTGCGACTGTATTACCTTTTTATAAAAATCATTATGTAAAAAATGAAACTTTTTCTTATAGATATTGATAAGGCTACAAAGCATGCTTCATTTTGTTCAAAGAACATAAAGTATTACCTAACTAGCTTTCAGTATATTACTTACAGAAAAAGTAATACAGGTAAGACAGTAGTAAGACTATAGATGCTAGTAAAATTAAATTAGAGTGATGAAATTATTTTACTATTTCACCAATTACCAATCGGTAATAGTATAACTGGTATAACTAGTAAATTGGTACAGTAAACGATACCTAAAGACTAAAATAATTTCAAAAATTAATAGCTCTTGATATATAAAAGATATGAAAAAAAGAAAGCCGCTAGATTGTAGCCAAGTTAATTTGCTACAACTTAGCAGCTTTATTTTTAAAATAATTATTATATATTTTTGATTTATACTGTATTACTTTAAAAATGCTTAATTTTTATATGATGTATCAAAAAATTAATAAAAATGGACAAGTCACATGTTTTAGCCTCTTGCTATTGGCTAATTTGTTATTTTAATTAAAAAATTTTTTTGAAAAAAAATATTTTGACCAATCAAAATATAAGAAATCAAAAAATAGTAAATTTCAATATGAAATTTTTTAAAATGGAACAAATCACGTGCTTTAGTCTTTAGATGTTATGAACTATATAATTGGTGTAATTCTGTAATTGGTAAATTGATAAATTGGCAAATTGGTAAATTGGTAGAATGGTGAAATGGTAATTTCTAGAGTCTGGAATTATTTCAGTCTGGAATTCAGACTATATTTGCTCTTCAAAAGTTAGGTTTTTGTTCAAGTTTTTATATTTTAGGTTTTTACTGGCACACTTTGAAATTAAAACTATTAACCGTTTATCCGCATATCTGTATAACTAACACATATCCAGATGCTATAAATGTAAAAATTTGATCTATTAAATAATTATTTGAATATTCAATAAATATTCAAATGATCTAATTATAATTATTTTACCCAAATTGAATATCGAATATATTTATTATTTACTATTTAATTCAATAAAAATTTGGTAATATTTAGTAATACAAATTAATAAAATTAAAATTTGAAACTTAAGAAATAATAATACAACTTTGATTAAATATTTCTATTTTAAAATTTAATAAATGCTTTTTTTTTGTTCTTAGAAGTACTGATATTATATTCATAGCGATACCCAACATTATAGTTGCTGTCTTCAGATTTTGATACTATTCAACCATTTTCTTTCATCTTGCAGTACCTATACATTCTTATAGCAAATCTAAGATTGTATTTTCTAGCAGAGTTATTCTTATAGTAAAACACAAGGCAATAAATTGCTTTTTTTAGCAAACTTTGAATACTGTTCAAATGTTATACTTTTGTCTTTTGTAATGCCTATACCTAATAGAATTAACACATTCTAGATAGTTTAAAAACTATTCAAATGCTATATTAGTGCCTATACCATGTTGATATAATATAAAAGACTATATATAGCTTTTTACCAAAATTACTATGGTGCAAGAAGCCTATACTCAACATGTTTCAATTTTTAAATCACTATAATTTTTTGTACAAGAGGTTTTTTAAAAAACTGACTGGTAACTTTGTAGAGCAATATTAGTTATATAAATTTGCTAAATATTTTTTTGAAAACCTTTTCTATAAAAAGTTAATGTGTTTTAAAGATTACTATTGTTTTATATAAGGGAAGTGTTAGATATCAGCTAATATTGTAGGATAGAGAGGAGGTAGACATAATAAATATATATATATAACCAATCAGAATAACTAAATTTCTCAGAAAGGGAGAAGGGGGGTGGGCTCTATAGTAAACTAATCTCAGCTAATATCTGACATGTCCCTAACTATGTGTTTCAATTTTAACTAACTATAAAGTGTTATAACTTTTTATAAAAACAACATTTAAAAATCTGACCAATACTTTGTTCATTATAATAAGCTCTGCAAATTTGCAAATAGCTTTTAAAAATATTGTCTCTACAAAAAGTTGATGCATTTTAAAGTTATACTATTTTATTGTCTAGTATAGGCTTCTTGTGCCATATCTTAGCAGATTTTAAATAATATTTGAATACTTTTTTTATATTTTTTTTTAGTATCACTTCCAAAATATAATCTAAAATACAATTTTCCATCAGGATTACAATCTTTAGCAGACAATAAAAATGCTTTTTTTTAGTGTTATCAGTACCTATACTACATTATAACAATATTTAAAAAATAATATAAAAAGCAGTTTAAGTAAAACAATTATTTTAAGTATAGGACAAAGTTTGAAAATTAATGATTGCTTAAATTCGAAGTTAGATTGCATTTATGTACAGTATAAAAATAAAATCTGTAAAGTAATACAATCAACTCTTTCTATTCTGAACTGCTAGGACTGCTGATTTTTATTATATAAAAATTTAAAAAAGTTCAGTTCTCAAAAAGTTATATATGGCTAATTCGAAATTTATAATAAAATTTACAAATGTTCTAGAAGATTTTGTTTAGTTTAGAGAAAGTTCAATAGTGTTTAGATTAGAGAAGTTTGGATTAAAGAGAGGTGACTGTATAAGCAAGTAACTAATTTTCTTTAATTTTATATTAAACAAGAATTAATAATTGTGTTCTGCACGAATCGAATCGGATAGATATTTTTAAAGATCCAGATCTCCGATTCGAAACACAGATTGAATCCAAGTCCAGATTCAGATCCGAACAAGAAAGATCCAAATCTGGATCCAGATCCGATAATAGATAATGATTTTCTTAAATATGTACTTATTTGCATAATCGCTTTGATATTTTTTTAATTATTTTTTTAATAATGCCAATTTTATTTTTAATTATTTTGATATTTTTTAATTATTGCGATATTTTTAATTATTACGATATTTTAATCATTACAATATTTTTTTAATCATTACAAAATTATTATGATAATTTTTTAATTATTATTTTCAAATTGTTAATAATTAATGGCATAACTTTTAAAAGAACTTTTGAATCAATTTATTTTCTAAGCAAATATCTTATAATTTAAATAAAAATTATAAAAAAATATTATTATTATGGATATATCAATTATTATTCACTGATTTCGAAGAATTTTCAAGCACATACATATTACAAGCTGCTTTTGCGAAAGATTATCTTCATTCGATTTTTTATATCTGCCCATGTTTTCATGACTTCTTAATACTTATCTGGTTCAATATCTGATGATTTATTTAAATTAGCAAGCGACTCATTATATCTGCTTAAGTATGACTTAAATATGAACTTAGCAAAATAATTGCACGATTTAAAACTATTGAAAATAATATTGTTATATACATACGGTTCATCTAGTTTTTTCCACCATGACCTTAAACATCAAAAAGTTCTTTGGTATCAGAAAAAGTTTCTTTTAAAAAAGTTCCTTGTTCAACATAAAATGCGTAATATAAAGTTCTTTAAATCTAAAATTTATTATTATAACGTTCCTTTTTTTTATAATCATTGGGGATTAGAAGGCTTAGAAAGTTTAGAAAATTTAGAAAGCTTAGAAAACTTAGAAGGCATAATAAACTTAAAAAGGCATTCAAAGTTTATTTAACGGTTTAGAGATATGATAAAACAAAAATTAGATGCCTTAAAAGTTAAAAGAACTTTTTTTTAGTAATATAAGCCAATCAGAATCCAACCTATTATTAGAACGAATCCAAACGGATCTACTGGAACAGATCCCAATATGGATTCAGATTTGGTAGTGCTTATAAATCATGGATCTGGATCTGATTCGAACACCGGATCCAGATTGGATCTAGCTCTTTGGATCAGATCTGTGGAACACAAAGGTAGATGAAGATTATGTAAGCTTGATTGGTTATTGCTAACAATATGGAATTGAAGCAATAAATATCATTATCAATCTTGTGTATCTAGTTAAAATAAATGAGCAAATTCAGCAATTTACTATTTCACTAATTCGCCAATTCACCATTTCACTAATTTACCAATTCACCAATTTTACCAATTTTACCAATTTACCAATTCACTAATTTATCAATTTCACCAATTTTACTATTTTACCAAAATTTTATTTTGGTGTAATTCTGGTGAAACTATTTCACTATTTTACTTGGTGAAATAGTTTAATTTTACTAGCATCTTTAGATAAGACTATACATAGTAATGAGATTATTTTGAATTTGAATCCCAAAATTAAAAATTTTTTTGAAATTGTTTTTGATCTATTTTACTTAAAACCCAAAATTTTTGAACTTTTTTGAATAGACAAAATTATAAAAAACATAAATATATAAATTTGTTTTGGTCTTCTTTAAAAAAAATTTTAATTTATTTTGGGAATACAAAATAGGCATTTTTTAAAAATCAATTTTGGTGGCATGTATAGATAAGCCTAATACACTTGAAAATCTTGTTTGTGGTGAAAAGCTGAACATATATATAAAAAGAAAAAGTTTGAATCTAGATATATAATATGTAATAATTTGATAGTTTGTAGATATAATCCAAATAAACCTAAGCAGGTATTTGTTAAATATATGTATGGAATAATTGCAAGTAATTCAAAAGCATCATATTACAAAAATATTAGGTTTAGTTATATCTCACCTAAAAAAATTCTAGTGTAAAATTTTTCTCTTCTGAAAGAAGTACTGTTATTATCTTTAAAGATTTATATGTTGCTTTCAAGTCTATACAAAATTGAATTATCCTATTTTTTACACATGGACATTAATAGAATATTTTATCTATATATATAAGGTCATATAAATTTAATTTTTTTGGTTCTTATAACCTAGCTGAGTCATATTTTGAAAATTTTTGAAAAAATTTTTTATATATTTTAATAGCTAGGTGGAATTTCAAAAAATTTTTTTAAAAAATTTTATAAAATTTAAAATTTTTTATATATAGTATAAAATTTTTAAATAAAGTTCAGATAAGCAGGTCATTACTTTATTTATTTTAGTATTTAATACTATAATGCTAGGTTATTATTTTTTAAAATTAATGGATTGGATTTACCCTTTTGTACGAAATATAGTACATTTTAAAAAATGCATTAAAAATTTAAAAAAATTAATAGCTTAATTTTTTTTATATACAAAAATCTAATAAGTATTCAAAAATAGTTTAGCAGTATTGTTTTTTAAATTAATAATAAAATTTTTATAAAAAAATTTTTTTTATATATTGTATTTTTTGTGATTTCTAATGTACTAGATTTCGTACATTTGTAAAGTCAGTTATACAAGTCACTCTCGTTATAGTGAAGTGATCCGTTCCATTAATAAAAATTTTTAAAAAATTCATTATATCGAGAACTTTATTAGTAAATTCACTATATCGAGAGAGTTTTATATAAACTGTCTTTGAGCTTAACTTCACTATTTCGAGATTTTAATTAGTCTTCACTATATCGAGAGTTCACTATAACGAGAGTGACTTGTAATTATAATTTATTAATATATTTGGCAAATTAAAAATTTTAATAAATAAAAAATTGTATAGGCTTGTTATAAAAAAAATATTATTATTAGTTATATTATAAAAATTATTACTTATATTATAAGATTTTTTTGAAAATTTTACAAATTATTACTTTACATAGTAAGCCATATGAGTTTAGCTAGAGTTTAAAAAATTTTTTGCTAATTAAACTTTCTAAATTTTTAATCAAAATTATAAATATTTATTATCTAATTTCAATTACAAAATTTTTTTTAATCCTAAATTAGTATATCTCAAGTTATATTACTTTAAATTTTAAAAAAATTACATCTAATTTTTATATATAAATTGGATATTTTAGTTATATAGTATTTACTAGCAAAAATTTCAAATTTAGATTACTTCTTATATATTAATCTAATCTTAAATAAAATTTTAAAATTATAACTAACAAACTTATGTTTATAATTTTATTAATAGTTTAAATAAATTTATTTAGTAAAAAAATTTTTTATAATCAAAAATATTTTGTAAATTACTAGTAAATGTGCTAAAAACTAGCAAATGCGAATTTTAAAAAAAATGTACAAAATTTAAAAAGCTATGTAAAGCTATGAGTTTTTTAAAACAAGTAGCCCATAAGTTAAAATATTATTAAAAAATATTTAATTAAGTAGTTAATTTTAAAAATTAATAGATAATTAAGTTTAATTATGTACTAAATCTAGTACAATGTACTAGATCTAGTACAGGTAAATCCTATCCATTAAAATTTAAATTTTATAATTTAAAAAAAATTTTAAAATTTTTAAATAAAAGTCTGGCCTGTCAGGTTTTTTTTTTTTTTTTTTATATTATGAGAACCAAAAATTAATTTTATATAGCCTAATACAAAAATATCACAAAGTTCTAATTATAATTTGCGAAAACTTTTCTCATTTAGTAATGTTTAATTCTGGTAGCTCATATAATAATATTTCTAAAATTATTCGACAATATACTAATGATTTGAAAAATGCTTTCATGGTTATTAACAGATATCTTCATAAGGAAAAATTTTTTGTATTTGATCTAGACAAACTAGAAGATGATCTACTTGCAATTAAATTAAGATTTGATACTTTATTAGATCTACAAAAAGAGATTCAACTATAGCTAAAAAATAATAAAAAAGCTATCATTAAGTGATACATGTATGATTACTAAAAAGCATAATAGATATATCTTTTAACTGAATATAATAATAATAGAACTCCATTAATGTGATACTGTTTTAAAAACCATATATAAAGTGCTTCACTTTCTAAAATTAAAAATTTAGGACAATGGTGTTTATAATGTGCAGGTAATATAAAACTTACTCTTGAGATCGCTAAACAAATTGCACAATTAAGGAATAGAGAATGTCTATCAGAAAGGTATATTAATTAATAATTGTTATTATTATAGCATTGCAAGGTTATTTATAGAATATATTTCTTAATAACATAAAAAATCATGGTCAATGGTGTTAGGAAAAGTCTGTTTTACTTTTGAAAATTCTAGACAAATTGCACTTAGCCACAATAGTAAATATCTTTCAACTGCATATAGTAATTTTAAAACTCCAATGATATAGAAATGCCATAAAGGTCACATTTGAATAAGGACCCCGGACACCTCTGATATATATCATATTTTTTTTTAGCAAATTGATTCAAATTTGATCTAAAGTCCAAATTTAAAATTTAGCAAATTGAAATTAATTTTAAAAAGGGTCATAATTGAATATTTTGGTGAATTTCTAAGATTTTATACATGTTATATTTTATTTTTAGCAATTTACTCACATTTTGCAAGAATTATTATAACAAGTTAAGTTGTGCTATAATGATCGATCCAGATATAACAAGTTATTAATGGCTATATGGAGCAAAATTATAATCAATTATAATTGAAAATAAGTAAAAGTAGTTGTAGCATGTAATCAGGCTTTAGTATCAATAGCAACTTGCATATGTATTAAGATCATTGATTGTGATTGTATGTTGATAAACAAATAATTATGTAATGCAATTGCGCGGGGTTATCATTAAGCAAATTAGTTAGTAATTCATATAATAATTGTAGTAATTAATATAGTTAGTATCTTCTCTGAAATTTTCAGAAATATAAAATTAAATATACTAGTATAATATATTTTAATATGCCGAATAAGTTTTTTAGAGCACAAAGTTAAAATCAATTTGTAAAATTTTGAAATCATAATATTTTTTAAAATTTTTTTATTTGAATTCTATAGATTTGTAAAATTAAATAAAAAAATTTTTATCAAATTTGGTCAAAAACTCATGGAGATATCTTTGATGAAAGTTCTTGTAAACAATTTTAATACAGTTTCTTTATAATATGTTTTTTTGCTTTTTCAAAATAACCCACTGTTAGGCGATGATTTACAAAAAATTTTACTATGCTAACTAAAAAAAAATTTATAACAAGACTTTAGTGCATAACATTGACTAATAGAATCTCAAATTTCATGAAAAAATATTAAAAACTCGTGAAAATATTAACATTTTTGTAAATTTGGTCGCATACGTTTTTGCAAGTTTTTCCCTAAACTTTAAATGCTTCCAGAAGCACTTTCTCAAAATGAAACCTCCAAAATGTGACTTAGTAAGTTGATATAATAGATATTTGAGAGTCTTCAATTAAAATTTCATCAAAAACAGATTAATATTGACGAAGTTATGATAATTTTTCAATTTGTTTCCAGATTCAGGATTTTCTAAAATTTTCAATTTTGATGAAAACAGAAAAATCATCACAAGCTAGATTTTTACAAGTTCAAATAAAATACATTACTGCGCACTAATATAATCAATAGAGAATAGGCTAAAATTTTGCTTTCTAAAATTTCAAGTTATTGGTTAAATATTTATTCCATAATAGCTTTTTTCATTTGGCGCAGCTTCTTTATAATATACTTTATGGAAATAGAAGAATCTTTTATCAAAGATATCTCTACAAGTTCTTGACCAAATTTGATGAAAATTTTTATTTGAATTTTATGGATCAATAGAATTCAAATAAAAAAATCTTCATTGAATTTGATCAAGTGGTTGCAAATATATCTTTGACCAAAGTTTTAGAGAATTTCAAAACGTATATCATATATACGTTTAAATTGTTGACAAAACTTTGATCAAGGATATCTCTGCAACCACCTGATCAAATTTGATGAAAATTTTTTTATTTAAACTTTATAGATCCGTAGAATAAGTAAAAAAATTTTCATCAAATTTAATCAAGTGGTTGCAAAGATATCCTTGATCAAAGTTTTGTCAAAAATTTAAACGCATCTGTTATGTGATATACGTTTTGAAATTCTCTAAAACTTTGATCAAAGATATCTCTGCAACCACCTGATCAAATTTGATGAAAATTTTTTTATTTAAATTTTATGGATCCGTAGAATAAGTAAAAAAATTTTCATCAAATTTGATCAGGTGGTTGCAGAGATATCCTTGATCAAAGTTTTGTCAACAAATTTAAACGTATCTGTCATGTGATATGCGTTTTGAAATTCTCTAAAACTTTGATCAAAGATATCTCTGCAACCACCTGATTAAATTTGATGAAATTTTTTTTATTTGAATTTTATGGATCCATAGAATTCAAATAAAAAAATTTTTATCAAATTTGATTAGGTGGTTGCTAAGATACCTTCACTCAAAGTTTTAGAAAATTTTGGCGCAGCTTGTTTTTGATAGAAGTTTTGATTTTTTCTAAAACTTGAGCAAATGTATCTTAGCAACCACCTGATCAAATTCGAAGAAATTTTTTTATTTGAATTCTATGGATCCATAAAATTCAAATAAAAAAATTTGCTCTATATTTTTTTATCTGATACTAGATGTTATAATTAAGTTTTTAGCAAATTACTATAAAATTTATATGTAATAATCCAACTTTTAGCAAATTTACTTGATGTTAGGAGTACCGGTAGCAAAAACGTCTAAATTCATGCAGATCAGTTATGACCTATATGAGAGATGTCTGGGGTTCTTTTGAATAGTCCACTTAAGGATATTAAAAATAGTAGATTTTGGTGGTCATATTGTGCGAGTATTGCAAAATTAGCTATTAAGAAGACAAAGCAAATTGTATTATCTAGGCATAGACAATGCCTTTTAAATGAATATAAAAATATAAATGAACCACTTACTTGGTTTTTAATCATCAATGGCAAAATATACTTGATTACATTAAAAATAGAGTTCAATGGTTCTATTTTGTATTGGTCATTATCAATTAATTGAGGGTATGTATAAACTCGTATAAAAAAAAATAGAGATTGCCTTTTAGATTGAGATAGAATGGATTTGCAAGAATAAATATAGATAGAAAGCTGTTTCCAAAAGTATTTAACAAGAAAGCTAGTGTTCATATTGTGCAGGCGACATGAAATTAACTCTTGAGGATACAAAACAAATTGCATTATTTAAACATAGGTAATGCCTTTTAACTAAGTATAAAAATAATTAATTGCCACTATTATGGTGTTGCAAAGAAGGCCATTTATGTCCAAGGGAAACTGTTCTAAATTTGGATGATCATTATACAATTGATAAAAAATTATTTATACTGTTTTACAATACATTTTAGGAATCTCCCGTAACTTATCCTGCTACAAAACGTTGCCCTGTCCATTAAGCAAAGTTGGAGTATTCGAACCATACTATAACATATTTTTTGAATCCCTTTGAATCCCACGCCGTTGTATTACTACGTCTTAGCAAAGTTACATATAAAAGATATATAGTTGAAAGAGGACCCCGAAATATACATAGATAGGTAAGGTGACTTTTAAATTTTTTATTAATTGCTGTACGCAAGACTTTTTTATAAGATCAGTACGCAAAATTTATACCTTATAATTAAAAAAATTAAAAAAATATGCAAAATAAATTCTAACCTCGGTTATAGTATAAAATTTTATATAAGCTATAGCAATATATAAAATTACAATTATTAGTAGTAGCAGCGTGAAAAAAAATTTTTTTAATTCTCACGCATATAAACTTGCGCAATGCAAATTCTACAACATGCAAATATCCGGATTTAGCCACAAGATAAGAATTACATAATACAGTAATAATACCGTAATACTTTTCTTTACAAGAATAATATTCTAGCTTATATAAATTTTATTTAATTAAATAAAAGAAAAAAATAATATGGATTCAAAACCGTTGCACATAACATATTGAAAATTTTATTTAATTAAATAAATAAAAAAATAATATGAATTCAAAATCATTGCATATAATATATTGAATAAATTTATAAAATTACTCTTGCACTACTATCTAACTTGCCACTACAATATTTATCTGAATCTATTTTAACTTACCCTAACCCTAACCCCAACCTAACGATTCAACTATTATCGTATATGTCTGAAAATAAGCTACTACCTAAAATAAGCTACCCCCCTGATTTTTTTTAAAAATCTTAAAAAATTCGTTAGCAGTTGCTACATATAAAACTTTTTTTCTACTAAGTAAACTTCAAAAAGTCAATTAAGTAAAGTTGTTCAGCGCATCAAAATACACCTATAATAAAAATTTGGTGTCATTTTGAATAACTTTTATTAGTACGTTTTTCAATTGTTTCAAAAAATGCTATATTTCGAAAATAAGCTACTTTACGTTTTTTCGTGTAATTTTTTGGCCAAAAAAGGTAGCTTAATTTCGGACACATACGGTAACCCTACCTTAACTACCTAACTCTAACACAGAAAATGGTGAAGCGGCCCGGCAACAATTTCACAAATCCAAGAACAACAACCTAACATGACATATAACAGCATAACAAACTCAGCACCAATGACGAACGTATCCAGTAATGCACCAAAAAAGCAAGACGCGATGTAATGGTTATCTATTCTGAACCTGAAAAAAATTAGTACTGCACGAATACAACGCTGAAGCAAAAAAAAAATAGAAACTAATGCTTCACTGTACCAGCAACGAAAGTGATTCAACACCAATGATATTAACACGCCAGCAACGAAAAAGCTCCAGGTAATGCGCCAACAGCAAAAAAGACTTCAATACCAACGACAAAGAAAACTTCAGGAAATATAAATGGACAAAACTAACCCTTTACAAGTTTACTTCTTTGAATCTTGGAGGCATTCTAACAAGAGAAAGTTCAAGTTAAAAAAATAAATAAATTTAACTTATTTTACAGATCGACATGATCTAAATCTCCGGATTCGAAGGAAAAAAAGCATTAGCAGCTGCTCTTTACACGAACTCTGAGGCACCAATGAAAGAACTAAACAAAACCAACAATGAGAGAAGATATTCTGAAGAATAAATATTAGTTAATAAAAAAAAATTAAGAAACAAAAAAAAAAATCGAATTACTTATTTTAAATTACTGTTGTACTGTTCTGTGTAATCTGATCATTGCTTATAAATAAATTATAATAAAAAATATAATATTTAATAAAATATTAAATAAAAAAAATATTAAAAATTTAAAATAAATAATAAA
>QKWP01000289.1:363569-379688 GCA_003550325.1 Gigaspora rosea | reverse complement strand
GCTAAAATCCAATCACTGGATCCAGAGATCGTTAACGATTTGTGTCACTTCGGGTATTTAAGGATTGGTTTTTTTTGCAATCCTTAAATACCCGAAGTAACACAAATCGTTAACGATCTCCGGATCCAGTGATTGGATTTTAACGATTTATGGTTCATTAGAACCGTCTCATCAATGTGAACATTTTGGTAGTTGTTTCATCAAAAACGAACTGGTGGAACAAAAGTTATTCACGGTTAAAATTTTTTGAATTTTTAATAATAAATTCCAAAAATCCGCGGATATGTATACAATATATAATATTATCATATAAATGCCAATTATATTAATTTTTAATATAAATTTTTAGAGAATTAAACTCACTATATATTGAATTGTTTTTTTTAAAAAAAAATATACAAATGAAGTTATATCTTATCATTTTTTATTTTATTTTTTTAAGGTGAGGCCTTGCTTATATCTTTATTGGGTAATTTATATAAGTAATTACATATTATAAAAACTTAAATTGTACAAGGACAAATACATATAAATTACATGCAAGAATAGAAGCTCAGACTAATTTATCTGCAACCTAAACCTACTAGAGTGGTCAAGACTTACCTAGATTTGGATGATTAAAATATTGTTTGTAGGTGTACTGTATTTGATTCACATTATGGATCAAATGCTAATTTTTCGAAGGGCTTGGCCTATCGGTGGGCAATTATTAGAGTCAGAGTGTAATTGGTTGGGAAGGCCACAAAGGCAGAGTTATATCTTATTATTATGAATAACTTAGTATATTTAGTTAAATAAATTATATTTTTTATTATTTTATTATTTTATTATTAATAATTTTTAAATAGATTAATTAAAAACTAAAAGAAGTATAAAAGTATAAGTATGAAAAGGGAGTGAAAGAGAGAAAATAAGAGCAAACGAAAGAAAAAGAGAGTGAGTTAAAAGTGAGAAAGCGTGAGAAAGAGTGAGAGAAAGAGAAGTAAGTGTATAAAAAAAAAGAAAAAAAAGAAAGAAAGAGAGAGAAAAAGAGAGAGAAAGAAATTTTTTTTCCAATTGAGAACATAAAAAAGTTTTTGAGAACATTAAATTAAATAAATACCGTAAAGTCCCGAATATAAGCAACCCCGAAAATAAGCAACCCCCCTCATTTTGAGATCAAAATACTAAGAAAATAAAATAAGCAACCCCTGCTAAACATATATAAAATTTATTATAAACTTTATTGGACATTTATATATAAGGTATATTGACCAATAAAATTGAATATTTTAAAGTCCCGAATTTAAGCAACCCTTTGAAAAAATTTGGCTAAAATGGGTGGCTTAGGGGGTTGCTTATATTCGGGACTTTACGGTATGTTCTCATGAGAACCTAAATTACAAAACAGATTTCCAACACTGATTATGATTTTGTCATGCCTGAGTGTTGCTAGTATTTAAAGTTGTAGACTGCCTGAAATTGGAATATCAAGCCCATGAAAAATCTTAATTGAAATTGTAATAAATAATAATAGTAAAACATTTGTTAGTTAGGATTTTTATTTTTTTTGTATTTTTGACTGTATTAGGCCATTTGAAGTTAATTTTTCAGTTAACATCATCCCCCTCTCCCCCCAACAGCCCCCAGCCCTCCTGGTAAAATTAACATATGAAAAAAAATAAAAAATAAAATATTATCATTATTTAGAAATCAAATTCAATATATAAATTCGATTTATTACTTCGTGCATAAGATATTACTAGTATATATTAAGTATTTATAAATTGGCTGGCGTATGTACATAGCTCTATATATGGGACGTCTAAAGCGGAGCATAATCATGTGACACCTGACCAATCAAATTAGAAATTTGATGTTCTTCGGCGAACAAACAAGAATAAGGAATGAAAACCTTGAAAAATACAAAAAACGATAGTCTAACCTACCTTGGTGTGTTAATTAAAAATGTAGGAAGGCAATTTTGCTTATATATTACTACCTAAACCTATCTAAGGCCATTTGAAGCTATTTTTTCAGATAACGTATAAAAAAAGTAAAAATTAAAAAAAAAATACGCGGAAGAACTAATTAATGACAATCAGACTCAATGTACAGAGCAGACTTTAGCTTCTTGCACAACAGTGAGAACTGAGTATACGGTGAGCGCTTTTACAGAAGACAATTACAGTACTTTAAATACCATATCTTCATCTCCCTCTAAAGTACAACTCTCTCCTAATACTTTTCTATCACTAACTACTTCCAGTTCTAACAACTGCCCAATATCAGAAATTTATAATGAATCCTTACTTGAAAAAGACTTCAGTGATAAAGAAATTAAACTACCTATAAACTCTATAAGTGAAAGAGACTTCTTCAATCCCAATCCTAACCTTCTTGAAATATACAATCCAAAAGCATATTATAACAAATTTCTTTACTACTATAGACTACGAACACTCCCTTCTCCACAAACTGTAGATTCTTTTTTGCATTACATACAAGAATATTATTCTATGTTTTATTCAAACCAATACATAAAAATTCTATCAAACTACATTTCCAATTTGACAATATTTTCACAGAAGCACACATATACCTTCCATATAAAAATTTTATACCAGATCACATTATATTTCCACCTTTTGAAGATTTACTATATTACTCTTATATTGAACTTAAATCACCCAATTACAAATTTCAAATACCAATCTTCACAGATAATCTCTTTTCTCAACACCCAACCTACAACATTATACAACATTAAATCCCAATACTAATACAAATCCTATATCTGATATTCAAACTAATATGAACAATCCTAATATACCTCTATATATACCAAATCAAACTATAACTCTTGAACCTGAACACATCTCAATTCCTATAAAAATAGCCTCACTTAATACAAATGGTCTTCTACAAACCAACAAAAAAACTCCTAATTGAAGAAACCTTAAACCAAAACCTATATGATATCTTTGGTCTCTCAGAAACTCATCTAATCCAAAGAGATAGTAAATTTTTAAACAACAAAATCAAAAACTATACTAGCTTCTGAAGCTCCTTTTCCAATCTACATCAAGCTGGTGTAGGTATTTTTATCCATAACCAAATCTCCCAATATGTTGCTTGTACTCACAATTTTAATGGCTATATAATAGGTCTTGACCTTCATTTTAAAAACACTCCTGTTAGATTCTTTAAATCTATATTCCTACTACTGAGAAAAAAAACTCTGAAAAGAAATTCAAGAACAATTATTACACTGTGCCAAAATTCTAATATTGATATATAATAATGTAAGACTTTAATAGTGTCTCTAATCCTCATATTGACTATTTACTATCAAAAAAAATATCAATTCCTGAAACCCAACTTATTAAATATCTTACTAGTCACCAATAAGGACATCTATCATTTTTTCTTTTCTAACTCCCAAAATTTTACATTTCAAAGTTCAAATACTCAGAGTAGAATAGATCAAATCTGGACTAATCTGAGTATTACAAATATAGATTATACAGATATCCTCTCAAACAATCTTTTTGAATCAGATCACAATACTATTATACTAGAATTATCTATTATAATTAACAAACCAAAACCACACAAACAACACAAAAGGAAAAAATTCTTCTGGAAAAATAGCACCAAAAAAGATCTAGAAAATTATGCAAACCAAACTACACACAATTTGCAAAAGCTATATATACAAATAGATCAAATTGCTAACCAAAACCAACTTAACAATTTCTGGAATAAACTTCAAAAAACTCTTATTAAAGCTGCTACCAAACATATTCCTTTTCACAAAATTAATACTATTAAAAAAATCAAAGAAACCTCAACATCAAAACAAACTCCTCTTTTCTTTAGATTTAAAGAAATACAATATCTCAAAAATTACTTTCTTCTCCTAACTTTCTTTCACTTTGTAAAAAATATATTTTACAATACTCTGACTGCCTATTTCAATTGTCAACACCAACCTTATTACAAATTAAAAAAGAATTTCAACAAATTATAACTGCCCTTAATATTCAACAACAACAAACTATCTACAAAGAGATTCAACAAAAAATTGAAAACTGTAACAAATCTTTTCTAGAAACTCCAAAACTTTTCTACAAAAAAATCCTTGAAAAATACAATAATATACATATCAATAGATTATCTCTTGAAAACTTACTCCTTACAGAACATAACGAAATTCTTAATACAATTCATAATCACTTCACTGAATACTTTAAAGAAAAACCTCTCCAACCCATTTCACACTCCTCTGAATTTTACTATCTCTATGAACCACATCCCGAATATAAAAAATACTACAATAACTAATTCAGAAAATCACAAACCAAGAATGGCAAGATATTCTAACAAATCTTCCAAACCAAAAAGCAGCAGGCCCCTCTGAAATCTGCTATAAACATATCAAATATGCTAGTCACAAAGCACAAACACTCTTTAAAAAATTCTTTAACAAATGCTTCCAACTTCAAAAAGTTCCTACAGACTGGAAATCCTCTAATATTTTTCTTATTTCAAAAAATCTAATTGGAACTTTACTCTCAATCAAGTTCACCCATTGAACCTTTCAAAAAAACCTTTACTAAAATCTTTACTAAATGTTTAGATCAAATTATCTCTAATAATCATCTTTTATCTAACCTAAATTTCGCTGCTTCTAAAAACTCCTCAACTCATATTCCTATACAAATTCTCCATAATACTATTGAACACTATAAAATACACAACAAAGAAGCCTGGATTCTTTTTCAAGATATGTCAAAAGCTTTTGACAAAATCAACATCTCACGACTACAAGATACTTGCAAAAGAATTGGTATTCCTAGTTCAGGCATCAATCTGATTACTGAACTATACTCATCAAGACAAGTATGAATCATTACTGCTCATGGTCTTACCTCCCCTATTAATATCCAGTCTGGAATAGAACAAGGAGAAACCTATTCTCCTTTACTTTAGAAAATTTACTAGACCTAATTTTTACCTTTATCCATCAAAAATACACAAAACCATTTACTCAAAATTGACTCACAATCCCCTCTTGATATAATTACTAATATTACTACTAGTAGTATTTCAATCCCACCATTAGCCTATATGGATGATACAACATGGCTTTGTGAAAGCCCTACTACTATGCAAAATATTCTTAATGACACATCTGAACTCTACAAAATCAATAATATAGAAGTTCACTCTTAAAATCTGATCTACTTCATATTCGACCTAAATCCTATAGATCCCAAACAACTCCTCTTTTATTTAATAATCAACCTATTCTACCCAAAAAATCTAATGATGTCATTAGATATCTAGGTATCTATCTCGATAGAAATGGTTCAACCAATCCAATATTTGACACTATTATTAACAAAATTGAAACCTTTATCTGTCTATTAAAATACAAAAAACTTACACCTTCACAAATTTTAATCTCATACTCCAACCCTCTATTGAATACCTTCTACAAATATGCATTATTCACAATAACTTTCAAACCAGACTATCCCACCTTTTTACTATTCAAACCAAGAAAATGCTTTCCATTGCCAAAAACACTAACAATATAGTTCTTACTAATCCTATAACATTTAATTTACCAACCCTTAGCAATTTGATTCAAAAAACAAGTGCTGCTAATATTGAACATATCTTTAACTCTAGTCCAATCCTTAAAAATATTGGTCTTATATCACCAAAATTTGCATGGGGATTACTATCAATTATTATCAGTTATTGGATAGTAATCGATTTAAATCCCCCTGACGATGACTATCGATTAAAATAATAATCGGTAATAATCAATAGATATCAGATTCAAAAAATCACAATTAGTATCGTTTAATAACAAATATCGTTTAATAACGAATAATGATTCTAATTGATTTTTTCTAATTGTACCTATATCAATACTATTATACTCTATACTTATTACTCATATTTAGTAAATTGATATTAATTCAAATATTACTTTTTATAATGCAGAACAAATGCAATTAAATTTTATCAATTAAAAAGAAATACATATCGCTAAATTACATACAACGAATATGACTAATTATAACTAAACTAATCAGCATAATTATCAACCCCAAACAAATCATCTATTTCTTCCTGCGAAAACCCCTGAGAAGAAGCCCTAGATACCCTAGATTCCCTAGATTCTGATTCAGGAGTATTTTGCTATGAATCAGAGGGGTGCTGAACCTCAGATTCATTGTTTATAATTGTTGATTCATTGTTCATAATCATTTCAAATGAATTATATAATGGACTACCTTTATTAAAATCGTTCTATATAGAAGACTCCAACTGTAATCACAAACCACTATGGCTTATATCCCAAGATATGAGCAAAGCTTATAACTCTGTTCAATTTGATCTATTTACTAGATCACTAGCTTGTATTTGCATGCCTTTACAACTTATTAATATTTTTTCTAATCTTCTATTTAATCAATATAATCGTGTAATTACAAACCTTGGTCTTACCAATTTTTACTCTGTTAAAAATGGTATCGACCAGGGAGAAACCATTACTCCTCTTTTCTGGAGAATCTACTACGACCCACTTATTAACCATATTGCTACTCAGTTTATGGGTTATACTTTACAAACTTCTTGGAAAACCAATCTTACTTTATCCCAAACACATTATCTTAAATGCTCTACATCTGTTTTGGCTTACATGGACGATACCTTATGGGTTGCTTTATCCTTAACAGAACTTGAATCTATCATTTCTGTAGCTACTACTTTTTACCAAATAGCAGATATACAAATTAACCCTACCAAATCAGTTTTTTGCTCCAATCAAAAAAATACAAACTCTATAATATACTTTAACTATTCACTACCTTCCTTGCCTTCTAATCAACCTTTCAAATTTCTTGTTTGCTGGTTTACTCTCAATAACAAATATACACAACAAATCAAACTTATCCGAGCTGAGGCTTCACACCTTATACAAACTGCTAATACTAAACAAATCACAGACAAACAAATTACCTATATTATTAATACTGTTATAATTCCTACTTTAGAATATCAATTACATAATATAGTTCTTCCATACTCTACCTGAACAAAAATTTTATCACAATATTTAACTGTTGCTAAACACAAATCACATTTATCAAGATATACACCCAATAGTACTATGCTTAACCCACACTTGTACAATATATATAATATATGGGATATACAACTTCAGCATCATATTTTTAACTTTTTAACACGAATTAATGATCCTAATTTATTAGGTATATCTACTCGCATTAGATTACAACAACTTCAAAACAATTTATGGTCAACAACTAATATTCTACAATACCCTTCCCCTAATATTGATGGACCTAATAGATTAACTACTACTTTTAAAATTATTCTTTTGTTAAAAAGACTAGAAATTAATATTATAGCAAATCCAAATATTACCTGGCCCAAAGTTATTAATAGTGGGAACCTCCCACTTGAACAAATTCTTCAAAATCATCCCAAATACAAAACTTTCAAACAACAACTTTGTCACAAACAAATTCTCTATTTAGAACAACTTTGTTCTGCAAATAATCAAACTCTTCTTTCATGGAAACACCTTTCACCTAGAGTGCACCATCTACCTACTGGAAAACAACCATTTTGGTTTACTTTTCTAGAAGAAACTATTATTGAAAACAATATTCACCGTTCAATTTCAAGCAATTACCAACCCCAAGGCATTAATGCATTTGCTTATTATACTTGGCATCTACCTTTAAAACCTCAATCATGGTTTCTTACTTATTTTAACAAAGATATAATTATTGTTAAAGCTTTTAGATATTTCAAGTACTCCAATACTATATCAATTACACATTGGACTACCAATATTAACACTTTACAATCCCAATTATATCCACTTTCCCCTATCTTTTGTACACCTTGCTTAGGCTGCAATTTAATACTAATCGCATTTCTTTTGCATGTACAATTGAAATATCAGATACATTATCTACACTTTTTTATGGCAGAATTCTACCAAACAAGCAGCTTAACCTTAATGCAAACTATATAGACCTTATCCTTTCTACTACTATTAAACATCCTCTTACTATTCCTATACCTCCAACCTTAAATATTACTAACTACTTAGTTTCTGACCTTTTCTTATCCAATCAAACTTCTCAGTTATTACAATCTATTTCCCAAAACAATCATAATCATACATCTTTCATCTTTTATACAGATGGTTCTGTTAAAAATATTTGTACTGACCAATGCTCTATGGGTATTGGCTGGGTACAACTTTATAACAATCAAATCATACATGAATTTTTAGCCCAACTTAAACACTGGCCCTCCTCTTATCATACTGAACTAATTTCAATCCTATCTGCTATCGCTACTGTGCCACGAGATTCTACTGTTCAGATCTTTACTGATTTACAATCTGTTATATCCAAATACACCAAACTTACACTTCTTAATCCAAATTCTCTTAAAAAATTTAAATTTACTATATGGCCTATATGGCACACACTTCTCAATATTATCAAATCCTTTAATTATCCAACCAACTTTACAAAAAGTTCAGGCCCATTCTGATAACCCTTTTAATAATCATGCTGATCAACTAGCCAATCAACACACTTCCATTTCTTTTCTTAATTTTAACTATACCAACTTATATATTCCTTTCCATACTCTATATTGGAAAAATACCCAAGACTTACAACCTACACGAAAATTTATTACAAAGCTCATATTATGGCCTTATGGTCCTCCCAACAACGTACCAATGAATGGTCACACTTTACTCATTATTTTGACTGAAGCTCCACTTGGCTGTACTTTAACAATAATCAAAAAGCTTCGAATAACATTTCCAACTTTAAACTTAGTAACCTTAAAGCCTTTAAAATTAAGTTATTCTTAAACGAACTACCTTCACATTTTCATTTTCATTCAATCTATCCTAACCTATTTCCAAATACTAATTGCTTTATATGTAACACTCCTGATTCTCCTAACCACTGGCTTTTCTGTCCTAATACAAACAATATTAATCAGATTATTCTTACTGCTATTACTAATATTATCAACTCCACAGATCTAGATCTCCCTCCAAATACTATATTCCAACTTATTCAAACTATGTATCACTATCCAGCCTTTTATTTATCACCAGCCTTACTATCTCTATATTATATTCAAACTACACTTAAAGGCTTAATCCCTTCTTACCTTATTCAAGATCTTAGACCTTTTAATTTATCTTCCAAATTAGGCTTACAAATTATAATAAAAGATCTTCTTCAAATTTCTGAATTATTTACGAACAACTATGGAAACCTTACTGCTCCCAATTTACTCTATGGCGAAAAACCAATAATATAACCTACCCTTCTTCTACTCATACTCCCACTATATCACAAACTAAAAAAACAACTATCTTTATGAAGAACATTTACATATAGCTGCCCTTGTGGCCAACCTGACCAACTTCATATTAACCCAAACTCATGTCCACCCATTGGTATAGCTCTTAAGAAGATTAGTTCTTGGGCTGCCCATTGGGTTAAATATAGTGTTCCTATAAACTTCATTTTAACTTTATCACCACTCTAGTAGGTTTAGGTCGCAGATAAATTAGTCTGAGCTTCAATTCTTGCATGTAATTTAAATTTTGTATTTATACAAAAAGTATACTCCATGTAGTAACTTTTCTAAATTACTAATAAAGATATAAGCAAGGCCTCATCTTAATACCAAAAAAAAAAAAAATTAAAATCATTCTATATTTATTAAACCGTTAGTTTGTTTAAAATATTGTACAATAAAAGAAATAAAGAAACTGGCAAATATATACAAGATACTTCTTTATATGAAGTTTCATATTTTTCTCGTCACATGTAATACGCTTGGATTTTGGATTTAAGAATATGTCGCATACCACTAGTGCAAAAGCGCAGTGTTCGCTTGTTAGGGTGGGAACTGCAACTTCTGAAAATGCAGCCCTTGCTATTGCAGTGATCCAAACCATATTTTCACTGTTTGTTTCAAACAATAAACAATGACACTCGGATATTTTTGGATTTTCTTTCCATTTTACAATTACAGCGGCCTTGGCACTGCTTTTCAAGGAGGGCAACCATTCTGAGCCAAAAACTTTCCATATTGCTGACCTAATGCTCTGCAATACTGCACCTTGATAGTTCTTCTTTTTTGCAAGAAGCTATTATCACAAATTTATTAAGTTCAAATAATTAAAATAGCAATTAATAATATCATAATGAAAAGATACAAATATTAATTGTTATCATTAGTAATCAATAAAATAACAATATTAAAAAAATTTATTATCGATTAATGATGTATCGCACTATACTATTCACTGTGAAAATGGTTAGTATACTGGTTTGAACTCATACTATGCATAAAGTCAGAAAGTTTTTCCTCTAGGTAATTCTTCAAAGCCTCCTTTAGGACACTCTGTTTTGGGTAAACATGGTTCAGAAATAACTGCTTTATAACGCCATTATATATCCCCTTTAAAATAAAAAAAACCAAAACAAACATTTACAACGAATATATTCGATATAAAAAAAATATATATTTAGAAAGAAATTCACTTACGTCTATCACTTGTGGGAGAGTTTATTCTTTTGCTCCTCTCGCTTTCTCTTTAGTTCAGTTTTTATTTCTTTAACTTCAGTAAGCCATTTGAGTAATAAGTACAGTTGCTGATTTTGGGTGTAAAGCCTTCCAAACTCTTGGTAGTAGTGGTGGTGGTAACGGTCTTGTTTTTTTTTTGTTTTATAAAAAAAAAAAGTTTCTTATTATTAATAATAAAAAAAAAGCTTCTATTCGAAGAACAACAAAAACAAAAAAAAAATTATATATTATACCATTATGGTTACGTGGTGGATCTTGATTGGTTGATCTTTCACGTGATCTAACTGGATCAGGTGAGGAACGATTTCCATCGTTATCTGGTAATAAATGACGAGACTGATGAGAAGGTAGGGGTGAAGGTGGAAATGCTTAACGTGAGAGGGTTGGGGACTTTTTCCTTTTCCACTCATTTTTGAGAAGATGTCTTGTATGCTTAAAAGACTTTCTGATAGATCTAATAAATCATAATCATAAGCAGAATTATATGGTGAATTAGGAACCGATTGAGGATGAAAAGTATGAGGTGTTTGTTGAGGGGCATTATTGGGAGTTTGTTAAGAATAAGCAGAATAATATGGTGTATTAGATGTTTGAAAATGAAAAGTATGGGGGTTTGTTGAGAATTATAGTCATTATAAGGAACTGATTGAGAACGAACATTTTGAGATAGTTGTGGTTGTTTAGGATCAATATTATATGGTTGAAATGAAAAGTATGAGGTGTTTGTTGAGGATTATAGTCATTATAAAGAACCGATTGAGAACGAACATTTTAAGATGGTTGTTTAGAGTTATATGATATATAAGAAACCGATTGAGAACGAACAGTTCGAGGTTGTTGTTATTATGTGGTGTATTAGGAGTAGCGAAAGGTGAGTTTTTTGTGTTTTTTATTTTTCAAAATTACAAAAAAGGAATTTCAATTAACTTCAAACGCTAGAAATCTATTGTATTTATATATTGTAAAGGTTTTCGTAAGCAGGAAAAAAAATTTATAACATAATGATGAAATATGTACTAGAAGAAAACGTAGCAAATAAAAAATTTGAAAGATACTTATCTTATTTGTAAGCAGGAAAAAAGTTAATGTCAAATGTAATGAAAGAAAAAAATTGAAAGATACTTATCTCATTGTAAGCAGGGAAAAAACAAATAAAAAAATAAAACATAATGATGAAAAACGTACCAATTGAAAAAAATTTGAATGATGAAAATGCTTTTGATCATTAAACTTGTAATGACAATATTCTGAGATTTATCGCGTGGCTGAGTTTTTTGTATATTGCATAATTCGCTAAATGAGAAAACCTGAGTGACATCGGGCTTTCAATTATATTTCGTAACGGACATAATCGATTTAATTTATTAGGTAATAAATTGAATTGATTATGTCTGTTACAAAATATAATTAAAAGTCTGGGTTTTTTTTGGGTGCACATGTTAGGTCATGCATTAATGTGTATGAAATTGTTTTGAAAAATAAAGTTTCTTTGGCACACATGTTAGGTCATGCATTTTGCATATGAAATTGGTTTGAAAAATAAAGTTTCTTTGGTGCACATGTTAGGTCACGCATTAATATGACGCTAGTTGTTTACAAGCATATGAAACTGTTTTGAAAAATAAAAGTTAAATTGATTTAAATTAATATAAATAGATATAAATTGATACAAACAGATACAAAGCAAATTCTCTGAATATTATCCTTTAAATATTTTTACGAACTTTCTTTATAATTGATAATTGCTTTAATTCAATATTCTTTTTTTTTCTTTTTATCATTTGTTGTTCACTCTTCTCTTTTAAATCTGAGGAACAGAAGCCAGTCTAGATTCCGGTATCCTAGTGCCCTTTTATTTTCTCATTTTATCTCTTTCTCCTTCGCTTGATTTCGCTTAATATCACTTAATATCGCTTATTTTCGGTTTTATCTTTCACCTTTCAATCTCTCTATCCTATTATTCATTTTATTCACTCAATTCACTTTTACACTTTTATTTTTTTTTATTCTCTCATTTGCTTTTTTCTTTATTTTCTTACATTTATTTTGCTTTCTTTTGCTTTCATATTTTCGTTCTTTTTTGTTTTTTTCATCTTTTAACTGTTCTTATTCACTTTTTCTCTCTTTTTCTTATTTGTTTTCTTTTCCCTATTTCTTCTATTTTCTTTTGCTTCTTTACTTTCTTTCTCTTCATTTTTTCTCTCTTTTTCTGTTTCTCTATTTTTTTTCAAAATGCATTGGCACTGTTCTTATTGTCCTCATGATTTTTAAAATCTAGTTCATTATCTCAATACAATTCTCAAAGTCATCCTACATTAATAACAAGGCAATCAAACTGATCCTGATGAGCAAGTGAATGCTAGCGGATTATAGTTCTAGTTACAATTCTTATACAGATGAATTTTCTATAATATATGGGGCAAATTAGTAATAATTTGTTAATAAAGTTTTAAAACGATAATTAACGATTATACTTAAATGAGGACGAAGTTATGTCAGATTCTGAGTTAGTTTCTTCTATGCAACAGAAAATGACTATGATGTAAATTCTATGATATATAAAGTTAGTTGCGTTATAAATGCTATTATAAGTTATTAAACGTTATATAATAATTGCATGTTAGAACGAAGACGTATTAGTATCACCTTATTTCGATATGGAAACAGAGCATCTTTTAGCAGATTCTGAGTCTTCTTTTATACCTATCGAAATTGATCCAGAAGACTACAAAGGTGCTTCACCTAATTATGCAATTCATGACCTTCTACATCAATATGAAGTTAATTGGCCCAACGATGCATATCATGAATTTATGGAAATTATTAATAAACATCAACTGTCTAATTTGGTTGGTGATGCTTTTATAAAATTTTTCAATAAGCATTCAAATCTGGATATTTTGCCTCTCCCCCAACAACAAAGTTTGGAAAGGAATTTCTGGATAATTTAACAATCCCTCACATAACGTTCAAAGAAATTCCTATTATAACGTTTCAAGATGTTAATTATACATTTTACTATCGATCATTAATAAAAACAATAAAGTCTTTATTAATAATCGATAGTATAAATCAGCAATTAGTTCTTAAATTTGTAAATAAAAGGAAGATAAGAAATAACGTAGAGTGCCGTATCTTTGAAGAGCAATATAATTGCCTCTGGTGGGAACGAGAAGAATCGTCATTACTTCCTGGTCAACGATTACTATCGATAATCCTTTATTCTGATGCAATGGCCCTAGACCATATGGGGAAATCTTTTGGACACCCTATATTTTTATCCTTAGGTAACATTAGTGTTTGGAATCAGTTTTATTTTCATATTATAAAATCAGTTTTAATTAAATAAAATCAGTTTCAAACTCTAGGTAACATACCCAACTCCCAGTGAAACAAGCCAGAATCTAAAGCTTTAATCGAGTACCTACCTATCTTAAAAGCTAAAGTTTCCACAACAAAAAATTCTAAAGAATTTTGAAAATTACGAAGAAAAGTCTTTCATAAAGAATATTTATTAATCAATAGAATTAAAAACAGCAAAACAAGTTTACAAAAAAGTTCATAAATACTTATTTATTACGTTTAAATTCATTTCATTCGCATTAATTACCTCATTCAGAAAGTTAGTATAAAGAAATTTATTAATCAATGGAATTAAAAACAGCAAAACAAGTTCATAAAACAAGTTTATAAATACTTATTTACTGTTTAAATTCATTTCATTTGTATTAATTACCTCATTTAGTATGTGAGTATAAAGAACATTTATTAATTAATAGATGTTAAAACAGCAAAACAAGTTCGCAAACAAGTTCATAAATACTTATTTACCATTACGTTTAAATTTCATTTCATTGCATTAATTACCTCATTCAGAAAGTGAGTATAAAGAACATTTATTAATCAA
The DNA here is from genome assembly GCA_003550325.1 of Gigaspora rosea. Lineage (NCBI taxonomy): Eukaryota > Fungi > Glomeromycota > Glomeromycetes > Diversisporales > Gigasporaceae > Gigaspora > Gigaspora rosea. Next base: position 365,110 of record QKWP01000289.1, on the reverse strand, counting down.
TAGAATTAAAAACAGCAAAACAAGTTCATAAATACTTATTTACCATTACATTTAAATTCATTTCATTCGCATTAAATACCTCATTCAGAAAGTGAGTACAAAGAACATTTATTAACCAATGAAATTAAAAACAGTAAAACAAGTCCACAAAACAAGTTCATAAATACTTATTTACTATTACGCTTAAATTCATTTATTTTATTCATATTAATTTAGTTTGTGAGTATAAAGAACATTTATTAATCAATGGAATTAAAAACAGCAAAACAAGTTCACAAAACAAGTTCATAAATACTTATTTACCATTACGTTTAAATTCATTTCATTCGCATTAATTACCTCATTCAGTGCGTGAGTATAAAGAACATTTATTAATCAATGGAATTAAAAACAGCAAAACAAGTTCACAAAACAAGATCATAAATACTTATTTACCATTACGTTTAAATTCATTTCATTCGCATTAATTACCTCATTCAGTGCGTGAGTATAAAGAACATTTATTAATCAATGGAATTAAAAACAGCAAAACAAGTTCACAAAACAAGATCATAAATACTTATTTACCATTACGTTTAAATTCATTTCATTCGCATTAATTACCTCATTCAGTGCGTGAGTATAAAGAACATTTATTAATCAATGGAATTAAAAACAGCAAAACAAGTTCACAAAACAAGATCATAAATACTTATTTACCATTACGTTTAAATTCATTTCATTCGCATTAATTACCTCATTCAGTGCGTGAGTATAAAGAACATTTATTAATCAATGGAATTAAAAACAGCAAAACAAGTTCACAAAACAAGATCATAAATACTTATTTACCATTACGTTTAAATTCATTTCATTCGCATTAATTACCTCATTCAGTGCGTGAGTATAAAGAACATTTATTAATCAATGGAATTAAAAACAGCAAAACAAGTTCACAAAACAAGTTCAGAAATACTTATTTTAAATTCATTTCATGCGCATTAATTACCTCATTCAGCGCGTGAATATAAAGAACATTCATTAATCAATGGAATTAAAGACAGCAAAACAAGTTCACAAAACAAGTTCATAGATTCTTATTTACCATTGCATTTAAATTCATTTAATTTACATAAATTACCTCATTCCGAAAGTGAGTATAAAGAACATTTATTAATCAATGTAATTAAAAACAGCAAAACAAGTTCACGTTTAAATTTATTTCATTCACATTAATTACCTCATTCAGAAAGTGAGTATAAAGAACATTTGTTAATCAATGGAATTAAAAACAGCGAAACAAGTTCACAAAACTAGTTCATAGATTATTTACCATTACATTTAAATTTATTTCATTCGCATTAATTCCCTCATTCAGTGCATGAGTATAAAAAACATTTATTAATCAATGGAATTAAAAACAACAAAACAAGTTCACAAAACAAGTTCATAAATACTTGTTAAATTCATTTCATTCGCATTATCTTATTCAGTGTGTGAGTATAAAGAAACATTTATTAATCAATGGAATTAAAAACAGCAAAACAAGTTCACAAAACAAG
>QKWP01000289.1:314204-361189 GCA_003550325.1 Gigaspora rosea | reverse complement strand
AGTCTAACACTCTTGTAGTTGTTTATCCAAATTGGGTTACTGGTTCAATAGTTATTCACTATCAAACATTTTAAATTTTTTAATAATTTTAAATATATTACTTATTGGCTTTGGTCACGTGCTATAACAAGTATTTTATTTATAGCACACCTCTATACAATCACCAAAATAGGGCGCGACAGACTTGGTGATTATAGAAAGGTCAGACTGCACTCAAGTGGTACATCAATCCATGCCTTTTTTGACAAAAGCATCCAGCTTTTTCAGATTACCCAGATTTGGCTTGCAGTGCAGAGACCTTTTAACCATGGACCACAGGTTTTCTATTGGGTCAAGGTCAGGGCTCTGAAGGGGTCAATCCATCTATCTAATTTGATTTTTTGCCATAAATGCCTTTGTAGTGTCTGCAGTATGAGGTCTGGCATTGTCTTGTTGAAAGATATAATGACTATGATCATTACTTGATGGAAATTTTTTTAAGCCGGAAAGAACATACCCACAGAGAAGTTTAATGTAAAAATCAACAGTAACTGAGGATTTAAGTGCAACAATAAGCCCAAGCCCATACCAGGAGATGCAGCTCCAATATATGTGATCTTTGCTATGACCTATAGTTTCACTTAAGCAATTCAAATTCCATTTTTCATGAGACTCATGCCAAACAAGACCATGAAAGCCCTGAAAAAGACAACATATTGTTTTATCTGATCACAATACACATTTGAAGTGCTGAACAGTTCAATTTTTATGTGCATGTGCTCAGTCAAGCCTTTATTTTCTGTATTCTTCAGAAATCAATAGTTTCTATGTGGCAACACATGATTTCAATTTTTCACCATGCAAAGCACAATGTACAGTACTTCTAGAATTTTTTTTTGCTTATTTTGGTAGTTAAAAAGGTTAGTAATTTGGATTAAATCTTAAAAAAAAATTTATAATTAACTTGAAATTAATTAAAAAGTTTTTAAAGATAAGTTTGTTTTGTTACAACTTAATTAAAGCATCTTCTTCTTATACAATTTATTCAATCTTTTATAATTCTAAAGCCAATATAGTTTGAAAGTAATGCAGAACATACTAGCAAATTTAATTTTTAATATTTCAGAAGTGCAAGCTTAATATGTTTTGACCCAATAATATTTAGTAGTTCTAATAGTATATAAAAATATAATCCTCTCATATAATAAAATAAAGGGTTTGCTCTATTGATTAAAAGATTTGCTATCAGGAAATTTAGTAACTTTTCAAATTCATTACAAAATAAAAATATATGTTTATATAATTCAGTTATTTTTAAAAATTACTATATTGATATAGATTCAATTGCATCTGTTTTAATAATCTAATAATTACTTAATTTTAAATTAATATTAAAAATATAAAATAGATTATGCAAGATGTTAAATAAACTACAAATAACTCTGAAAATTATAAACCTGTTCATAATGAAAACTATAACTTATACACTATAACAAGCACACTATAACAAACCAAACACTATATGACAAGCTCTTTTTTTTGCAATTTCACTACAAGGTTGGTAAATTATATGTATAACAGTATAAAGTGAAACTTTGAAACTTTTGAAACTTAAATATTCTATGTACATATGTTGTATAAATGTTGTATATGCATTGTTACTAGATTATTAATGGGATTTGGATAATTTTAGGATTTGGAATAAATTTGGGATTTGGAATGATTTTGGAATTTGGAATATATATAAAAGGTAAATACTATTTGCGCATTTGGACTTGCAATATTAAAATCCCAAATAGGTTAACTATTTGGGATTTGGGATTTTATCCTGGGCCATTAATTTGGGCGGCAAGTATAGCTCTAGTAATTGTGAAATTGATGGGTATGAGCTGCAGCGTGGCACTACTCCATTGTGTTTTTTCAAATCAATAAAATTGATCTGAGTGAGAATAATATTATAAACAAAATACTGATTGAACTAGAATGGTATAATAAATTTTTCGCATGTTGAATGTAATCGTGGTATAATACACGTTAATGCAAATAGAAACGTAATCACTAATTTAACAAATGATTGTGCAAAACGTGACATGGTCAAAATTTTCATAACACCAATCATTAAATAAAAAATGTTGGCTCACAAGCAGCCAAGCAACTAAAATTTATTACTAATTTAGTCACAATGGTAACACTTTAAAATGGCCTCTTCAATTAAAAGCAAACCCGAAATCTGAATTTACATATTTAGAAATCATAGCCAGCTGTGGCAACCAACCAAATGCAAGATTTTGTGGACGCATGCCCTTGAACATTTTGGTAAACCATGCTCTNAGTAGTTCTAATAGTATATAAAAATATAATCCTCTCATATAATAAAATAAAGGGTTTACTCTATTGATTAAAAGATTTGCTATCAGGAAATTTAGTAACTTTTCAAATTCATTACAAAATAAAAATATATGTTTATATAATTCAGTTATTTTTAAAAATTACTATATTGATATAGATTCAATTGCATCTGTTTTAATAATCTAATAATTACTTAATTTTAAATTAATATTAAAAATATAAAATAGATTATGCAAGATGTTAAATAAACTACAAATAACTCTGAAAATTATAAACCTGTTCATAATGAAAACTATAACTTATACACTATAACAAGCACACTATAACAAACCAAACACTATATGACAAGCTCTTTTTTTTGCAATTTCACTACAAGGTTGGTAAATTATATGTATAACAGTATAAAGTGAAACTTTGAAACTTTTGAAACTTAAATATTCTATGTACATATGTTGTATAAATGTTGTATATGCATTGTTACTAGATTATTAATGGGATTTGGATAATTTTAGGATTTGGAATAAATTTGGGATTTGGAATGATTTTGGAATTTGGAATATATATAAAAGGTAAATACTATTTGCGCATTTGGACTTGCAATATTAAAATCCCAAATAGGTTAACTATTTGGGATTTGGGATTTTATCCTGGGCCATTAATTTGGGCGGCAAGTATAGCTCTAGTAATTGTGAAATTGATGGGTATGAGCTGCAGCGTGGCACTACTCCATTGTGTTTTTTCAAATCAATAAAATTGATCTGAGTGAGAATAATATTATAAACAAAATACTGATTGAACTAGAATGGTATAATAAATTTTTCGCATGTTGAATGTAATCGTGGTATAATACACGTTAATGCAAATAGAAACGTAATCACTAATTTAACAAATGATTGTGCAAAACGTGACATGGTCAAAATTTTCATAACACCAATCATTAAATAAAAAATGTTGGCTCACAAGCAGCCAAGCAACTAAAATTTATTACTAATTTAGTCACAATGGTAACACTTTAAAATGGCCTCTTCAATTAAAAGCAAACCCGAAATCTGAATTTACATATTTAGAAATCATAGCCAGCTGTGGCAACCAACCAAATGCAAGATTTTGTGGACGCATGCCCTTGAACATTTTGGTAAACCATGCTCTCGTTTTCATTTACGGAAAACTCCGTTCTTGGTATAATTGTGTCACTTCGCGGGGGCAAAAGATCAGTATAATTTTTAATGACACTTTTTGCCCAAAAAGTCTTTAAGTAATTCCCATTAAACCATTAGTAAGAATGGTAGTTACGGTAGCTAAAATTAAGCATTTAACAAGCTGATATTTAGAGTACCGCATACAATACAGATCATATGTAAAACTCAAAAAATTATTAATTAGAATTATATATCTGGATATGCATGAGCCAATAAAAATTACTTGCCCAAAAAATAGATACATAAAAATGAAATATGCAAGGCGTAAGTTGTAATGTAATCTTAAATTTTAATTTGTAACTTGATTATAGGTTACAGATTATGCCATATTTCTTAAGTTATCAATTTCAATAAAGTATTTACATATTTTATTGTTGTTAATAGAGCTTCGATCCTATTTTTGACGAGCAATCTGGATCCTATTAAATCCGGATTGAATCCGTATTAGATTACATATAAAGCTAGCTTTTAGCACGTCTTTAGATCCGTTATTTAAGTTCTTTAACCAATCCGAGTAAAAATTTCAGATCCGGATATCTGAATCTGTTTGAATCTGACTTAAAGATCAATTTGAATTGTCGGATTGAGGATAGTGTGGGAGGCCCGGTAAAATTTTTGGGCATGCCCCTTGAGGCATGCCTCAAACCAAGGCATGCCCCACTTATCACGCCTCGGGCATGCCCCCTAGTATATAAATCACATAACAAGTTTTATTTATTTTATATGATATTTAAATATATTGTGCAAAATAAATGCTTACAATTTAATATATATCGTAATAACTACATAACAGATAAGTATTTGAAATTAGAAAATAAATCAGGGCTTTATTCTTTATTAAATTGAAATTTTATTAAATACATTTATTTTTATTTTAGGAAACAATATTGTCAATAGACCATTCCTCCTCAATATGCTCGCTTGGTTCCACGTCAGCCTGGGATAAATCTTCATTAAGGGCTTCTTGATCTTTTTTAAGTGCCACAAAATCAAAAAATTCCTCTTTTATATACAAATCATCCTCCTCCAGTAAAATATCCAGTTCTTCATCTGATTCTTCTAGTTCAATTAATTCCTCTACTTGTTGGTCATCATCATCGTATTCAAAAAAAATATCGATATTTTCATTATTATTGAATGAAGGTTCGGATATGACTTTGCTTTTCTTATTTAACCTTAGGTGCATCTTTTTTGAGCTTATTTTTAAGCTGCCCAATTATTGATAAATTATCAGGTAATAACTGATTTTTTATTTTTGGTTTAACTAGACCCAGCATTGAGAAAAGTCGTTCGCAACTAGCACTATGAGGAACAATGGCAAGGATTTTCATTGCAAAACGACGCAAAAGGGGTTGCATGTCCTGTAAAATCAGCTCAGAATGAGCATAATGACCGTGAAGAACTAGGGGGAGGGACATCAAACGGGGAATATCATTTTTGTAATTAATTAATTCTTTATATAAAAGACCTGTATCTCTTTTGTTAAATCCCCATACTTTAGCTAATTCAAGTGATGTGCAGAAAATTTTATCACCATCCATTTTTTTAGATATGGCCAATTGTTTGAAGGTTGGTGAGAGAAAAAGTGCAACAAAGTATATATTGAAATCAAACTCCTTTGCACGTTGGTTTATGATGGCAAGAGCATGGGTTTTAAAATTATTAATAGGAATCTCAAGTTGAGATATTTGCTGATGGATATTAACAAGCTCTTTAAAAACATCAGCTAGCGTAGAATCATTTGATTCTAGCCTACCAATGGCATCGACGACTGGCTTTAATACCTTTGCCAGTACATCATTAGTGGCAAAGTGATATTTGTCACGTATAATATTTTTGACAGCAGTATTCTCAATCTTTGGGTATCTAAGATGTAAATTTTCACTTAATGAGAGGCAGTGTTGAAAACCTTGTTCATAAGTTGATACCCCAAGACAAACTTTAGTGAGCGAATACCATCAAGTTTCACAGAATGTGGAAAGAAAGTGTTTGATACTATGCTCTTTTTGCCAGTTTTTCAATTCTTTATTCCAAATATGAGACGAATTAAAAAAATTAATGAGCTTTTGGTTATTTTTACATACTGAAATAGTACTAGAGAAGTGAACAATGCCTTTAGCAATTAAGTTAAAGACATGCAAACAGCAACAAATGGGGATAATATTAGAGTTTTCTTTCTAAAATTTTATAAAATATGTAAGTTTTATATATTAATAATATATATAATTATAACTATTACGGCTATGCCACAACTAGTTGCGGCATAAGCTATAATGGTTTAGATATTTCTAATTTTTGTATATATTTACATTGATTAATCTCCTCATTTTATCTATATTCGAAGGGTTGTCTGTAACACAAGCAATAACAGATAGTATTTGAATACCATTTGTAAATAAAACCTCTAGCGTTTTGTTTTTAAGAAATTCTGCTGTGTGACAATATGCAGATAGATCCAAAATATCCAGTACGAACTCTTGATATTCTTTAAAGGACATAAATCCATAAATTGAATTTTCAGAATTATCAGTTCATCCATCAAGAGAAATTGTAAGATTGGTATAGGTAGGAAGAGTATTAAATTTTTACAGCATATGGTCAGAGAACATTGTGGTTAGAAGACACCCTTTAACCATACTTCGAGAAGGAGGATTGTAATAAGGATTTAAATCATAGAGAAAGTTTTGAAAATATGGATTTTCAACAAGGTGAAATGAATTATTTCCATATATCATAGCCTTTAGAAGTTATTGATAAAGTTTTTCAGATTGTGCTTGTGATAAAGGTGGCGCAAACCATTTAAGAATAGGTTCTTGATGAGGTTGGAATATTGATAATTGCTGTGCACTATCATCTTCTTGAATAGTTTGCTCAGTTAAAGTATTATCATTATTACAGTTACGCTTGCAAGATAAAGAGCTTTCTTCAGCAATCTTATGAAGATAAGTAGTTTTATCAGAAATGGGCCAATCATTACATCGAGGAACATGTTGGTGAAGCCTTTCAGGCTTGCTACTCAATTCTGACAAACAATATTTGTATTTTGCACTGTATCTATTTCCTTCTTTCTTATTTTCATAACGGTAAAAACCAGACCACCGATGACCTTGTATTGAAAGTGGAAGAGTAAAGCCAAAAGGGACTTGCATAATGATATTATTAATGACTTTGATATAATTTTTAGATAATACGACCTAGCTTTCAGATAAGTAGGCTTTATATATTTTTATTTGTATCGATTAATATTTTGGCGATATTTACTGATGCGCTTTTCTTTAACCAAATAATGCAATGTTGCCTGATTTTAGATTATTTTACTTTTAATTAATAAGTCGAATAAGATTTTTTATTTTTACTTTGTGACATTCTTATTCATTTTTATTATTGACGCATAATCAATCATCAAAGATTTATGTAATCGTATTGTTAAATTTTTTTCTTGAAGACCATAATTTTTTTATTATATTTTTATTCCATATTTAGTCATTAATCGTATATTATTTATATTCTTTATTAAGTAGATGATAGATAGTCTGAACCGAAGCCATAATAACAAAAATAGAAATTTATTTTAATTCACGATCGCAAATTTAAGATCCACGATATACCCTAATTAGGTTATGTATACAAATTTGAAAATTCTATATTTGGGTTGATTGTTGTAGATTGCGAATAATTGTTATAGATTAATCATTGAGATTGCGAAACAATTATTATGCCTTAGCATCATGCCGAGGGCACAGCGATTGTAATGTTGGTGATAAGATTGTGAGATAATTATTATCCCCATTGATGATAATTATTATCCATCAATATTATGCAGAAGGCGTAAAGAGATTGGGTAAATTATTTGAGAATCATAAAATTAGAAAGTTGGCATAAGCCTCGCATTTATAAGTAAATTACTTACACCTTGCAAGATACAATATTTGACTTTAAGATGGTTCTTATTACATTGGAATTATATTGGCCAATCAATACGTTGTTATTTTTTCGTGATCACATGATATGGGCATGCCTAAGAACCCGTGCCTCCCACACTAATTGAGGATCGAAGCTCTAGTTGTTAATGATTAGAATTAATTCCATACGTGTAGAATTAATTATACAATCTGTCACTAATTTCACACTTGTGGAATTGATCATTAATAATTTTAGTAATTCTACAATTCTACATGCATTAACAATGTAAAATTATAGCGTTTTGCAAAAAAGTGAGACCCTGTAATTTTACGGTGATGATCGCAGAAAATTTTCTAAGTTTTTAATTCCCTATCGATCATAATTTTCAATCAATAACGTCTATATTTTAGCCGAAATCTTTGAAACTCTTCAAGAATCGAAAAATCACTAGAATTGGCTGATTTCTCATGATTTTATATGACATCATGATCTGGTCATACATTTTTGCAAAGCGCAATAACGTAATTTCTACAATTCCACAATGTTAATTTTTTAATTTTTGAATTAAATATAAGTAAAATTGATATAGAATTGTAGAATTGATGCTCATTAATAATTTTAATAATTCTACAATTCTAAATTTAATTGTGGATCAGCAATTCTACAATCTACGCATGTAGAATTGTAGAATTGTAGAATTGTAGAATTACCAATCATTAAAAGCACATCATGTACAAATGTTACATTTTGTAATTCCTAATATAAATTTATAACTTTTTATAATTTTGAAATTAATTTAGGTTTTTTATATACAGTATAAAAAAATGTCTACAATACTTGTTAAGCGAAATCTTTTTCTAACGACGATAAAAGACAAATTTAAAGCCAGCAAAGATAAACCCCAAATATAGTCATTAGATGAAACCTAGAGATATAATATTGGCAAAAATTGAAGCAAGGTTTTATCTAACAAGTACAGTATAGTTGACTTTTTCTTTATAAAAAACTCCTAAATTAATTGCAAAATTATAACTTTATATTAGGAATTACAGTAATCAAAAATGTACTTTGTATATAATGTACTTTTAATGATCGACAATTCTATAATCCTACAAGTGTAGAATGGTAGAATTGTTTAGAATTTAGAATTATACTTTATAAAGACAAAATGCATGCAATGAAATCCTAAATAATTAACAACAAAAAAATGTGTATATATAATGCTTTTATTGAAGTCGATAATTAAAGAAAAATGATTGTCTGCTTGGCGTAATCTGTAACCACAATTACACCTTATAGGGCAAATATAAACAATTTAAATTTATTAAAGCCGATAATTTAATCTTAATGAGTAACTTGATTATAGATTTGCACCATCATACATACGTACGTGTATAACGTTTTTGTACGATTTTACTATATCTGTTAAAAAAAATTATGCGGTTATTGAAGTAGTTTAGAGTCGACTTAAAAAATTCAAATCAAACTAACTTAAAACTGACTAAACTGAGCTGTTTAACACCTAATATATAATCAGTGGTTGTGGCTAGAGTTAATACCTCCATCTTTATATCCGGATTATCATAGTATATGGATTTAAATTTACAGCTGATTTGAAAATTAGTGGGACACATGATGAATTTTGAGATGATTGAAAGCAAATTTCGGTAATTATTTTCGATAATAAAAGTATAGTTTTCGATAATATAATTTTCAGCTAGTACAAAACATACCGTGATAATATATCAGCCGAAACTTATATTATCGAAAATCCTTATTTTCTAAAGTGGCCTTGTAGAATTTCATAAATTGGAATTCTTGGTAAACAGGAAAACTATACTATTATTACCGATGATCATTACGGATATAAAAACACTATGTCACGTTATATCACATGTCATATTATATATCCAGATATATAAATTCAGATAGAGATGTTAACTCTAGTTGCAGTAGCAACAAAATTTATGTGCGCAACTAAATTTTATAATCAACGCATTTTTACCTTAGAATATCGAAATGCCTAAACCACGTATTGCTATTATCGGTGCCAGTATGCTAAAATGGGTGCCAAAATCCAAAAAATCTCAACAGTAAAATCTTGACAATCTCAGCAACAAAAGACATTTAGTTTATTTAAGTTAGGGTTAGGGTGAGCAACTGAGTTAGAGTTTGGTTTTATAGTAAATTTGCTCAAGGAATACCTTTTTTTGAAAGTTGGGAGTCAGGATTTTGTTTGTCAGGATTTTGACCCAAACCCACTAAAATAATTACATTACATATCATTATAGTTCTAATTAATAACATATTTTAATATAAAAACATCAGGTTCTTCAGGTTTAGCATCCTTGAAACAATGCCTTGCTGATGATCTAGACCCTATATGCTTTGAACAAGCATCTTATATAGGAGGCCTTTGGAATTTTATTGAAATTGATAATGACAAAAATAAGGATCCACAACCTTCAGCTTATAAAAGCCTCATTAGTAATACTTCTAAAGAAGCAGTGTGTAATTTACGGATTATTTGGAACATTTGTTTTCTGCATTTACAATAATGCATGGTTGAGCTCATTTACTGTATTATAAATAGATAACATTTTCAGATTTCCCAATCCCTGCAGAATGGCCAACTCATTTACACAACTCACTTGTTATAAAGTACCTTTATTTAATTTTTTATTTGTTTCTTCACATCCTGCAAATAAAATTACTTACTATATTTACTTACTATTAAAAAAGGTACTTAAACATGTACACCGACAATTACAAGCTTAGGCCATACATCAGATTTTGCACAACTGTTGTTCGTGTATCTTAACTTCCTGATCATCGTTGGAAAGTTATTACTAGCGAAAATGGTAGAAATGAAGAAGACATATTAGTGAACAGGAAGAAATTTTTGATTTTGTTATGGTTTGTAATGGACATCATAGCAAACATAGGTGGCCTAAATATAAAGGGATGAACAAGTTTAGAGGTGAACAAACTCATTCCTATTTTTACAGGCGGTAAGTAAAGAATAGGTAGATAAATCAACAGTGACGGACACCGCGAATGATCCCGCTCTAGATATATTATATAATTCAGGCAGTGACATAAATCTGGCCAGCTTCTGAAATATTCCGAGGTCGAGGTAAAATTAGGGTTGGTGAAGTTCTTAGATTTGAACCCTAAGAACCTAGTTTCGGAACCTAGTTTTCAAAAACCAGGTTCTAATTTTGAAGCCTAGGTTTTAGGTTCATAATAGGTTTTTAGATTTATAATAGGTTTTTAGGTTCATAATAAACGAAAATAAAAAATTTTTGCATATCTTTATAATATATACTTGCATATAAAACATGAACCTAAACCAACTTTACCAATTCGAGGTAAAATTTTGACAAATTCAGTAAGATTCCGAAATATGAATAAACCTATCCCGCGAATTACGCACGGAATTTTTAGAAAATAGCCAATTGTTCATTACTATAAATCAATGGAGTATCGTAATTAATCGTAGTATAATCAATATATTTTCGAATATAATTAATTTCATTATGACAAGAATTAGGTTATTCATTTTTTAGCGTTAATTGGATTAATTATGTTTTAATCAATGAATCAAAATTTTTTTCCTAAAAAAAAATTTATTAGATCTGCATGTTTCAAAAATAAGCGTGTTGTTGTCATAGGAAGTGGAAATAGGTATGATATAAAATTTTTAGGGGACATTTAAAGTTATGTGCAGTAAAATACGGCCAATAAATTATTTGTTTTAATCTCCGAGGGCACGTCCTGATTGAGGCATGCCCGTAGTGCTCATAGGCATGCCATTTTTTTTATTTTTTTTTTATCAACTCAACCAAACTTTCTTTTTACAACTTTCCAATAAGGCAAAACCTTTGGGTGAGGGGGTGAGCTCTATAGTAAATTTATCTCAGCTAATGTCTAACACATCCCTAAGCTTGCTCACTCTGATGTCTTACTTCAGACCATGCTGGCCAATCAGATATGGCATATATAACACGTAACTAGACATGTACCCTTGTGCTTCGAACCTTACAATAAAAAAAAAACAGAAAAAAACGTAAAAAATACAAGAAGCACAAGAAATGACTGCGTAAATCTGTCTCAAGGCATTAACAAAATAAACGAAAATAACTATTTCATTTTATTTAGTCAACATCATATAGTGTTAGGGTTAGCATTTAATTAGTTGCAGATATATGTATTTAGTAAATTTAGCAAGTGTGAGGGTTTTGGTTAATTGAGTTGTCAGTAAAACGATGTGAAGTAGATCCAAAAAATGTTGGGGAGTCAATTTTATTCTGAGAATGCCCTGACCCTACCCAAACAACCTCCCTAAATCACCACAAAAATTGTTCCATCCTGTGATTTTGACTAATCAAAATTCAAATCAGATGTACCGTAAACAATCAAAGCGAAACCATTTTTTTTACAAAACAACAGAAATATCACGAAATTTTAATTAAGAAAATCTTCTGCGCCCTAATTAAAAATGCTCCTCGAGAAATTTTACTAATAGAAACTCTATTGTTCTAACTCTAACCTTAACCTAACCCTAATCTAAACTACAACGGTTTATTCTCAGTAAAAATTACAGGGCAATTTTTGTGGGTGCGCTACCTAAGTCCTACCCAAACTAACCTTTACACTAAATTTTATTTAAGAAATCGAATTCATATGACCGCGCATGGCTTAGACGTTTTCAATTTTTTGATATGAATATGCAATAGCCTAATTTGAATTAAATCACGCATTCAATTCTTATTTATAGTGGGCTCGATATTGCAACTGAATTATCTCATGTAGCGTCACAAGTATATTTATGCATTCGCAGAGGTAAAAAATTTATTATTTTTTTGTTAACAGTAGTATATTCTTCTTTCAGTTATTCAAATTGGTGCTTCGATAGGAACACTTCCATGGATTTTACCACGTTTGTACGGTGGAAAGCCAATTGACCAGTTATCAAATCGTTTTTCTGCCTATTTTTTTCCAAACTCCAGTTTAGCTTCAGCAAAACTTGTCAGCCAAATTGCAGGTCCTTATTCACCATCTCTCCAGCCAACCACTCCATACTATTGTTCACAAATATGTGTAAAAACAGATTTTTTCGAACGTCTCAGTAGTGGTACCATTACTGTAAAAAAGGATATTTCAGAATTAATGTCTGAAGAAACAAAATCAATTAAATTTTTTGATGGTTCTATCGTGGAAAATATTGATATGATAATTTATGCAACTGGTTATAATATAGATTTTCTATTTTTGGATAAAGAAATTGTTAATGGTGGTCCAAAAATTGAACAAGAATATAAAGAAAACTTAGTATGGTTGTATAAGATAATGTTCCCACCAAACTACCGTAATATCACGTTTATTGGTTTACACCAGCCAAATGGTGCTTATTTTCCTGTTAGGTATGTAATTAATATTATTAGTTTGATAATACTATTGCAACGTCCATATATTAGCGAATTCTATTTAATTATACTCTTTCATCAAAGCGAAATGCAATCTCATTATGTGACAAGCTTAATTAAAGGTTTAGTTAATCCACTTCCATCATCTCATGACATGAATATCGTAATTAGAAATTATCATGAAAAAATCAGAAGGTGATATAATTCATTAGCGGCAATTCATGCTGATTATCTTGGTTACCCTGATGAATTGAGTAAAGAATTAGGTTGTTATTCTTATTCATCAAAGATATTAAAAAAGTTTGGTTTGAAGATATGGAAACTTGTTTGTTTGGAATTAAAACTCCCATCTATGTAAGTTTATTAGAGGGTGTTATTTTGTGGTTCGTGTAGGTGGCAATCATTTCACCGATAATCACTTCATAGATATACCATTTCACTGAAAAATTATTCACCGACAAGTTCATTTTCGACAGTTTATTTCACCGAATCTCATTTCACCAACAAAAAGTAATTCTGGTCATTGTTGTTAGGGTTAGCGTAGAATTAGGGTTAAAGTTAGTGTGCTTTATAGAAAAAAAAAACTTGTCGGTGAAATGAGCTTCGGTGAAATGAACTGTCGTAAAATGAACTTGTCGGTGAATAATTTGTCAGTGAAATGGGTGTTTATGAAGTGATTGTCAGTGAAATTATAGGACCAGTTTTCATGAATATATTGCTGTATTTAACAGTTAAGGTTAAAATTATTTTTATAATTAATAGTACCGATTACTTGGAAGACAATCCTGGGAGGGTTTCAAAAATGCGCTTATAATTTATAACAAGAAAAATTCATAATCATATATGAGGTGTTTTCAATAGAAACAGCTCATTTTTACATTTGTTTTTATTTGACTTTTGAAAAGATACACATTCAATAAAAAAGTTTGTTATATTTCATGAAAGCTAATTATATAATAAAAATATTCATAAAATGAACTTTATGTTGAAACTCTGGCTCAATATGCTGATGCCATTCAATTGAATCTTGTGAGAGATAATATAAAATAATTTAACATGACATCAGCATTTCACGCGATATACGCATCTCTAGCTATTATATGTCTATTATTATAGCGAAGGATATTATGGAGGAGTAAATGGTGAGATTTGTGTGTTTATATCTATCACTATTTTAGAATTAATGCTTAGCAACTTTCTACAATTAACTATTTCAACAAATATATTTATTGTTGCAGATTATACTAAAATTCACATGATCACATGATGATCTTACGTATACTGTAAACAGTCAACTACCCCAATAGCACCGCCAGAATTTCACTAATCAACAATCTAGAACATTGTCACTAAAAAAACTTTGAACTCATATAAGTTAAGGTTAGGGTCTATACTAAAATCTATACTAAACTTAGAGTTAGAAGGTTCTTTGAGTAAAATTGTTCAAGGAAATTTTTTTGTTAGAGTGCAGAAAGTGGTTTCTTATGCAAATTTTTATGATATGAGCGATTTTTGAAAAGCGAACGTTTTGTTTTGATCTTCTTGATTGTGTTATGTTACATCAAAACGTGACTCGTTATTGGATAAGAATTTACCAGGACCGCGAACAATACATATAAAGGTTATATTGAAATTTTGGATAAAAAAGATGCTTTTTTACTAAAATGTTATATTTGAAAAGAGGTTATTGGCCAAAGGGTTATATTTAAAAGTAGATAAAAGCCTTTAATGTTATGTTATTTAAAATGGATAAAATAGTGTTTTGACCCAGGTTGGTATCACCCGGGTCACCCGCGGGTGGGTGGGTGACCCGGGTCAAGTTGTAACAGCCTGGGTGAGAACGGGTGGGTCAACCCACAGGTCACCCACGGGCAGAGACCCGATACAGATTAATGCAACTTTGTGAAGTTGACAGAATCAAATTCGAAAAATATTTAATAGTAAATTATTTAAAGGAAACCATAATGCAGTACAGAATTTTAATAACTGTATTATAGCAGATAGTATTTCTGCATTACAGCTTTACGGCATTACGACTTTATAGCATTACGACTTTACAGCATTACAGCATTACGGCATTACGGCTTTACAGCTCACAGCAATTACGGCAAAAAATACAGCAATGCTGTAACCGTATTAATTTGCAAAATTAATTCATTATAGGTTAACCCACCTGGGTCAAATTACTAGTCAATTAACCTCCTGGGATTTTTTTTTAATTGACCCAAGTGACCCGATGGGTCACCCGTCGGGTCACCTGTTGGGTGACCCAGTGGTACCTTTTTTTGGACTGACCCGTTTCCACCCGGGTGGCACATTGTCCACCCGTCGGGTACCCGGGTGAAGATTTTTTAGACGGGTCAATTCACTAGGATAAAATTATAAATTTTAGATAGGTTATATTTAAAATTTGATAACCAAATAAATAATTAGAGAAAAATTTTTTTGAAAAAAATTTTTTTGAAGAAAAATTTTCTTTAGAAAAAATATTTTTTTAAAAAAATATATAAGTTATTTGTTATATTTTTAAATAGATAAAATTATTTAAATATTAAAGCTTATATATAAAATAAGGTTAATTAGCTCTAATAAAAAGTGAATAAAATTTACAAAAAGTTTATATAAAAGCCAATATTACCTCTATATGTATTGTTCGGGGTCCTAATTTACCCCTAAAAATTTCGCCCACGTGATTATTGTCCAATAAATGATCACAATTTGGTGTAGCGTAACACGATCAGGAAATTCATCTCAAAGTGTCTCTTTTGTCAAAAAAGGCTTATTTCTCTAATGTTTGCATAAGAAACCACTTTTTTTTAACTAACAAAATGTTTCCCTTGAGCGATTTTACTATATAATAACCTAAAACCAAACCCTAACTTAGCACTCACCCTTACTCTAACCGAAATTTTTATGGCGATACTGGGTAAGATTTGGATAAGATTAGGGATTGGAACCGCCTAAAATTTTTCTTAATCATTTAATCGTTTAACCGTTTAACCGTTTAACCGTTTAATTTGGCCGGCATTAAAATAATTCCGGCCCACGACCAAAATAATTCTGCCCGGAACTATAGAGCAATTTTTAAACGGTTAAACGGTAGATAAGATATGCAAATCGAATGTTCTAGATTGCAGATCAGTGAAAATCTGTCGATGCTACTGGGATACTCTGTAAACAAATTAGAGTAGCTGCGCGACACAGTCACACTAAAACCAGGAACATACTAAGTATAAACTACAGATCGTTTTTGAAAATTAATATATTTTTATTTTTATTGCAGTTGATGCTGACTTGAGGCCATTATAAAATAAGTATAATTATATGAAATTCTATTTTGGTAGGAATAATGATTTTTTTATTAATTCATTTAAGAAAGTCTCAAAATTATATGGATGAACTCTCATTCAGAAGGGTATTTTTTCTCGTGATTATTATTTACACACAGTTATGCATGTTAAAGATGCTTGTAAAGAAACTAACAACAATTAGAAATAAATAAATGCCTTCATTTGAAGAAAATGGATCTTGCCAAAGAATAGGAATTGAAGTTTTATACAATTTTTTGAAAACTAATTTTCGTCGAAAAATAATTAAAAATGGATAAAGGCTTCGTTTGAATAAAATGGATCTTGCCAAAGAATAGGAATTGAAATTTTACACAATTTATTTTAAAAGCGAATTTTCGTCGAAAAATAATTAGAATGAATAAAGGCTTTGTTTGAACGAAAATGGATCTTGCCAAAGAATAGGAATTGTAATTTTTTAAAACCAAATTTTCGTCAAAAAATAATTACTGTAAAAATGAATAAAGGCTTGCCAAAGAATAGGAATTGAAATTTTATACAATCTTTTAAAGTCGAATTTTTGTCGAAAAATAATTAGAAATGAATAAAGGATTCGTTTGAGCAAAAATCAAAGAATAGGAATTTTTTAAATTTTACAATTTACAAGTGCGAAAAGTATGCGTTTCTAGTCTTGTTGTAATATATATTAGTCAACTTATCTTATTAAATTATGTATTTGATATATTCTGTTATTGAATCCTATTATTCTCGAAATCTATAACTTAGCAAATCGGCCAAACAATCATTCGGTCAATTTTTCACCAGATGTCCAAAATAATGAAAACAGCTGTAATAAATTTTTCTTCACGTATTTTATTCATTGGAATAATCAATACAATTGATTCGGTAATCTTTATTTTTACTAATAAAAATTTATCCACAAACACGTACTGACAAGTTCATTAAGTTGCTTGAGAAACCCCCAAATCACTTATTTTAACTGAAATCGGACCTCGAATCATTTTATTCTAAAACCCCCAATTGTATTCATTTCACATTTAATTTCTTATCTATTTGTAAAAAAGGCAATTCTTTATCTTTAACCTTATCCGAATCCAATTACTATTTTTATATTGATTTATTTTGTGTTTTAGTATAATTAAAATGCACTTAAATTCTTTTGAAGGCTTCACAAAAAATACAATAATATTTACTTAATTTTCTTGTGCCAATATAATGTTTGTACAGGTAGTTATAATCCTATGTTTATCTTTAAAATTTTTCTTAAGTTTTTTACTATATTTATAATTACTATAGTAATTAGAGCAAAAGTTCAGAAGTTATCAAATATTATATTCGTTTATCTATTATTATCTTCTAATAATTCTATATATAATTCATATTACAATATTATTTTATATGATAAAAATGAATATTACAATTGTTCTTGAACATATGTTATTTTATAAATGGTAAGCTATTTATTTAATGAACAAGTTTCTAAAAATCGAAATCGAAAAAAACTTGGATCAAATTTAAGCCTTTTCATGAAGAATTTAAAATATTGACAAATTGATTTTTCTGAAAAACGATAAGGAATATAAGAACTTAGGTAGAACTATAAATCTATTTTGATAGAAAACCTTTGATAGAAATTAACTTTTCTAGCATTTTGTCTAAAAATTTTCATATACAAGTCTTATGGCGTAATGTGCAACTTTTATTGTTGCATTTTAAAATATATAAATGATAACTGACAACATAATAATTTAGCGTTAACGTTGGGGTAGAGAATTAGCAAGGATCTTCTCTACACAAAAATTTCGCAAGGTTAGAACACGAAAGGTGGTTTCATAAGCAAAACTATGAGTTAAAAGCAATTTTTTTCTAAACCATCTCTATTTTTTTTTCGATTTCACGATACACCTGATCTTGTGATCTGGTAGTTGTAATCTTATAGAAAATATTTGTAAAGGTTGTATATCAAACTAAATATTTGGAAAGGTTGTATGTCAAACTAAAGATTTGTTGAAAGGACACTTGCAAAAAGGGTTATTGTTCTACCCGGGGAAAATATCGATGAAATCGATGAGGATATGTAAAATATAATAAATCAAAAAAGCATCGATGAAATTTAAAAAAAAAACAGGATATTATATACTCAAAAAACAGCCAAATATTTTTCAATTATGATTCATCGATGGATGCCGAAGTCAAGATGTTTAAAATATATTTTTTTTTATTATCAAAAAATACATTTACAAAAATTAAACCTTACACATATGTATTTGATGTACTTTTTACTGTATTATACCTAAGAATATGAAGAATATTTATGATTAATAACATCTTATTGCTTACTTAACTAGATGCATGAATTGTTTAAAATAAGTCAGTTAAGTTAAATTTATAAGCATTAATTTTACTGTAAACATGCGTTAAAATACATGAGATAAAAAAATAGTGGAAAGCAAGTTTACTTGATGATTTTATACAATATGATAATGTCGTGCCAAAGTATCCCTCGTACTTTAAAATTGTAAATTGTCTGAAATTGGAATATCAAATATATGTAAAAATCTTTAATTGAAATTAATTACTTTTAAAACTTATAAAAGCAAAATCAAATGTTCCTAGTTTTTTAGATTTTTTATTTTTTTTGCTGGGTTAATAAAATATAATTACTGAGCGCCATATATGAATCGAGTTTAGGAATATGGTGGTGTCAATTCGATGATATTGCTCATAAAATTTTATATGATTTATTGGACATAATAGTGGTGTGAATGCCGATTTGACTTTCGTGTACGTACGTACGTACCTAAAATAAATTGTACATTGCCATTCAATAGTGATACAAACTCTAAATAACATTTGCATTTAAATGATTTAAAACAACTACATGAATTAGATTTATTCTTATCCGTATTCAAAAAGTAGAATTATAACGATAATAACTTATTACATAATACGAATTCAACTAATTTAGACCCTTAGATACTTGGATACAATTATGAAAATGGGATAGGGGTTGAAAAGGATGAATATAAAGCATTCACTTATTATCAAAAATCTGCAGAGATGGGGAACTCAAATGGAACAAATGATGTTGGAGATTGTTATCGTTATGGAATTTGAGTTGAAAAGGATGAAAATAAGGAATTCCGTTTATTATCAAAAATCTGCAGAGATAAAGTGAACAAATAATGTTGGAGATTGTTATGAAAAAGGAATTGAAGTTGAAAAAGATGAACAAAAGGCATTCATTTATTATCAATAATCTGCAGAGATTGGGAACGCAAGTGGAATAAATAATGTTGGATATTGTTATCATTATGGAATTGGAATTGAAAAGGATGAATATAAAGCATTCACTTATTACCAAAAATCTGCAGATATGGGAAACGAATAATGTTGGATATTGTTATGAAAAAGGAAATGGAGTTGAAAAGGATGAAAATAAGGCATTCGTTTATTATCAAAAATCTGCAAAGATGGGATCGCAAATGGTGCTTATAGTGTTGAAAATTGTTATCATTATGGAATCGGAGTTGAAAAAGCTGAAAATAAGGCATTCGTTCATTAACAAAAATTTTTTGCAGAAATGGGAACTCTCGTGGAATGTCAAAAGTTGCAGAATGTTATCGAAATGAAATTGGAATAGCAAGAGATCTAGATAAAGTCTAATACTGGTATCAAAGGTAAATATAGAATTTAAATTTGAGTTAATGTATTGAGACATCACAACTCAATCACAAAATCAGGTGTAATTGTAAACAAAACATAATAATTTAAAGTCATGGTTAAAATTATAATCAGATTAGAGCGTGTCTATAATTTTTTAGAAAAGTAAATTCATAAGAGTATCTTCGAATTATAAAAAAATGATAGTTACACCTGATCTTGGTATTCGGTTGAATGACTTGATGTCTCCAGATCAACAAATAATAATGCTCATTAATTATATATCTTATTTAATAACTTCTTTAAATGGTCGATTAAGGAAAAGATTTAACAATAGGTATTATATCATATTTTTATAAAATATATAACTTAGATATTAAATTATTTACTTACTAAATTTTATAAATAAATAATAGGCACAAATGAAACGCATAATTCAGAAATTGATGACGACTTGAAAAAAAAATATTGTTAGAAAATAAATATCAAATTTCTTGGATTTCATATAATAATTTAAAGATATTATAGAGATAGGTAAAGGTGGATTTGCAACTGTATATTACGCTGTATGATTTGATAAAACTCAAGATGTAAACAGACCTGTTGCGATTAAATTACTTCATAAGTCAAATATTGTTCTTTGTTATTTATGTTAATCTATTTTTTTCTTAACAATAAGTTAAAAGCATATTGCGATATCGGTCTTAAAGATTCGACATTTTTAAAAATGGTTTGGTATATCAGAGATGTTGTTTCTAAAGATTATATTATTGTCATGGATTATGCTCTAAAAAGTTGCATGCGCAAAAATCTACGTATAATAGCAAAAATGAATTGGAAAGATAAATTAAATTTTAAAATAATCATCTCGTTGTCTAATTTAAAAGAATTTACATTGTACCTTTAAAGATAATCATTAAAAATATACAATTAGATATTTAATTACTTAGATAAATAACATGCAATATTTAATGAAGCCCCGTTTTTCAATGCTTTTTCAGATTGATTAACCCATGTTAGTTATTTAAATTTATTATTTTTTTATAATTTCGTTATGTAGTTCATTCCTATGATCTTATAATCGGGATTTACATGGCGGAAATATACTACAAAATGACATGAAAAATGCATATATCGCAGATTTAGGACTTTTGATAACTGCTAATATAGAATCAAAATCAAATCAGATGGAATTTATGGAATTTTTATCGTATATCGCCCTGAAGTATTGAGCAAGCAACCGCATACTGTAGTGATAATTATGTTGGAAATTTTATATGGAAACCTGTACCTTTTGAGCAAGATTCCAAATTACAAACTAAAATACAATTTCAGATCCAAGTATGTGGTGGTTTACGACTACCTGTCCACGAAAATACTATAATATGCTATGTAGACTTACTTGATGAAGAAATGTTGGCATACAGGTCCATAAAAACGACTAATGCAAAAGAAGTTGACGAAATTTTTGCAGAATGGTAAATAACGAAAACATTTTATCGGAATTATCGGAATCTGCAACATATAAAAAATGATGATTATGCAAATAAATATTAATTCACTTCATAAAAGTAGTTTTATTTCATTTGATAATGATTATAAGAATCAAGGTAATTTATAAATTATTTTTTAAATAAAATTATATGATGATTCATTTATATTAAACCATTGTATTATTATCTTTTTTACAGATGGTAAATTATATGAATTGGAAATCCCGGATATTAACAATGAATAAGAGCAACACAACAAATCCAATTTTCGAATAGAAAATAAGGAAAAATATACAATTAATGCGAGCATTATACTTTACAAATAAAATTAGACTTGAATTACAGTAGAATTTTCAGTAGAATATTACAGAGAACCATTAATAAATTTGAATAATGAATTTTGAATATTCAATTTTAATTTGAATTTTACTGTTTGTGTCGCATAACAATATTTAAGATAAGGGATCAAATTTATATTTCATTATCATATCATTATATTACCCAACAATTACTTTGATTCGTTAGAATACTTTAATTCTTCAAGTATAATCTAATTAAATTTCATCATTTACTTAATAATTAATTTACGTACAATCAGATGAAAGATATATGAGTTTGTTATTTAAGTGTTAAATCGATGAATAATTATTCAATTATCGATCAGAATATTTGAAAATAAAATAAGCTTCATTCGTCGAGTTTTTAATTTTATTATTGCTGTTTGCATAATTTGTGACCTTTATGATTAATTTTTTTTAATGATCGTGATTGCAATCGCAATTGACAAAGCCATCCAATTTATCATGAATGTAACCTCAGGTTTATGATAAATTAGCCGGCTTTAGCAATTGCGATCGTCATTTAATCATAAAAAAAATTAATAACAGTTTCATAAATATCAATTTAATAAATTTTTCAAATTAATAGAATCAAAAACATGGGATTAATTTAATATTTCGTAACGTTCTGTTTTAATGACAAAAAGGATGAAACTAATTACATTAATTCACTGCTTGTGAAAAAACCAAAGTCCAATAAATAGGAGGCTATTGCTGACAGTTTAAAATAAAATCGTATTGTATCTAAAAAACGATCCTGAGTTTGCTTCACTTTGATTCGGTCATAGTGTTAATAAATATCCCAATATGGTGAACTTTGTAAAAATGGTTGTTCTAATTTTATGTGAAATAGCCCGAAAGTTTCTTGCAATTCCTGAAAAAAAACACGTCAAATGATCGCTTTTTTTGGCGCTGCCGATTTTATAAGTGCGAAATCACTATTAAATCCAAAGTCATTTGACAAATGTTATGACTAAAAAGTAGTATGAAAACAATGATTTATTTTTCCTGACATCCAGGTTTAACATATAAAACTGACGAACTATAAGTTCCAATAAATTGTACTGTATATTAAATAATTTATCAATAAATTTGGGGAAGATTTAAGAACAAGTACCCCAGTGATAAACACGAATGATAGCCCTCGATTTTATCACATATCCCTAGGGTAAGGGTGAAATTACTAAAAATAGTAACCCTAATTCTAGGAGGTTCTATAGAATTAGGGTTACTATTTTTTAGTAATTTTACCCTTACTCTAGGGATCACCTGATTTGTTTACATTTTATGGCCAATCAAATTAATCGTGTGATGAAATCGAAGGTGATCATTCGTGATTATCACTGGGGTACTTGTTCTTAAAGTGTCCCTAATATTGTTGCATATTATAGCCACCCTATCTAAAGTACTACTTTAAATATTTAAAATGGTTACTTTAGATAGGGTGGCTACTCCATATGCAAAAGATTTACTTGCCATGATTTCAATAACAATTAGTTTGGAAAATATGAAATCAAAGAATGGCGAGATTTATTCATTTGGAGATGGCGTAAAATAATCGTATTTTTTTTGGCTTATATTTGTATTGTTCAATTTAGAATCAATAATGAGTAGTTTGAATAAAGAATCAGCTTTTGATTAACAAATTACGATCTGGATATACGCCTTAATGCCAGTAGGTTATGTCAGTATTTAACAAAATAAGAGAGGATTTATCGCTATAAATATAAATCAACACAAACATGCACACATACCTGGATATTGCATGGCATGTGTATATTTACCGGGGCTATCATCATTAACTACCCTAGTATCTAATTAAAACTAGTTACTACTCATTAAGACTTCTAAACCTTGAAGTGGCAGGCAGAAGAGGCGTGAAAAGATTTGGTCTGGGCCTCAGGGTTCGGATAGTCTTGGTATGGCGAAATTAGATGTACCGCTTTAGTTCTTACCTTACTAGTATTCTTGTAAGTGAGTATTTATTCAATGCTAATTTTCTTAGTCTATATCGCTATAGATTATAGGATTCAGTTCTATCCCTTAGTTTGTACTACTTCGCAGGCAAATTTGCATATAAACTTACTATAAATATACCTCTGATCTATTTTTTTAATTATTTAAAATATTTAAATAAAATTTGGTATTATAATATTTAATAACAAGGATTATATTTTTGAATTATTTAAATTTATATTATAAGACAAAAAGTTTATGTTACTTATAAGCTGAAAATATTAAATTTTAAAGAAATTTTTTAACCAAAAAAATATTTTACAATTTCTTGGCGAATACTTTAAATATTGGTTTTAAAAATATAGTTTCTAATACAATATTGTAGTTTAAATAAAGGATGACAACTTTCATTATTTGACTTTATATGATTTACTTGTAAAAATTAAGACTTGTGTTAGAAGTGAAAATTTTTTTTATAGACGGGAACATATAAAATTTGAGAAAACCTAAAGAAAAAATTCTATAGTAAAAGTTCCAAAACAAAAATTTAAACTTTTATTACACCCAAGGTTTTTAATAATTTTAAAATATTTTATAATAAAGTTGATAAAACAGAACTAATATTATAATTTTTACTTAGAAAGTATATAGCTAAAATTAATATTTAAGGTTTTATTTAAAAAATTTAAAATTTTAAAATTTTCGCAGGCAAATATGCCTGCGTAACAAAGCAAGGGATAGCTTCAATTGGGAGATCATTCACAAAGATCACGTGATAACGGTTCCCTAGTCTAACTACCCCAGGCAAATCTTACGTTTTTGATACTCCTGCACTTACTTTTTGATACTCCTAATGTACCCAAAAATTTTATTACTTTTTTGATTTTAAAAAAGTCACATGACTGCCACGATTAAAATCGACCAATGGAATTGCAGGTAAGATTCTAATAAAAGGCTTAAAGTTTTTTTTAATCGAAACTAATTTTTTTATTATGTCATTATTACAGTCAGACCTCTCTATAATCACAAGTTGGTCGCACCCTATTTTGGTGATTGTATAGCGGTGCGACTATAAATAAAATGCCTTGTTATGGTCACATGACCAAAGGCCAATAAGTAATATATTTGCGCATATTTGAAATACTATTAAAAAATTTAAAATGTTTGATAGTAAAAAACTTTTGATCCAGTGGCCCAATTTGGATAAAATGACAAGCGTTTGACTCAATGAGACAATTCTAAAGAGTCTAAAATCGTCCAAATTTAGCTACAAAATGCTAAGTTCATTAATTACTGATCCAGATAAGATCAGCACTATTTTTATATTAGAATTTGGGGGAAATTACTATGTTTTTTATTATATGCTGAAATCTGACAACTGTTACTATGAAAAGTAATTTTTTTTATTAAATTAACAACTTAAGTCAATTAATTAAAAGTTGTAGAGCTCACTGAGACGCATCTAATGGTAGTTAGATCATTCAAATCGGCCCAGTGTACGCTGAGATATTGTTAAAAAACAATTTGCGACTATATAAAATTTCTAGTTTGTTTACAAGAATTTTATATAGTCAGCCAAATATTTTTTAGCGATATCTCAGCGTACACTGGGCCGATTTGAATGATCTAACTACCATTAGATGCGTCTCAGTGAACTCTACAACTTTCAATTAATTGACTTGAACATTTAACTTAATAAAAAAAAGCATTTTTTATAGTTACAGTTGTCAGATTTCAGCATATAATAAAAGTTTATATTGTACTTATCCCCAAAATTTACTATTGTCCCAATATGGTAATAGTGCCAATCTTATCCGGATTATCAATTAAGGATTTTTTATTTAGATGTTAAATTTAATCAATTCTTAAATATGTAAAGTGACACAAATCCTTAATGATCACAGGACCCTGGGATTGGATTTTAGCGATCTTAGGCTCATTAGAATCGTCTTATCGAGACAAACATTTTGGTAGTTGTTTCACCCAAATCGGACTACTGTATCAAAAGTTATTTGCCAAACCTTTAAGAATTTTTAATAAAATATTTTAAATAAACATAATATGAATATTGGCCAATCAGATGTTATAATCCATATCCATATTTAATCAAAATTTGTGATTATAATGAGGGTTATTTATTAAAAAATTGATAAAAAATCAAATTTTTTTTGTGATAGTGATCATAGGTGATTTGTGACTATAATGAGGTTTTTTACTATGTTTTAAGTCCATTGCACAATATTGGGTGCTTACATAGAGGTGTGACTATATAGGGTGTGACTATAGAGAGGTCAGACTGTATTTGAATTTCTAATTAGAGTAGCTGCGTGATGCAGTCGCGCTAAAATCAGAAACATACTAAATGTACATATCATAGTTAAGATGTCACAATGGTATAACGTCTCAATTTTTCATATATAAATTATTAATTTACTTACGAATTTATTACGATACTCTAAAGGTGATAATTACAGATTAATAAGTGTATGATCAATATTAACTATCTTGACTACCCACTCTATACCCAATTTAGATACAATACATTATTAATTAAAAATGAAGTAATAATCTATGACAAACCATTACGATAAATGTAATCATAGAGTAAAATTAAGTATTAACAAACTGGCCAATCATGTAGATGATCAATAATGTTACAGATTTCTAGAATATCGTATAGTAACTACTATTATAAATTTTTTGAATGATCTAAAATGTCATAATGCGCAGGTAATCAATTAAAACCTTTAAACGGACGAACTATAAATTTAGATTCAAATTTTATAATCAATAACATCAAATTTGCATAATATTGCATAATCGACTTATGACGTTACAGTTTATGTAAAAATGTTGACTCCTTCCAAAAATGAATAAATGAAAACCATTACTTTTACTAAAAAAAGATTTTGCAAAAATCAGCATAGGCCACGCCCAAAAACATTAATTAAACCATCCCTCACACATTTTATGTAATCGTACTGTATATTGTAATCATGAATAAATGAAAATCATTATTCCAACCAAAAAGGATTTTTTGTAGTGCATCAAGAAAGTTGAACGGAACCATCCCTCTCACATTTCATGTGATTATACTGGTATTATAAATCATTTTTTAATAAAAGTTGGCTAAAATTTAAAGCGATTTTACTTTAAATGGCAAGCCATTGATCATAATAATGAAGTATTACAAATGACATCAGATCATCACTTCAATAAAGTAAATGATTGGCTTGCATGTGCCGCGTAGCGGCACATGTAAGCCAATCATTTACTAAGGAAGAACGAATTTTTGCATCTTATGATCAATTTACGATAAGTTTTATACATGAAATTGTTGGATTTGGTTAGAGTGGAAGTTAATACATAATCTACATGCTGCTAAACCGCTGCATTCTTGATATAAATATATAAACCTCCTAATTAAATTTCACTTCGCTTTAACTTCTAAATTAGAAATTTTATGTTACATAAAATAGATAATGATCATGAGAAAAATGTACACCAATCAGCTTTAAGATTTTGCCTTCGATTTAGATGCCAGTAAAACTATACACTTACGTTCCTAGTATAAGAGTTGCAGGGATAAAAATTACTATTCCAATAGTAGTAAATACATCAAAATTGGCTTAGTGTATCACAAGAGATGAGTAAAAAAATTTTCACGAATTTTTAAAGCTTTTTAAAAAAAAGCAAAAATTTTTTTACTCATCTCTTGTGATACACTAAGCCAATTTTGATGTGTTTACTACTATTGGAATAAAAATTTTCATCCCTGCAACTCTTATTAGAAATTCAAATATTAATGACATAATAAAAAAATTAGTTCCGATTAAAAAAACTTTAAGCCTTTTATTAGAATCTTACCTGCAATTCCATTGGTCGATTTTAATCGTGGCGGTCACGTGACTTTTTTAATTGGCCAATAAAATTACAGTACTAATTGAGGATCGTTTAATTTTTTTAACTTCTAGCGAAGGTTTCTTAATAGCCTCTGAATAAAATTCAATGATTTTTTGTTATTTTAATTTTGTAGTCTTGTAGATTCAGAATAAAAAAATTCATCAAATTTGCATTGGTAGTTATTGAGAAATTTTCACTTGAAGTTTTAAAAAATTGGAATATCTTAAGAAAAAATAGAAAAATCAGGAAATTTTTCTTTTTTCAAACTTATCTTGAAATTTCTTGACAACCACCTAACCAAATTGAATTAAATCTTTTTTATTTTAATTTTGCGATATTATAGATTAAAATAAAAAAATTCATCCAATTTGGTTAGGTGATTGTCAAAAAATCTTTATTTAAGATAAATAAACAATTTATAGCAGCTTCTTTTTCATGTACGTTTAACTTTGAACAAAGATTTCTTGATAAAACCTATTCAAATTCGATAAAAATATTTATTTTAATTTTATAAGCTCATAAAATTATAATAAAAAAAATTTTATCAAATTTGGATAGGTAGTTATCAAGAAAACTTTGTTCAAAATTAATATCAATAAAAAGAAGCTGCGGCTAAATTTTTTATTTATCTTTAGATAAAGATTTTTCGACAACTATCTAACCAAATTGGTTGAATTTTTTTTAATTCTATAATCTCACAGAATTAAAATATAAAAGATTTATTCAATTTGGTTAAGTAGTTGTTGAGAAATCTTCAAGATAAGTTTGAAAAAAGAAAATTTTTCTGATTTTTTCTTAAGATATTCCAGTTTTTTAAAACTTCAAGTGAAACTTTCTTGATAACTACCAAAGCAAATTTGATGAATTTTTTTTATTCTGAATCTACAAGACTATAGAATTAAAATAAAAAAATTTCATCAAATTTATTAGAAGGCTGTTGAGAAACCTTCGCTAGAAGTTAAAAAAAATTAAACATCCTTGATTAGTACTGTAATTTTATTGGCCAATTTTTGTCAATTAGTTATATGCCCATACTTTTTTACTAGTACTCTGGGGTAGTTTTCCAGATCTTGCAAAATCTCAAGGAGTCTGGACGTAAATCAGTCTTCTACTTTGGATTCCAATAGCAGGAAACATTCAGAAGTCGAAATTACAGGGTATAAATTCACAAGGATCAATGATTTATTAATCAATAAATAGGGAATCACAGGGATCAATTGTTAAATCAATTACAGGAGTAGAGTATTATTCGATATATGAGGTAATCAATACTTTAATCCAGTATAGTTTCTTATAAATACGACTAGCACTTGATCTGTGGCTCTGCCACGTGAGTTTTGTATAAAACTCTAAAATATTAGTTAAAATCTATAAATTTGAAATCTATAATATTTATAAATATGGCTGAGTTGGTTTGCATTGAGTTGTTACAAAAAATTTTTTTACTAAACATTAATTACAGTATGTGATTAAGATTTAGATTGTATTAAAATTATATTAGTTACAAAACATGCATGCCATTCAGTTACAATGAAAAGTGAGTTAGTTGTATCAGAATTATTATAATTCTATCATAAGTTAAAAAAATTCTATTACAATTTTAACAAATAATTTGTTAATTTGTATTAAAATTGTAATTTCTATTATGAATTACTTTAAAAATTCAGTTATAAATACCCTTTGCCATTTAATACCACAGTATGTAGTTAAAAATTGAATCAATTTGCATTAAAAGCATTGTTAAATATTGTAAAAAACTCTGTTACAAACTTTATTTATTATTCTAGTGGTATGCAGCATATAATTATAAATATGCTAAAAAAGTGAATTTTTTGTATTAGAATTATCACAATTCTATTATTAATTACTATAAAAAATTAGTTACAAACTTACTCAACAGATAATATATTTTAAGGTTGAGTTTTCATCAAAATTATTGTAGTTTCTATCAAGAATTACTGTAAAAAATTCTTATACAAAACTTGCTTATTATTCTAATATTACAATATTTGTTAGAGTTGAGTTATCATAGTTTGCATTGATATTATCATAGTTTCTATCATAAGTTACTGTTATAACCCTTACCATTCTGGCAATACACCGTATATGACTCACTAACACATATTATTAATGTTACTTATATCTTAGTTTATCTAATTTCAAAAATACAAAGCATGCATAATGAATGGAAGTTAATTTTTTAAATTTTAAAAATACAAAGTACATGTAATGAATAAAGTTGATTTTTTATTTTAAAAAAATATAAATAAAGACTACTAATTATTAATTTATAGTAATAGACCAATTACAAATTATGATAAATCTAATAAACATGCAAATAATCAATGTTACAATAATTATAGATTTAAATAGTATTGTAGGACCCCGAACAATCTATAAACAGCTAACAATTTTAAAAAATTGTTATATTTCTAAAAATGGGAAAGATCTACAGAAAAACAGTTAAAAATAAGCATTAATATTACTAAATATAGAAAAGATCTACAAAAAAATCGTCAAAAATAAGCAAAAGCAAATTGCCACCTATCTATGTATAGTTCGGGGTCCTAGTATTGTTATAACTAATTATCTTATTTTAAATTTTCTCATAATCTGATTCTATCTGATTACAGTTTTTGAGTATAGCAAATTAAAAATAGCAAAGTGCAATAGAATTTTTTATTTTATTATTAAGCAACACCAATTATCCACTTACATAAAATATTTGGTGTGAATAGCATGTTCATGTATAATATCATTTTTTGCAAGTACAGAATATGTATTAGTATTTGCTAACTATAATATATTTTTTCACAATTATATTTTTCTATATCAATATACTTTATATAATATGTGCAGTTGTCATCATAATAGATCTATTACATGTTCGATTGGATAAACATGATTTGAGACAAAATACTTAAGTTTTGAGCAACTATTTAACTAGGGATGTTAAGTAGTTCATTCAGTCCAGTTCTGGTTCAGTCTCAAGAAGTTCAAAAAAAAAAATAAACTGAATTGAAGTTCATAAACTTTAGCTGGACTTTAAATGTTAAATTTGAGTTTGAGCTTGAGTTCATAAACTCAAAGCATAAACTTCAGGTTAGTTTATGTTCAAGCTCAAGTTATAAACTAAGTTTATTTAATTTTAAATATAAAAAAAATTATAATTAAAATATTTTTTTACACTTTCTTAAATATTACAAAATTTATAGTATAATATTTTCAATTTATATTTTATTTTGATAGTTTTTATATTTTAATATTAAAAATATATGTCAATTTGATATTAACCTATTATGTGTAGAGCTAACTAATTTTTCTATTTGAATAATATTCGAATAATTTAAATTTACAAATGTTTATTCGAATATTTACCAAATAGCTAATATTATTTAAATAAATATAATTATTTGAATAAATATACTGTAAAATATGGACCTGTGTACCTCCCATGCAGTATACCCTTTGCCAGTTTGAAATGCTAGTTCATGACTTATACTTAGGGTACATAAGTACAGTAGATATAGTAAAATATATTGTTCAATATAGTGTAGAAGTGCTTGGATACAAAGATTGAGCTATATAAATAGCTATAGTACATAGGTCTGTATTTTACAGTAGTAATTCGAATAACTATATTGGTTTCAAATAATTATAATTATTCAAATAATGAATATGAATAAAAGGCTCTAATCACATAACTTTTTTTATATGAGTATTTTGTTAAAACTCATGATCATTAACCAAATTAGGGGTTTGTTAAAGCCAGATGCTTTATATATATCTATAAAACCTACTAACTATATCTATATTAAAAAAGTAACTCTAATTACTTCTAATACACTGGCTTTAATATTTTTTCAAATTAGGATATGGATTGTGTAAAAAACATTTACTGTATCTATTAAATTCATTAGTTTTTTTTTTTTTTATATTAAAGTTCGCCACTATGGGTGGGAGTCTTTTTATTCAAGTATGTGGACCTCAGAAACCTTTATGGGCTTCTGATATTTGTTATATGAATGAGAGTACAACTAGCCACATGTACAACTTTTGGTTGTCTAACATTCTGGTGATACACAGTGTGACTCACTACGCATGTTATTAACATTATCCATATCTCAGTTAATTTAATTTCAGAGATATAAAATTCGCATAACGAACGGAAGCGATTTTTTAAATCTGAAAGATACAAAGTGTACGCGAAAAAATCGATTTTTCAAAAAAAAATAATAGAAAATGGCAACTGGTTATTAATTCATAGTAATAGACAAATTACGACATAATTTACAGATTTCTTAACTGATCACCATATTTAAATTTCCCACGGCTTGATTTTAGTTGAATCGATCAAAGTTTTTCTCACACTCTGGTCACGTTTCTGAAGATGACCAATCAAAAACGTTTAAACGGGACAAATGTCGTAATTATTACAAATTTAATGAATCGACATAGACTTCTCACAGTCTGGTTACGTTTTCTGATCAAAAACGTTTAATGGGAACAAATGTCGTAACTATTAAAAATTTAATGAATCTGGCATAGACAGATCGAAAGTTTTTCTCACAATCTGGTCACGTTTTCTGAAGATGACCAACCAAAAAAGTTTAAATGAACGAACTCTGAATTAGAAGGTTTAGACTGATGTCACATTTTCTGAAGATGATCAATCAAAAACGGTTAAATGGGGAACAAATGTCGTAATTATTGAATCGACATAGACTGATCAAAGTTTTTCTCACACTCTGGCCACGTTTTCTGAAGATGACCAATCAAAAACGTTTAAATGGACAAACTCTGAATTAGAAGGTTTAGAAGATTAAATTAATAAAAATTTAAATTTATATCTAGGAATTTTCTACTAGTGGCTTAAAATATTTACGATTAAGAACTAAGGATGGTATTCTTAAAGAAAAAAAAAGGGTACTGTCAGAACAAATTATACTATAGAGTAAGTTCTAAATTAGGTACAATAAATATAGCATCAATAATAATAATAGTTACTGCATAAAAGCAATAAGCTACTATATATATTTCTTAAATTTTATTAAACAAACTTGCTTAACTACACATATTTATTTTTATAGGCTCAAATAGAAATTGATATTAACTCTGCATATTCTAAATGACCATCAATCTTTCGAGTTCAAGAATTTTATGGATATATCGAATATTATTTTGTTCATGAATTTGATAGAAAAACAATATATGCTTGCATATATTCGATGGATTGGAAAAGTATTTGAAGATAATTTAGGTCTTCAATTTTTAAAAATATGGGCATTACAGAGTTTATTGATGTTAGTGTTATTGATCGCTGTGTTGGATTTTTTCAAATTAAAAATATTAATTACATAATCAACAAAAATGTAGATAGTGAGTTAGATATAAGCGATATAGAATAAATATATAGTTATATTTAGCAATGGATCTTAATTATTTACATATTAAATTTGACTAGAAAGATAATAATAAAAGGTCTATATTTTCTTCTGCAGTATAAATATAAAATTTAATACAAATTCGGTATAAAATTAAGAAATAAACAAATACAAATTTACTATAAAATTTAAACAATAGTATATTATTTATATAATTAGAGTATAAAAATAATACATTTAATTAATTTAAATTTTAAATTTTTTAGATTAATACATAGTTAGTATAAAATTAATATAAAACTATATATTTAATATAAATATAATATAAATTTAGCACATTTATTTTTTATTGGGAAGGGAAACCAAATTCACTTTTCTACAAAGGCAAAAATAGAGGGTTTATTGTCCGGAGCGTAGCGGAGTACGATCTATGGTATAGTGATAGACCAGATTTTGTGTGTGATCTTGTCCGCATCTATTTTTAGATCGATGATCATCTCGATTTGCATTAGTCGATTTTATCGGCTTAGCCGGGCTTAGCCGATTTTTCAAAAAAAAAATACAGTAACCAATCAAATTTAGGCCGATTAGGTAGATTACATTATCCTTTCCCCAAAAATTCCCAAAAAGAAATTCAACGAACATAAAATACGACAAAGATGATCAACTTCGGTTTTAAATGTCGACTTAGTCAAGTCGATAAATAATGATCGACTGCAAATACTAGTATGTACGTACCAATCATATCTACGTGCCTTAATTACAACTTAGCCGGCTAAGCCGATTTTTAAATATCGACTTAGTCTAGTCGATAAATTTGGATCGACTACAAACACTACAATTTACCTAATTCATCGGTTCTATTTTTAGCTAATAACCAAAAATAAATTACTAGCTCCGGACATTAACAGCATCTGTTTTTATAGTATAAATGAATTGTAGATTACAATCTACACTGCTAAAGAGACTAATTTTAATCTATTTTAAGGACTATTTACTATGAAATAGAAAGAACTACTATGAATAAAAAGAAATACTATTAGAAGGCTATAAATACTATGTAAGACTATAAAATACTATTAGGAAAAGAAAACGTTATGGGAAAGGTCATGTTTTTGGGATGTCCATCCCGGGATCATCCAGTTCATGCGCATGATCGTGCATGAATGATCGGAGACTCATACACACTAAATGAATGCCGAGTAAATCGAATTTATTAAACGATCTACAAATAAAGCAAATATAAAACCATGTAGATTTTTCTTTATTATAAAATTTCTTCCTTTTCTATTTTTCTATGAATTTTTTTTTCATAAAAAATTTAGTGTGGAAATATAAAATTAAATAATGTCAGATTTAATTCCTCAAGAAGAGAATGTACCAGTAATTGATGAACCTACTAATTTTACTGATAACAATACAAAACTTGATGTGAAAGATGTAGCAACTACCGAAGAATCGAATAAGTTGCGTAAAGTTTCTGGTCGCGTACCAATTGGTATGTTCATCTTATATAACATTCTAATTTAATTACGATTAGATTACACATTTTAAATTTTTTAATATTCCAAAATATATATATATGTATATAATTATAGCCGCGTGGTTTATAATAATTTGTGAACTTTGTGAACGATTTACATATTATGGTGTTTCTGGTCCTTTTCAAAATTATATTCAATTTCCTCCACCTGCAGAACAGGATGGTCAACCTGGTGCAATAGGTGCAGGTCAACAAGTTGCAACCGCTTTAAATTTATTTTTTCAATTCTTTTGTTTTATTACCTCCATATTCGGTGCTATTCTTGCTGATCAATATATTGGAAGATATAATACTATTTTGATGTTTTGTTGTGTTTATATGGTCGGTTTAGTTATTTTAACTTTAACGGCAATTCCTGCTGCAATTGCTGCAAAAGCTTCTTTTCCTGGTCTAATTATTGCTATGGTAATCATAGGGTTGGGTACAGGTAAATTAATAGTATTCAATTTATTCAATTTATTCTTGAAAAATTTTTATTTTATAATTCTATAAATATAATATAAAATTTTTTTATATTATTTTATATATTCTTATAAATTCTTTAGGCGGGATCAAATGCAACGTTTCACCTATGGCAGCTGAACAAAATACAAATACTAAACCCTATGTCAAGACATTAAAAAGTGGCGAAAAAGTTGTTGTAGACCCTGAATTGACTACTCAATCTATTTTTCATTGGTTTTATTTAGCAATAAACATTGGTGGCCTCTCTCCTATAATCACTACAAATATCGAAAAATATCATTCTTTTTGGTTGGCTTACCTAATTCCATTATTAATGTTTTGTTTCGCAATTTTGGTGTTGTTGACTGGAAAAAATAAATTGATCAAAAAACCTCCAAGCGGATCGGCTTTATTAAATTGTTTTAGAGTTATCCGTGTAGCTATTTCTCATGATCGTTCATTGGAGAATGCAAAACCTTCTAATATGACTGCTGATGATAAAGTCAAAAAGCGTGTAACTTGGGATGACGATTTTGTAGATCAAGTACGACTTGGTTTACAGACTATTCGTGTTTTTCTATTTTTCCCCATTTATTGGGTTTGTTATTCTCAAATGTTTAATAATTTAATATCACAAGCCGCTACAATGCAAGTTGATGGAGTATGTATTTGCTTTCTTAATTTTTTTTTATTTTTATTTTTGTTTAGTTATTTATTTAATTATGTTTATTTATAATTTTTTATTCTACACGTATATTTTTTTAATTATGTTTATTTATAATTTTTTATTCTACACGTATATTTAACTTTTGAAAGGTGCCGAATGATGTTATGAATAATTTGGATACTATTGTTTTAGTAATTTTCACTCCATTAGCAAATTACGTGCTGTAAGTATTTATAAATTTTATTGATAAATAAATTATAATAATTGTAAATCCATCTTTTTACTTGTTTTAAATCATATTATAGTTATCCATTACTTCTGAGATGTGGAATTTCTCTTCGACCCATAACAAAGATTTTTATAGGATTCATGTTAGCTTGCTTAGCAATGATTTATGCTGCTGTACTTCAATATTTCGTTTATCATACCAGTCCTTGTTATAGCCAAACTCTGTGTTTGATAAATGACGTACCTACTCCAAATAATATTAATGTTTGGTGGCAATCACCTGCATATATTCTTATTGGTTTATCTGAAGGTAGTTTTTTTTTCTTTTTTTTTTCTTCAAAATTTTATTCATTCATATATTAATAAATTTTTTTTTATCTAAAATTCAAGTATTCGCTGTGATAACAGGCCTCAATTACGCATATTCAAAAGCCCCAGAAGCTTTAAGATCTTCTGTGACTGCTATATTTCTATTAACAAACGCGTTTGGTTCCCTATTAGGGTTCATGTTTATACCATTAACAAAAGATCCTGATCTAGTATATTTATATATAACTCTCAGTATATTAGTTTTTATCACTGGACTTTTGTTGTTGTACTTTTTAGGTGGGCATGATGATATGGGCGAAGCTGAAAATCAAAAGGTTGATAAAATTTGATGGATAATTAGTTTTCTTTTTGATTTGAAAAGAACAACTTTCATTTTTGTAAAAATATAATTTTTTGTACACATATGGGCGGATTTGTTTCCATTCAATATTATCACAAATTCGATGTTATCACATATGAGGAACCATTTTGCCAATCAAATTAATAATTGTGATATTTTTGTGACTTGTTGATCAAAAATGTGATCAACGTCAAGATATAGATTTATTAAGTGTATCAATCGCTTTGACAATTAAGTAATTCCATGCCCTTCATATAAATAAAACATTCTTGCTTTTTCAATTCTCAACCCGATTATCCACAAAGCAATAACAAAATAGCAACCGTGATGTTAATATCAAGATCCAATTTCAAATTCACAAACACTTAAAAAAATACTCATTGCCAAAAACTTTTAAATCGCCTGGAGATTAAAAGACCGATTAGGACCGTATGACCGGACTAGACTAGACCGTAGATATGATTTGATTGGTCTCATTAGTACTGAAGCTAGACTGGACTGAACCGATCCAACCCTATTAATAATATCTTATTGCTCACTTAACTATATGCATGAATTG
This sequence comes from Gigaspora rosea, assembly GCA_003550325.1. Taxonomy (NCBI): domain Eukaryota; kingdom Fungi; phylum Glomeromycota; class Glomeromycetes; order Diversisporales; family Gigasporaceae; genus Gigaspora; species Gigaspora rosea. Next base: position 324,174 of record QKWP01000289.1, on the reverse strand, counting down.
TTTAAAGAGAGTTAAAAATAAGTACAGTGAAGTTAAATTTATAAGCAATAAATTTACTGTAAACATGCGTGAAATACATGAGATAAAAAAAAATAGTGGAAAGCAAGTTTATTTGATGATTTAATACATTATGATAATGTCGTGTCAAAAGTATCCCTCGTTATTTAAAATTGTAAACAGTCTGAAATGGAATATCAAATGCCATGAAAAATCTTTAATTGAAATTGCAATAATAAATAATAATATCGAAACTTATAAAAGAGATCCAATTTAAAATCAACTGTTCCTAGTTTTTTACGTTTTTTTTTTATTTTTTACAGATTTTTTGCTGGTTGATAAAATATACCGGTAATTACTGATCGTCATATATGAATCAAATTTTAAAAGAAAAGGAGAAATACCAAGAGCGGAGTGATATGTAAATATCACGAGGATGATTTGCTCATAAAAATTTATTTATTGTTCATTGGAGGATTTATTGAACACAATAGGGGTGTAAATGCAGATTTATAAAATAAATTGTAAGCACAATTCAATAGTGATACAAACACTAAAATAGTATCATGCTGTACTTGTATTTAAATATATGCTGTTGATTATTGTGAACTTTGCCAATTTACGTTCTGTAAATATTCGAAAGTGTGTAAATCTTTGAATTATCTCAATATTTAAATATTGTATACAAATCTACCAGCAACATTCATAAACCTGATTTTGGTCTTGTAGCGGTTCACTTTAGTCTACTTGAATTAGAACACGCTATAAACTATTAAATTCAATAAGCCTTACAAATAAGAATACGATAGATTATATGAAAATTTATAAAAATAGACAATGTGGTCAGTTGTTTTCTTATCAATTATATAATGATGAGTGAGAATAAAAGAGGCAATGACACATGTAATTAACATTTTATTTGATGTTTATTTTCGGGTAATTTCTGGTTATTTCTAAGTTTGGTCAAACTTACGGATTTCGATTTGTTGATTAATGCTTTGGTGTATCCTCATGAGCCGCCACATTGCCCATTTTATCCAAAAAGGAAATTGTTTATTCCAACATTATAGTACTTATCCGTTGTTACTATCGGTTTGGGAGAGCGTCAGATAATTGTGCCGAATTTAGTCAGTCAATAGTGAACTTAAATAAGAAATTGGAGTATGGAACGTGATAACCGCTTAAAGATTGGGAAATCAAAAGGGGTTATTTAAATAATCTATAGGAGGAAATCTTGGATCAAAAGAGTTAATTAAAGTGAGCGGTCGATCGATTAATTGATCAAATCGGTCGATATGCAGATCGATCAGGCGATTGATCTAAGATGTTGTGCAGTATGATACGGTTAAATTGATGGATAGGTTTAAGAGCGATTTTAAAGAAAAAGGATAATTTCGTAAAGATGTATTTACGATGAGGGGGATATGTATTAATAGAAAATAATTTAATTTATCAATGTAACAATGTATCGTGAAGATGTATTCACGAATAGACAATAATACTGTGAGAATTCGAATAAGGTTTTTAATAAACAGCCATTTGTCTTTATTAATCAATGAATCGAAGTCTGAAGAAAAACTTTTGAGGGCAAGAATTGAGCCCTTAAATACATAATTTGTCTTATATAAATAAAATAGGCTATTGAGGAACGAGTGAGCTATAAAAGCTGACAAAGATGAATTATTCGAAAGACCAATAATTCTTTTACATAACCTATCTGAAACAATCTTTCGTAAGGCATACATCTTTCTTTGTAACAATTTAATCTAAAAGGACAATCGAATGCCTTACGTTCGTCTTTTGCAAGACGAAGAAAATATTAATTTAATCAATTAATTTATACCATAGGTTCCACACAATGATTCAAGATAAGACTTAAGGGGAATTCGGTGAAGCGTGTGCATGCCAGAGGCTTTGATTGTTTTCATCACGCCGTAATCTTCATGATTTGGGTCTTTCCTTAAGGGAATTTCGTCGGATCTACCTTCCTAATTCCATCAAATACTGAAGTACAAATATCGGAAATCAAGAAAAAGGACGACAAAGAGGACTCCGAGAGATTTTAAATGGTGAACTCGTTATCAATCAGAAATCTTGCATACGGGTCGGTGTCAGATGAGGGATCATCGTACAATGTAGCCGACCTCTGGTTATAGTAACAAAATTTGACTATTTAGGAAAGTTATCGATTAAACTAGGATATCAATCTATGACAATAGCTAGAAGGGTGAATTATATAATTTATAACGTATATAGATATATAGATAAAAGAAAACCAAATATGGAATAGAAAAGAAAAGCAAATACGGAAATAAAAATAAATATATATAATATAAATAAAAATGGAAATGTTCGGCGCACGAGGGTCATCACGTTAATTCCGGCACAAAAAAATGTCGACCACGTGATAACACCGTTCTGGTGCTGTTCCCCAAAAAATTTTTTATTGAATTCGTGTTATATTTATAGAGAAAAAAATATAAGGCTTTGTATTATTTTAAGCTTTGTTTATTTTGACAAATAACGGCAATGATTCATCTCATGTGAGTTTACTGCGTTCAATTTTTCATTTCTTGAACTGACCGAAATCTCAAATGTGGTTATTTATCATGGTGCAAATTCTGTAAATTGATTTTTTGATTATAATTCGTGACATGTTTCATGGCACGTAAGTATGTAGTGGTAATGACATGTATTATCAAACGTTAGGCATTTTATTTATTGGTTGGATTCTTACTCGTGATCTCCCACATTTTCTTTTAGACTAAAACAGAAAAAATTTTCGTATAAAAATTTTATAATTCTAGTATGCGCTATCTGCTATATGAATTGTGCGCAGATTATCAGTTCGTTCTGATTATGCCCCAAAAATTTTTTATCGTATTCGGGTTGTATTTATAAGATTTTTAAGTTCGATGACTTTTGATTCCATAATAAGATGTATGCATTGCTATGTAAACTTTATCTTCCAAAACTTTACAGTAAAAATATACTGTATATTGTGAAATCAAGACGCCCAAAGTTATGTCTTGATTATGACATTCACAGTCTCTACATAATAATATTGAACTCATTTAACTATTGTGTGTTATGCGTTCTACATATCTTTGATATTATTAACTTAGGTATAGATAACACTAATAACATGCATTGGTGAATCGCATGCTGTGTGTTCAAAGAATAATAATAAATTTGGCCACAGAACTTTTACAGTACTAACAATAGAAATCACTGAAAAGGATCATGACAATTTTAACGCAAACTAACTCAAGCTTAACTACATATTATATTCATTAGAATAATAAGTTCTGCAACAGAATTTTGTTTACAAAACTCATGATAGAAAATATGATGATTCCAATGTAGACTCATCTTAATCAGAATAGCAGTAAGTCCTATAACAGAATTCTTTTAGGCAAATTTATTCACCTTAACCAATATTGTAGTCACTGGAATAGCAAGTAAGTTCTGTAACAGAATTTTTAATTCATGATAAAATTATAACAATTCCAATGCAAACTAACTTACCTTAACATCGAAATAGTGAGTAGCTTCTGTAATAAAATTATTTACAGTAGAATGTATGATAATTCCAATACAAATTAACCACATATTGTGGTCACTGAAATAGCAAGTTCTGTAAAAGAATTATTTACAATAACTCAATAGAGATCATGGTAATTTTAGTACAAACTAACCCAATATTAACTAAAATTAAGGTCACTGGAATAATGAGTAAATTCTGTAATGGAATTTTGTCTACAATAACCAACAATAAAAGTCATGATTATGCTAATGTAAACTCATTTAATCAGAATAGCAAGCAAGTTTTGTAACATAATTTTTTCAGTGACTTATGAATAAATCATGTTAATCTCAATGCAAACTAACACACCCTAAGTACTTTTCATAGTTGCAAGAATAGTAAGTAAGGTTTGCCAATGCAACTCATATATTATGATCATTAGAATAGCGAGTAAGTTCCATAAAGATATTTTTTTACTGTAATCATGTTAAAAAATAATGATAATTCCAATGTAATTTTAACTTTATACTGTAGTCATCAGAATAGCAAGTTAAATACTATATAAAATTATTGACAGCAATTCATATAATAATTTTAATGCAAACTAACTCACCTTAACCACATATTGTGATTACTAAATAGCAAGTTCTGTAACAGAATTTTCAGATAAAAATTATATTAATTCTAATGCAAACTATTTAAACTTATTAACATACTGTGATCATTAAACAATAAGTATTATAACAGAATTTTTTATAGCAACTAACAATGAAAATTATTCTGATTCAATTTATCTTTGATAGATAAAATAATAAATAAATAATATAATATAGAATATATCATAATGGGAGACAATATAAAGTTTTTTATTACAAGTGCAGTAAATTAAACAAAAAATAAGACAAGGAGTTTTCTACTTAATTGTGATAAAAAAAAATAAAGTAATAAAAATTTTATACATAACTAGTATTACTATTGGATTGAGAGAGCTTGAAAAGTAAATAAGCTGGTTTAATTCAGAATAGTAAATAATAATTTAGAAATGTGCTAAGTATATAACTTATGTGCAGTATATAAATTTATAGAAATATAAAGTTTAGTATGTATGTATATAAATTAGTATATCATGTATATGTACATAATTCAATAACATAACATAATACAGTATAATTCAATAATAGAGATATAATACAGTTAGACTTCTTTAAATGGGCCAAAAAGCTTTGCATTTAGAGAGGTATTGAATTTAGAGAGGTAAAAATCTAGAAGTGTTATATGAGTTGGGGCCAAACAAGACCATGTATTTAGAAAGACTATATAGTTAGGGAATATGTATTTAGAAAGGATTAACTGTATAATCAAAGAGATATTATATAATAAAGAATCACTAGATAGTTTTATTATAAAGGATGAATTACTCAGATAAAATCTAAAAATAAAAGCAAAGCATATACATCAGCCTTTTATACATGTTAGCTACTTGGAATCTCTAATGTATACAATAAAACACTTTCTTCCAATATTTGATTGTTAATAACAAGGCTTTATCTTCCCTAATATATACAATAAAACACTTTCTTCCAATATTGGATTGTTGATAACAAAGCTTTATTTTCACCAACACTAATTAAACTTTTTTCTTGCATCTTATCTAATTAAAAACTTACATCTGAAGCAACAACTTCTATACTAACTCATCATTAGGCTAATATATTAATGATAATAAATGGATGCCTAATTGTTCATAATGCTTAGTATTATCCAAAAGAAAGAGCTATTGTATTTTATACATCACAGAGTAAATACAGTCACCTCTTTCTAATCTGAACCTCTCTACTATTAAACTCTCTCTAAACTGAACAAAATCTTCTAGAACATTTGTAAATTTTATAATAAAGACAGATAAGTCATATATAACCTTTTGAGAACTGAATTTTTTAAATTTTACATAGTAAAAAAAAGCAGTCCCAGCAGTTCAGATTAGAGAAAGTTGACTATATAGAATGAGAATTGATTATAGTAATAAGTTAAGTGTATAGGAGCATAAATAATAAAAGAGAATAACTATATACAGTCGCCTTTCTCTAATCTGAACCTCTCTAAACCAAACACTATTAAACTCTCTCTAAACTGAACAAATCTCCTAGAACATTTGTAAATTTTATTATTAAGTTCAGATAAGCTATATATAACTTTTCGAAAACTAAACTTTTTCAAATTTTTACAAAGTAAAAAAAAGCAGTCTGGTAGTTTGGATTAGAGTAAGTTGAATTATAGTAACAAAAAATAACTATATATAGTAATAACATAGAGCAAATATAAGTATTATGGTTTAGAAAGGGATGGGCAATAATATATAGGACGGTTTAAAGGTTTAATGGGAAAAGAGATAATTTATGTAATAATATAGAGGCTGATAAAGAAACAGGGCTGAAATAATAATAAGAAAATATTAGGCATGTTTAATGTAATACCAGTATTCAACAAATTTGAACCAACAATACCACAAAATATGTAAAGACAAAATAAGCACCAAACAATTTCTTATTATTAATACAAAACACTTTTGTTTTGCTATCTCTTAAACTGTTTCTTCTGCAAATTTGCTCTAAAATTTTATTAAAATAAAAATTTAAAATAAAATTCTAAATATTAATTTTAGCTATACACTTTCTAAGTAAAAAATATAATTTAAGATATGTTTTAATAACTTTGTTAAGAAAAATTTTTAATTTTTTTAAAAACTTAAGAGTAATAAAGGTTTAAAGTTTTTATTTTAAAATTTTTATTATAAAATTTTTTCTTTAAATTTTAAAATTCTATATGTTTTTGTCTATAAAAATTTTTTTACTTCTAATACAATTCTTATTTTTTTACAAGTAAATTACAAAATTACAATAATAAAAGTTGCAATTCTTTATTTAAATTATAATTTTTATTAAAAAGCTATAGATCTAAAATTATTTTTAAAGAGTTTATCAAAAATTATAAATTATTCTTTTGGTTAAAATTTTTTAAATTTATATATTTTTGGCTTATAAGCAAGTTAAATTTTTTGTTCTATAATTTAAATATAAATTTTAAAAAAATATAATCTTAATTTCCAAATTTTATTAAAAAAATTTTTATTTAAATATATTAATTTTTAAAAAAATAGATTAGAGATATTTTTATAGTAAAATTCAAGGCAAATTTGTCTCGAATTTTAAATGGTTTAATAGATAATCAAGAAATCAGAAATAAGTTTTTGAAATTTAGAAAATTTAAAAATTTAAAAGAGCATTATATAAATTTCTTATTAAAAAAATATTAATTGGGATATATAAACAATCAAATAGAATAGTAACTTTTGATGATGAAATCAATATAAACTAGAATGCAAGTGCTATAACAGTAATGATAAAAATTAAAATTTTAATACAAGCATACTCTCCTTAATTACAAAAATTAAGATGATTACAGGTGCAAATTACTTCAACCTTAACCAATTTTTGTGGTACCAAAATAAACAAGTTTTATAAGAATTACAATAATTTTTAAATTATAAGAAAAAAAATAAAGTTGTCTATATAGTAAAACTTTTAAAAATCAAATTTTTTTTAAAAAAATACAAAATTTTATCTTTATTCATTAATATACTTTTTAAAATTCTAAGCACAAGTCCCATATAATTTTGATAAAATTATAGAATTTGGTTTAAAAAATAACTTTAATTATTGAAATTTTTATAATTTTATAAATAAAATTTTAACTTTTTATAATAGCAAAAATTTTTTTTATAGACAGGAACATATAAAAATTTAAAAATTAATAAAAAAAATTTGAAAATTTTATAATAAAATTTTAGAATTGGCAATATTTTAAAATAAATATCTTTAATACTATTAAAGTTAAAGTAAAAATTTTATTTAATAATAATTAACAATATCTCAAAGTTTTATTTTAGCTTAGAAATCAGGGAACACATGCTTAATAAAATTTTAAGTTATTGTAAAAAATATGAAAAAAATATATTCTAGCAGCCATATTTGGCCGCTAGATGGTTTAAAAGATATACCATAGTCACCAAAATAGCAAATAAGCTTTGTACAAAATTCTTATAGTAACTCATGATAGAAATTACAATAACTCTAATGCAAACTAATTTAAACTTAAGCATATAGACAAAAACAATTCTATTACAAATTAATCTTAATTATCTATAGTTACCAGAATAGTGAGTAGGTTCTGTAACAGAATATTTTATATACTATAGTAGAAATTATAAAAACTCTAATGCAAACTCATATGACCTTAACTATATACTGCAGTTATTAGAATAGCAAATAAATTCTATAAAAGAATATTTACTATAGTTTATTATAAAAATTATAACAATATCAATACAAACTAACTTCTATCCATTTGTACTGCATTATCACTCTTTTTAGTAAATAAACTAATAAAATATTCAAAATCATTTTTTCAAAATTATTTTTTGTAGCATATTTTTTTTTTGGTTACTGTTTTATACCCGAAATCCTGTTCTGTCTCTTTATTAAGAGTAGGGTGGATGTAGATCATTTTTAATAATGATCATGTTGTAATTATATGAAATCAGGTGATCGACCAATCAGGGTTGTAAACAATAATGATTCAACCAATCAGAATTAGCGATTTATGTATGACCTAAGAAAATTTGAGGGTCATTTAAGTTTTTTTTACCAATATATGAAGGTAGATTTTTTTAAATGATATGGTTTAAAATTTTACTATAACAAATAGAAGACTTCAAATTATATACACAAAATTTTGGAAATACTAGCTATAATCTTGAAAAGTTTTATTAGAAGCATATTTTTGCTTTCTATATAAAATTTTTTTGTACTCCATAAATTATATGAAAATTGATCTACATTCACCCTACTCTTAAGTTTTGATATTATTATATGCAAAGAGAATAATATATTACAACTAAATATGATGAAATCAAAGCCTTAGGCTTCATATAGGCCTTCCGTTACTATCAATCTTTACCTGGGACCTGAAGTTAGCTGAAACAGAATTATTTTAAATAATTTGATCAAACTTTTAGAATAAAACTTGTTAATATTGATAACCCTGTTCTATCTAAAATGGCCCAGATCCCAGTATGTTAAACAGAAAGCAGTCATATAAACTGGACTGCTTAAAAAAAACTTCTAGAATCTTCATCCAGTAGTGTCCAATCAATCTCGCATGTCATTCCTTGTTACTTTTTCAAGCCACTCCATACAATTGTATCACTATTGTATCCAATACGGTAGGTGCCTTTCTTTTTTGGGAGTAGTAAACACTGCTGATCTTTTGGAGAGAGTAAGCCGAAACACCCACTTTTTGAAAATTCATCACAGAACTGATACACCAAAATTCTACTTGTAGCTACAGTAAGGATGGTGGTTCTTCCCGTATAGTTCAAAATCTAACAGAAATCCTCCAAGTACTTCTCCAGTTGTGATGAGTGATAAATTCTAAACTTGTCAGCAAGTAGTCTATGAACTTTACCTCTAAACAACAAGTGCTGATTTTTTGGTAAGTAACAAACTCTAAAGCTGTTAGCAGATACTCAGTTAACTGTATCCCTAAATAACAGCTGCCTTCATTGTTATTTCTTCTGTTTTTTTAAGACTTTACTTCTGAAGTGTTAGCGTATTGTTGGTACAAGTGATCAGTGGATAGAGTTACAGAAGATCATATTTTAAATTATTTGTAGCATATAGACATTATACCTGAAAAATTCTTAGTCTCTTCTTAAAAATTTTATTAGAAGATCTCTAATTCATATTAAACTTTCAGCATTACTAAGCCAGTTAAACATATAACTATTTTGAAATTATAAATAAGATCACTCAAGGGGTGCTGGTAGTACTTCCATTTACACTTGTAATATATAAAAAAATAATTCAAACTAGGACCCCGGACATCTTTGATATATGTCATATTTTTTTTTAGCAAATTGCAAAAAATTTGGTCTGAGGTCCAAATTTAAGTTTTAGCAAATTGAGATTAATTTTAAAAAAGGTTATATAAAGCATTTTGGCAAATTACAGCAATTTTATGCATATAATATTTTATTTTTAGCAAATTATCTGCATTTTGCAAGAATCATACCCAAAAATAAAGCTATCTCATTTTTTTGTACTACTATAATTTTTAAAAATTTAAAATGCTTAATTTTGATTTTTTTTATCAAAAAATCCAAAATTAAGCATTTTCTCTTAAATTTTCAAGAAATATAAAAGTAAATATGCCGGACTAATATATTTTTATGTGCTGAACAAGTTTTCTTAGAGCACAATGTTAGAATCAATTAGTAAAATTTGGATAATCATAGAATTTTTTAGTATTTTTATTAATATAATTATATAAAATATTGTAATTCTCCAAATTTTACTAATTGATTCTAACATTGTGCTCTAAGAAAACTTG
>QKWP01000289.1:214425-311953 GCA_003550325.1 Gigaspora rosea | reverse complement strand
AAAAATATAAAATTAAATATGCTAGAATAATGTATTTTTATGTGCTGAACAAGTTTTCTTAGGGCACAATGTTAGAATCAATTAGTAAAATTTGGAGAATTATAATATTTTATATAATTTTATTAATAAAAATACTAAAAAATTCTATGATTTTCCAAATTTTACTAATTGATTCTAACTTTATGCTCTAAGAAAATTTGTTCAGCACTCAAAAATATATATATTATTTTGATTTATAAAAATAGATGTAATAATTTAGTTTTTAGCAAATTACTAAAAATTTATATGTAATAATTGAATTTTTAGCAAATTTACTTGATTTTAGAGGTAGCAAAACCTTCCAAATTCATGCAGATCATTTATGACCTATATTATATGATCTATATTAGAGATGTCCAGGGTCTTTTCAAACTTCTTGATTATTTGATATTATATTTGCAACTTAATCATTTTTTACTAATTAATACAATTATATAAAAAGCTCCCTTGGTATTACATTTTTAGCCTTGTTAGTAGTACAAGAATGAATTGTGTTAATACAAGACTTTGTTTAATAGAGTAAAATATTTTTCTTTTCACTATTATTCACTCGTAGTAAAGGCTAGCTTTATTATCTTTCTTGTCTTAGTAACTCAAACTAAAGAGCAATACAGGAACCTTATATTGGTGATTAGGCACTATGTCTATAAAAGCAGTTTAATGCTCTCATATTGGTAATTAGGCTCTGTGGCTACAAAGAATACAAGAATTTTATATTTGGTGATTTGGCTTTATGGGCTATGATACATAGCAGTACAGGAAACCTTATGTTTGGTAATAAAGTATAATAATATTGATGAATAACTAAATAGTTTGTTATAACAAATTATAAACTATATAGTTAGCAAATTCAATAATGAAATGATAAATAGCAAAACTTGTGATAACAAAGTTCATAATGACAAAGCATAAATTTTATATCACAAGTATAAAAAGAATTAAAAAATTTGTTCTTTAGAAATTTTGAAAACTAGTTAATATAATAAAATGGCCTATATAAACTTAATTTTTATTCATTATCATATCTACACAGTTTTTATTTGTTATTTTTTTGATTACTTATCTAGATGTGCACAATGCCAATAATGAAAAAATTATCTGCATCAGATTTATTGTAATGTAAATCTAAAAAATTATCATTTTTTAGCTTGTTAAATTTTGGGAATTATGTCGAAATAATGATATAGTAGAAAAAGATTTGTTGTAAATTAAAACATTGCTGTTTTTATATAGACTTTTTAATAAAATAACAGTAATTTTGAAAAAATTAAGATTGAAATATCTAGAAATCATTATAAAAAAGCTTATCAAAAATAGAAAAGCTGCATTTTTTATATTTTTGGTCAAATTATTTTATCAGAGCTTTGGCAATTGTTGGTAGCTTTGTAAAATCGTTAAATTTTATCAGATAAACTATTTTGTCAGTGCCAAATAATTTTGTCTAACATCATTAATATAGTGATGCAGCTGTGATAGCAATGCAATGTAATTAGGCTCACAGCTACAAAAACTTTATAATTGATTATTAGGCATCACAGTGCAAGAACCTTATCTATATTATTAAAATTTAACTATATTTTTGGTGTTACTGCTTTTGATGTGCTCTGTGTTATGAGAATTTTGGTAGTATATAAAAAGTTCGTTATAATTATATAGTGGAAACATTTCATTACTACATAACCTTTATCATATAATCATTATCTCATTTTTTCTATTAATTTAATTTATCATAAATATATTAGACATAGAGTAGAAAAATTGTAATTGTATAAATATAGCAATTATTTAATAAAGTGAAGAGGAAGAACAATAGCTAACATATAATATAATAAAGTACTAGTAGTTAACTAATAAAATATTGTCTATTCCAATAATTATACTTTTCTTAATTTCCAACTATCATTAAATCTAAATTCCCTAATAAAACATTTATTTTGTATAATCTATACAATGTTTAAAGCTAATTTACACAAGCCCAATTATTGCTCTCCCGATTTCGAGCATTACATTTTGGTACAAATTGTGTGGATAGATGTTTTCCTATACCTTTATAGCAAAATCCTTCTAAAAAGTCTGAAATTTTGCTTGGTCAATGTTTCAAAGAGTAGAAAAGAGTTTTGCAAAGATTACAAGAAAGAAGCTTGCCTTGCTGATATTAATATTTAATTGGAAAGCTATATAAAAATAGAAAAAAGTTAGCCTATGTATAGTGATATGACTTTGTAAAAGTACAATTCTAATTGTAAAGCCCAAAGAGACATAGCCCAGTGAAGATGATTATATTGGGAGATCACTAAAAGTCAAAGCTGAATTTTCTAAAAATTAGAAATAAAATATTGATTTCAAGAAACCAGTAAGTCATGCAAATAGCCTAGTACCAGCATGTAAATAGGTACTATGCCAGGTAAAGAGATATTATTGAAAGAATAATAAAAGAGAATTAAAGATATATAAGTTAGAAAACTGGTTATACCCAAATTATATATAAATAGAGATCAAAAAAAAAAATCTATACTTTGGACCATAGAAGTGCAAATAATGGAAATAAGGCAAGAGTGAAAAAAGATGGACATGATAGTAGGCTGGATCATGGACTTAAAAGCATATATCAACTGGTATTTTTAAAAAGCTCTAAAAAATAATATCATGACCTATTTATATATGAACCTTTGTCTTTAAAAAAAATTGATATAGTGCACTTTAAAAATTGATAATCAGTTTGTTGACCTATATAAAAGAAGTTAAAAAAAAAAAGTTCAAAAGAAAAAACTAATCTGACAGCCAATGGATTTTGAGATGAAAACAAGATAACTAAATGGAGTGTACAATGGCTTATAAGATCTTCAAGTATCCTGTATAAGCTGTATATATAAAAAACCTGAATTCATTTAAGACTCAGCAATCTGAAGAATAATACAGATATGCAGTATAAAGTAGTCAGTTGCAACAGTTATATGTGGGTTAAAGAGTATATAACAAGAAGAATCCTTTATATATATGTGAATATAACAGTAAATAAGATTTTATAATATCTGTACATTTGTGTAAAGATAAGTTGGTTAAAAAAAAAAAAGAAGTCTGATTATTGAGTGGACATAACAATGATCATAGTTGGTTATAATGGTCTTGTGTGAGTCTGAAGCACATGACAAAAAAAAGATTAAGCCTAATTATTGATTATAAAAAATATAACAAAGATCTTGGATGGTCACGATAGTCTTGCATAAAGGTAAGGGGCATATGATATAGAAAAAAAGGATTGTGAATTGCAATTACAAGAAATACCAGCTTGTTAATATATTTTTTTGAATTGGAAGTAACCCATCCTCTCTGACATATAGTTTTGTTTTTGGCAAAAACCAAAGAAAAAAGTGCAGAAAACTGAAGGTATTGAAAAAAAGCAATATTTTGTATAAAGTCAAATGAATTTGAAAACTTTAACTTAGTAAAATTAGATAATATAAGTATATTTGAGGCTTGCAATATACAGATGCATTGAGGTAGGTAGTGATTGCAGCAAAAAATGCTATGTCTGAATTTTGGATAGGAAGGAAATTTTCTTGATGAAATTTTGTTTTGGGTAGAATTTTTTTGGTTGTACTTTAGGTAATAAGCTTTAGTTTTGGCTCACTAGAGCTCACTTTTGAGAAGAGAATAATATTATAAGAATTTTGGTAGTATATAAAAAGTTTGTCATAATCACATGGTAGGAACATTTCATAACTACATAAATTGTAATAATTTAGTATATAATTATTATCTTATCTTCTATTAATAATGTATAATAACTATATTGGGCATAGAGTAAGAAGATTGTAATTGTATAAATATAGCAATTATTTTAATAAGTGAAGAGGAGAAACGATAGCTAACATATAATATAACAAAGAACCAGTAGTAGACTAATAAAATATTATCTATTTCGATAATTACACTTTCCTTAATTCTCAACTATCATTAAACCTGAATTTCCTAATAAAACATTCATCCTGTATTGCCTATACAATGCTCAAAGCTAATCTGCACAAGTCCAATTATTGCTCTCTCAATTTTGAGTATTGCACCTGACCAAATTATATATCATATTAATTTCAGAACTATAGTATCCAAAATAATAGATCTGATATTTCTACTATATTAAGTGCTTCTATTATATAAGGTATATTAGAGAAGAATAGCATGAAAGGTTGATATGGTGAGAATCAAAGTAATTTTATTTTATTTTTTTTTTGTGTTAAAGTTCCCGCTTTGGGTGAGAGTTTATTTAATCAAGCCTGTGGATCAAGGGTGCCTCTTTGGGCTCACCTACAATTGAGTTACATTTAATTAGAGTACAACTAGCTACACTTACAACTTTTGGTTGTCTAATTTAAGTAGTCCGCCCGAAGGTTCTACACTAGTTGCCATACCTACAACCCAACTAGAGGATTGCCTATTTAAACCCTCTGGTCCAATGCTTCGCATGTCAATCCTACTTGTGATCACCAGTACAGCCCTCCGATACATTAGTCAGTCAAAGACAGTCCCGGATGCTGCCTACATCCCCTAAGGACTAATTTATCCTCGCGGGTAAACTTGGTAGAGCAGTCCCTGTTCCACACAGGTATTACCTACACTTCGGTAACTTACGCACTCACCAAGGCAAGCAACTTGCAGTCAGGGGTACCTAACCGCTACTATTACCTACTTCTGCCCTTGTAAGGTTACACCGACCCTGGTACCCACCATTACTTTCCTACCGGTCCATCACCGGGTGCCCAAAACTTCCAAACTAGTTGGCCCAGAAGGGTTGATCTACCCAGCATTAGGTGCTACTATAGTTTTTCTTCCCTGGTACCTAATTCCAGAACATAGGTCCTTTTCCTCTGGTACGACTCCGGCGGCCAGGTTGGTGGACCCTCTCCTCCGAAGGTCATATCGTCCAGTTCTCCAGCTCCGGTTTCTGATATTCCAGTTCTGGTTCAAAGTAATTTTATAAATAATATACAAGATATAAACAATAGATAAAACACTTATGTCATAAGTGCTGTATTTTTAGTATAAAATAATTTGTTATATAAACGGGCAATATTTGCTCCACTTTGTAGCCATGTTTGCTATTATATTTCTTTATTATTAATAAAAGATATTATATCACATACAATCAATTTTACCAATTACATTATGCACTCTTTCTAAATTACTAAATTACTATATATATAAATACTTTCGCTTGTCTATATACTAACAACTACAATAAATCACTGCACAGTTCATGTTTCTGTGCTCACATGACTTCCTGTTGATAGTTGCTCTATTAGCCTTGATTTTTGAGAGGTACTTTAAAGGTTAACAATTGGTAGTAACAGGACCCCGAAATATACATAAATAGGTAAGGTGACTTTGAAATTTTTTATTAATTGCTGTACACATGACTTTTTTATAATATCAGTACACAAAATTTATCCCTTACAAGAAAAAAATTAAAAAATACACAAAATAAAATTCTAACCTTATCATGATCCTCTGGACCAAAATTTTTCATAAATGCCGACCTACGAAAATTTTGTAGTTAGTATTTTTATATATAAGAAAAACTTTATCGAGAAGCAGCTTGGATACAGGACTTCAGATTGCATGTGAGATGACTGAAACAGAGCTGAAAAAGATTTCTCCTTGTGGGTTTGGTTCTCCAGGTGGAAGTCTTCGTTGCTATGGAAAATGTAGTAGAGCTAAAACTCTGGAGTTTTTTGTCAAAAGATGTGGAAGTTTAGACAGAAACATACTTTTGGTTATCAATACTATTCTACAAAATGTAAAACTTACACTCTTTACGAGGTTTGGTGCCCTTGATATTTCTTCTTGGTTTTTTTAAAATTTTTGCCAAAAAGTGGAAAATCTAGCTTACCCCCTTTAAAAGATCGGCAATGTTTACTCCTCCCAATTTGGAAATGCGCATACCGAATCGGAGCCCAGTCATGAGTAAGTTTCGACGCCTGCGAAATAAACAATGAATAACACGTGAGGATGATCTAGAGAAAATACCAGAAAAAATTTTTTTCTTTTAGAAGTTTCTTTTAGGCGTAGTTTTTTCTTTTCTTTTTCTTTTCCTTTCTTTGATGTACATATAATACTTTGACGGATATGGTTTCATGCAGTATTATATAACTTTTATCTACTTTTTTTTTTGCCCTGTGTGGCTTTTTATATTTTCTTTTGTTAGTTTACGTCATTAGCATAGAGTTTTTCTTCATTTCTCTCATCTTTCATTTTATTATTTTTGCTAGTTTTGGTTTTTCGTCTAGGTTTTGTAGTTATTCCCTCTTTTTTATATCTTCTTTTGTTTCTCATTTTATTTGTTTTTCTTAAATGGTTGATTTATCCCCACCATTGATGCTAGATGGGAGGGATTTGAAGAGAAATCCTCTGTCGCTCTTTGATGTGGGCTAACAAAGTTTATATCTGCTTTATCCGTAAGGTAGTGCGACCAGTCGCATGTAGGTGCTCTTGAAGTAACCGCATGATGTCGAATTTTAGTTTTAAGTTTCATGTATTAATGGGCTATAAATAGTACTCAATACTGGTTTTAATAAAATATTGGCAAGACGTGTCAAAGAGTAAAAAAAAAAAAAAAAATTCTAACCTTATTAATTATAATAATATTTTATATAAGTATAGCGATATATAAAATTATAATTTTTTATTATAGTAGCATATTATTTTTTTAAAAAAATTCTCACGTATATTAAAATTCAAACAGGTTTTGTATATACGTACTAAGGCTCTTTGCACATGCTAGCACTTGTGTATGTACATATGCTATATTCCATACCCCTTTGTTTTAATCCAAAAACGTAAAAACGCTTTATACCCCTTTGTCACACCAAAAGATAAAATTTTTAGTTCTAAAAATAAGCTACCCCATGATTGATGATCAATGCTACATAGTAAAGTCTAAATTTTACTAAGTAAATCGATTAAAGTCGCATAGTAAACTTATTCAGCAGATAAAAATACATATACTCTAAAATTTTCATATAAATTGGATAACTTTTTATTATTTGACTAATTTTTATATTCAACGAAAAAAAATTTTTTTTTAAAAAAAATATATAAGTTGAGCGTAAAAATTAAAAGTCAAATAATAAAAACTTATCCAATTTATATAAAATTTTATAGTATATGTATTTTGATCTGCTAAATAAGTTTACTTATGCGACTTTAATCGATTTGCTTAGTAAAATTTAGACTTTACTATGTAGCAATTATAATCGATTAACTAAAAAATTGTTTTATAAGTTATCCCCAATTTTTTTGTGTTCAAAATTAGCCAAAAAAGGTAGCTTATTTTTCGAAAACATACAGTAATACAATATATTTATTTATTGTTATAAATTTACTTTTTAGAGATTTGTTTATTTATTTATTTATTTATTTTTGTTTTTTTTAAAAAATCAATTCTTATTTTGAAATACCGCACATGTGTGTACTTAATTTTATTATTGTTTTGGTTTAAAAAATGAGGCGACTAAGATCAAAACAAAGAAGTAGTTTATTTTTAGACCAAATTTATACTAAAAATATGCGAATTAAACTTTTACATGTAGAATTTTGATATACAAATACGCAATTTAAAAATCTAACCTTTTTAATAATTTTTTAAAATAATATGCATATTTAAACCTTACTTTATTTAATTTATCTATGAGGGTGACACATTCTCTAACCTGATCTATCTATATATATTTCGGGGTCCTGTAGTAACTATAAGATTTGAAATGTGAATCAACAAGAAATTCTTGGGTTGAGTTAGGATAAGCTACTTTATATATACTGCAGTATTAAATTCTGTGTAAATCAATGAGAAATTCAGAGTTAAAAATAAGTAAATAGTAATAGATATATAAAACTATCACATAACCTGCAGGCAATAGCATAGGTAGTCATGCTCCCAGGTTACTAAATATAAGATCGCCAGCTCAACCCTACTAGTGGACAAAAAAAACTATACTTAATCAAGAGATGGATGAGCTAAACTAGGATCAGGACTGTGATTGGTTAATATAACCATATTAAGCTGTGGTTAGTGCTAAATTAAGGTAATAAAGAATACTTTCAGTAGAATTCTAGTTGAATAAAGAATACTTCAGGTAGAATTCCGGTTAAGCAATAATACAATAAAATAGCAAGTTGTATGAATCTGATAAAGAAAATGGATCTCAGATGAACTCAGAATAGCCCAGTTCTATACTGAAATAGAAGGAAACTGAAAGACTTTTGGAAGGCTGAAGGAAGAAAGTACCAAGGATCCCTTTCCTCTGACTGCCCTGTTGGTATAAATAACCAGAGGACCTGGAAGAAGTTGGAAAACCAATAATACTACCAGTGGGCTGGGTAACTAAATGAGAAAAATCAGGTAACTAAGTATAGAATTAGATTGTACAACTAGTCTAGTATCATAAAAGAATGTATTACAAAATTGTAATTGGAAATATATATAACCTTAACAAATAAAAAGATACAAACTGTGACCTTTGAGGATAAAAACAAAAGACAATTTCAAAAAAAAACTATCAGCATTGTTAAATCACACCACTGGTGCTAAACACCATATTATAGTCATACGAAATTTATTAAATGATTTATTATCTTGCAAGGCTTTAATATTTAATCAATATAAAATAATTCAATATCAATATAATATTAGGCCTTTCAATTTGCACAAGTTCGTGCATTATTATGACCTTTTTTGTGACAAAAATACTACATTGCCTTGATTTATTCTCACATTTATAATTTTGACTAGATTCAACTTGTATAGAAACTTTTATATAAAAAAAGATGTGTGTATATATGCAATTTGCTCTTAATATATTTGGTATAAAATCAACCTAAAAAAGGAAACTGCAAAAAATGCACATATAATATGATATGTACCTGCATTTTTAGAAATTAGTTATTAACCTTAGACTCAACAATCAGATCTTTATTATTGCTATTTTTAGATCTTTTTCTTTTCTTTCTTTGACCTTTAATATTTATAATATTATTAAATACTTTTTCCTTCTTTGATTTTTGTCTTTTTGTTTTGATGCCAATTAGGTTACTGATAGTATGGCAAATTCACTTAAATCATTACCTTGTTTTATTAATCAACTCTCATTTCGTGCAATTTTATTTTTTATTTTATTAACAAGTCTTGAATGCATTTCATAAAGCTCTTCTGCTCTGCCTATAAAAATAGCTAAATTAAGTGCTTTTTTTCTTATTCTGAATCCTTTTTCCTATTGCTGTTTAAGCATAAATTCATAGTAAACTTCTTGTATAAAAACATGTTACCTATGAATACTTTCTAAATGCAAAATTTGATTTGCTTATTGTTTTCTAATAGCATAATCCTCATTTAAAATTGATACAATAGGATCTCAAAATATATATAGATAGGTCAGGTTAATTATAGGGTTACTAAAAAAGAAAAATCTGCAAAAAACTTCATAAATAAGCAAAAAAATTACTATAAATAGAAAAGATCTACATAAAAACCTCAAAAATAAGCAAACTCATACCTAATCTATCTATGCATATTTTGGGGTCCTGATACAATTATAGGCTCATATGCAAATACTACATCCACTATTAAATTAGCATGCCAATATTGAGAAATAAGACCAATATAAGGATCCATTAAAGCCAGGCGCCATTAAGTGACTGACCACCAATCAAATTGTAAATTTTGATCATCACGGATCAGCCTGACGAGACAAAAACAAAGAAAAAAAGTGAAAAACACCAAAAATACAAGAAACAAGTGCTAAACCTGTCATGGAGCATTAATAAAAAATGCCAGGAAGGCAATTTTATCTATAAGACATCCTATTCCAAACTCATAACTAACTCTTACCCTAATTTTAATTAAATAATAAAAAAACATATAAAGGCACCTGGCTTTAACGGTCCCCCAATATAAAACTTTGCCTTTGCTAAAATAAGAATAGTTGAGAAAAAATGACAACACACCAGACTACGATTAATTAGTGCTAAACATATACAAAGATGTGTAGTATTAACATACAAAACAATAAAATTTTTTGATTTTTTATCTATAGAATAAATGCTCCAAATTTTATGAATTCTGGGTAGTCCAATTTCAACAATTAAATCTTTGAGCTCAATCAGACTTGTATCAAAAAGGTTTTTAGAGAACATATTATTAGAAGATTTGGTATTGGTAGTCTCAAGAAAAATAAATTAAGTATTTTTTATGTTTTATTTACAATTTTTTTAATATTAATAGTAACCTGCTATATAGCTTCTTCATTTAAACTAATCATGCTGTACTGATAATGTACTCTGTGGTTTATCTTATTTTGTTAAAGTTTTATAATCACTGGTATTAAAAAACATTACATATTCCATCAATTTTTTAAAATATTGATCATGGCATCCTTTTTTTAGCTCATTGGAAGCTTGCTAATAGCATCATTTAAATTTACAAACTAACTTTTCTTTATTAACAAACTTTCAATAGTATGATTAAGTTCTAGAAGAGATGATGGTCTATTCATATTGGATTTATTATACAATTGTAGGATTAAATGCATTGCATGCTTTGAACTCCTATGTCAAAGCACAATGTGTAAAGCATAGAGCCCATGCTTCTTTATATGGATATAGCTGATGCTACAAGTAATTAGCTGCTTCAGTATATTTATGCACTAATGTATCTCGTCTCTCTTTAAAAATTCTCTCAATATAGCTATTAGGTGCCACAATTCAATTCAATTCAATTTGATTCGGTCAAATATTTGATCTCAAATCAAATTCAAATACAGAAATTTTAAATCAAATCAAATTCAAATTGACAAAATATTTGATTTGATTCAAAAATATTTAATAAAAATTACAAATAAATTTGATTTGATTTGATTTGATCAAATAAATTCAAATCAAGAGCTTATTCAATTTGATCAAATTCAAATATGCCTTATATTTGATTTGATTCGGTTTTGAGAAACCCTAATAGCTATTACACATGGAACAAATAGCTGCATAAAAGTTTTGCCATTTTTCACCATAAAACTTATTAAAAAAATATTTTTCTAGGTTTTTACAAATGTGAAAAAGACAGAAATAGAGTTTTGTTAATGGCCAAATGCTTTTTGCTACTGCTATTATTGCAGGATCAGCATCTGTATAAAGTAGGAATCGCATTGATCCACTTGTTGCTTTTTAAGGCTTTCAAAAACACAAGAAAATGCATCCTTTAGTTTTATTAACAAAAATGCAGTAGTGCTTAG
The DNA here is from genome assembly GCA_003550325.1 of Gigaspora rosea. Taxonomy (NCBI): domain Eukaryota; kingdom Fungi; phylum Glomeromycota; class Glomeromycetes; order Diversisporales; family Gigasporaceae; genus Gigaspora; species Gigaspora rosea. The sequence goes on along the minus strand of QKWP01000289.1, from coordinate 300,638 downwards.
ACGTGATCAATTATGGTTGTTAATCAAAATAACAATATACAAAATCATTAAATATCTGTTGGTTTTAGCTGTTGTTGGCTTGGCCTTATCTTACAGAGACTTATGAAGTGGTTGTCTTTGCCTTTAAAGCATGCATCTACATAGAGCATTGGATTTTCCTGCTTCTGCTTTATAAGCTCAATATACATAGAACTAGCATTACTAGTAACTCTTTTTTCATGTGTAATTGCCTGAACCAGATCATAAACATTATAGGCATGAATATACTTTGTTGGGTTTTTATGCTATAGAACTTTAATAATAGCTTTAGCATATACTTTAGAAGCTGTGGGAATTCTTACTTTATCACAAATTTCTAAAGAAAGCTTACAGTAACAAGAGACAACTATGTTAATATGCTCAACAAGCTTATAGCTATGTTGACTATTAACTTTCGTAATATAGACCAAATTGTTGTCTTCCAGTAATACATATTTACATAGAATTTACAATTTCCTGTATGATATTCTTTGTTATGGTCTTCAATTATATAAGTTTCTTTTTGTAGAACATGTACTTGACCTTTTATGCACACATAAGCACTTCGTCAGAAAAATCCATTTTCTTTATTTTTTCACTGTGTGTAATTGTAAAAGCAAAGCCTTATTCCAAGCCGTGATTGTTAAGATGTCTTAAAAAAATTAACAATTATTATATTAAAAACAACACAATTCTTTAATTTTATAGTTTTAGTTACTTATCAAGTTTCTTCTAATTCTTAAAGTTCATTCTCTGTGCAACTAAATATAAAGACCCTAATTCTTCAGTATTTTTATCATTACTATTTTTCTCAACTTTTGGCAATTCATTTAAACAAAGCAATTCTATGTCTGTTTCTTGTAACCTTTTATCATAAGTATCTAACTAATCAAATTTATCTTCTAACGCATCCACATAAGATGGTTTCTCAACAACTATTAATATATAGGCAACAACAGTTAATATATAGGGGTGGTCAATAGAAACCAAGCAAATTTATCTAATAAATTTGCCTGGTTTCTATTGACCACCCTAGTGTTTCTATGAACCTAAACTGAACTGAACTTAGGTCAAGTTCAGGTTCATGTTCAGGTTCAGTATTGAACCTGAACCTGAATATTTTTTAAAACATGTTCAGGTTCAGATTCATTCAGATTCAGTATTGAACTTTTAGAGCTAGTTCAGGTTCAGTTCAGGTTCAATTTATAAGTTTATAAACATGTTAAGGTACAGTTTGGTGTTCATATGAACTAGTAATTCTAGGTCTGGGTCTGGGTTTGGTCTATCCATACCAGACTTAAATTCTAAATTTTATTATTAAAACTTTATACTAAACTCAAACTCAATTATAAGTTTGGTCAGGCTAGTCCAAATTTTGCAAACTAGTTTGAATCTGAATAAAAATGCATGTATTTTTTGGTGCTAAACAAGTTTACTTATATCAAGAAGTTATGATCAATTAGTAAAATTTAGAGAATTATAGGAATTTGTATAATTTTATTAATAAAATTATACAAATTTCTATAATTCTCTAAATTTTACTAATTGATCATAACTTTTTAATCTAAGTAAACTTGTTTTTTTTTTAATATTAAAGTGACCACTTAGGTGCCCTAGCACTTTATTGATCCAAACGGGTTGGCCTGGTCAATATGACTGTGCCATATATTACATTTGTATAACGAGAGTACAACTAGCCACACGTACAACTTTTGGTTGTCTAATTTAAGTAGTCCACCCGAAGGTTCTACACTAGATGCCATACCTGCAACCCAGCTAGAGGATTGCCTATTTAAACTCTCTGGCTTCTACCCATGTTCAATGTTCCTCTCAATATACCCTTTCACGAGTAATTTGCTGTGAAAGTACCCTGAGGCTTTAGCCAAACACCTATTGGAGGGCATTTGCCCCTGTGGTAAACCTGGTAGAGTAATACCTGTCCCCCACAGGTATTCACCTACACTTTCGGTAACTTACGCATTCACCGAGGCAAACAACTTGCAGTCAGAGGGTTACCCTGCAACCACTACCATTACCTACTACTGCCCTTGCGAAGTTCACTAGACCCCAGTACCCGGTCAGTCACTCTTTGGATCCTTTTCCCCAGTTATCCCAGACTACCAATCCAGTTGGCCCGGAAGGATCGGTCTGCCAGGCTTTAGGTGCCTAAGGTCTCCCTTTCCTTGGTTCATGCTTCTATAACACATGACCTTTTCCTCTGGTTTCTCCGGCGGCCAGGTTGGTGGGCCCCCTTTGCTATAGGGGCTCTTGCCCGTCCAGTTTTCCGGTCAGTCACCGCTAAGATCCTTTTCCCCAGTACCGTCGAAAGTCTAGCTACCTCTCCACTCGGGACTTGCCAAATGGGTTTCTGTTTCTCCGGTTCCTTGGATTTGTCTGTGTAATGAGACACAATTTCGCCCGAAAGCTCCCATTCAAGATGGTAACCAAGGACTACAGGTAGTGTACCCAACCGATCGACAAGACACAGTTACCGGAACACAGGTCTATTTTTCAAAAGCGTCGCCAGTGGGATTTGAACTCTAGACCTGCCACTTGGGGGTGACAACTTACCAACTTCCCTAAGTCGCCACACCCTTTATAAGTAAACTTGTTAAGCACCAAAAATATATCAAATTGGCATATTTTATTTTACTTTTCTTAAAATTTGAAGAAAAGATACTTAATTGTAGAAATTTTTATCAAGGATTCAAAATTAAGCATCTTTGATGCAAATTTTAAGGAAAATAAAATAAAGTATACCGATATGATGTATTTTTTGGTGTTAAACAAGTTTACTTAGATCAAGAAGTTATGATCAATTAGTAAAATTTAGAGAATCATAGAAATTTGTATAATTTTATTAATAAAATTATACAAATTTCTATGATTCTCTAAATTTTACTAATTGATCATAACTTCTTGATCTAAGTAAACTTGTTTAACACCAAAAAATACATCATATCGGTATACTTTATTTTATTTTCCTTAAAATTTGCATCAAAGATGCTTAATTTTGAATCCTTGATAAAAATTTCCACAATTAAGTATCTTTTCTTCAAATTTTAAGAAAAGTAAAATAAAATATGCCAATTTGATATATTTTTTGGTACTTAACAAGTTTATTTAGTACAAAAAGTTATGATCAATTAGTAAAATTTAGAGAGTTATAGAAATTTGTATAATAAAATTATACAAATTTCTATGATTTTCTAAATTTTACTAATTGATCCTAACTTTGTAATTTAGGTAAACATGTGCATATATTATGAACCTGACATGTTCATAAACCTTGAACTGAAACTATACTAAACTTTTTTTAAGTTCAGGTTCAGATTTATGTTCAATAATTTTAAGTTCAGTGTTCAGTTCAGTATTGAACTTTTAGAGCAGGTTCAGGTTTGGGTTCATTAAACCTGAACCTCTATTGAACTGAACTAAACTTCGGAACACTATTATATATAAGAAGAACACATATAACTCTATAAGAAAAGCAGTATAGGTTGTGGTACAGATGGTATTGAGAATACTTGAAATAGTACAAATCTTGTAGCATGTACAGTAACTAACAAAAGTAATGCCGATTTGCAAATCATCTCACGTGAGTAAATAAAAGGGCTGTTTTTACCCCATAAATTATGCATTTTGGGGCAAATTTTTTTTATATTCTGCTTCTTTATATGTCAAAAAAATAAGCACAAAGAACAAATTTTTTTTTATGAAAATGCCGTGCAAACAAATAGATGATAAAGAGAAGGGAATGGTCCTTGCTTATATCAGTACTATGAGTGCTGAGCAGGTTGGCCATAAGCTTGGACGTGCCCAAACAACAATTCAACAGTTCTTAGTGAAGTACAAAAGGACCAAAAAAATTGAAAATTTACCTCAGTCCAGACGTCTCCCGTCTTCAAGAAGCAAGAAAAACGGCTGTAGTAAAAAAAGTATTAAAAGAAAGGCAGGTGCCGCTTCTCCAAATTGTGAAGGATCTAAAACTTAATTGTAGTATTCAAACTGTAGCTAGGACCTTACATGACACTGGGCTTCATTCTCACATGGCTGCCTTGAAGCCTTTTTTGTCACCAGCCAATATAGAAGGGCATAAAAAATGGTGTAATCAATACAAAGACAAGGACGTTTACTTTTGGAGACATGTCGTTTTTTCTGATAAAATGAGTATAGAAGTAGGTAAACAATCCCGCCAGTAAACAATTCTGCCAAGTTCGAGTATAGTGTTGTGTGGATGAAAGATACAAGCATGAGTATTTGCAAATGAATATTAAGAGTGACAGGGTTTCAGTAATAGTGTGGTTGTGTTATGTCGACACCATTAAAGGTCCCATAGTTTTTTATGATAATTACAAAGGTCCCAAGCAACAAATTAATGAAGAAATTTATACCAAGGTTCTAAACGACCATCTCGTACCATTTGTATCTGCTGCTCATTTGTTACTCAACTCCCATCCAATTTTTCAGCATGATAATGTCCCTGTTCATAAGGTGTCAAATTGGTTTAATTCAAAAAAAATAAATTATATGGATTGGCCTTCATGATCCCCTGACCTTAACCCCATAAAAAATATTTAGAAGATCGTAAAGAACAATATTCAAACCCGTGAAGACTTCCCAAGGGATAAACCTGTACTTAAAGCTGCCCTAACAGAAGTATGATCGAATTTGGATACATCAGTTCTTTCTGTAGTTTCAGACTCAATGATACGAAGAACTGAGGTTATCGCAGGTGCAAAGGGTCACTCATCAATATATTAAATTCATAATAAAAAGAAATTTGATGTATATTCGGTCAAAATTTTATTAATAAAAAATTTTTTTTGGCAAAAATCGAGCGTTACTTTTGTTGGCTACTGTGCAGGAATTTTTTAAGAAATGGTACAAAAAATAGTAAGAACATTATAGCAAAAGGAGGCATGTAATATTACATTATATGAAATGGCACATTCAGATGACACATATATATACAATACAAACATATTGGCTCATGATACATGTTGGCTCATTTCATAGAGAGCAAAAAATTAGTAGAGGTTTTTTTTTAAAAAAAAGTATAATATCACATAATTTTACTAATGAAGCCTCCCTGTGTATCTTTACAAAATTTTGCTTCATATACAGTTAGCTTATTTATCTTATATTGATTACTTATATAAATTTTTGTTTTAATAGTTAATCAATATCATTATCACAGTGGATGTGAATTTATATTCATTACTCATGCCAAATCTCATGCCAATTTGACTAGTAAACTGCTACATAACCTGAGCTATTTATAGTCCATATAGCATGGACATACAGTTCTACACAGTCCATGGAGTCTGTACCAATTCAGACTATATACATACAAATCTGGATCTTGACTCATGCCACAAAGGCCTGTGCTTATCTGATGCAACCTGTGCTAATTCAGTCCAATTTTCTTATAGAGTGATATTCTAAAAAAGGTGCAAAGAAAAGTATGAATAAGAGATTAATAACAAATAAAGTAAGCATGAGCCAATAGTATATATTAGGGTTCTGCAATTTAATTTAATTTTCAAATATTTGAATCAAATATTTGATCAAATTCAAATTCAAATTTGGCTATATTTGATTTGATCAAATTCAAATATGGCCAAATTTGATTTGATTTGACAAATATTTGATTTAATTTGAAAATTACTTTTAAAAATTCAAATTCAAATCAAATTCAAATTCAAATATTTGAATCAAATCAAATTCAAATCAGGGTCAATTTGATTTGATCAAATTCTAATTGATCCAATATTTGATTTGATTTGAATTTGAGGAACTCAAGTATATATATGGAATTAAGAATTGAAAGGTATCAAGTAAATATAATAATTGGGGATAATATAGCCAGATCTGCATAAAATTTTACAACTTCCCAACCTGCCCAAACTGCTTCAAGATTAAAACATGAGATTCTATTATTTTTTTATATCTTCTTTTATGCATATTTCTTTATTTGCAGCTAGCTTACTTTGGTGGGCAGGTAATAACCCATTAGCTTCAATTTTATAGCTATTCCTAGTGCAATTACAATTGTTTTGTTGCTCAATATTTTGCTATTCTGACCAACATAGGTTAGCTACTTGCTTCTCAATTATGATTTTGCTAAATTTCAATAAAACTACCTTTAATCTAAATTATCTGCTGCTATAGTTCAAATAAATACTGTTAGAGATAATGCTAAAGATGATACCTAAAATTTCTGAAAAGCATATAAATAATCAATCTATATTACATAATCAAACCAATCAAATGCTATATCTAATAGGAAAATGGAAGCCATTTAGGGTCCAAAGGACCAAATATAAGCCAATAAGCATCAGTTGGATTGTTTTGATTGTTGTTTTTTTACATTATACCTAATCTAGCCAATCAAAATTTGTAATTTGCGGACACAACACAAACAGGTCACTATCACTCTACCGAAATGTTCTTTGGACAATTAGTTAATTCAATATATGTCTATATGATGCATAAGTCACATTCTTGATACTTATATATTAAAAACCTTTTAATTATATTAAAAAGGTGATTTTAATACTAATTTTAACCATGAAGCAAAATTTTTTGTTAGTAGTTTTATGAATGCTTTTTACTTCATGCTTAGGGTTAAAAATTTTTTAATATAGTTAGAGGTCTTTATATATAATATTAAGAATGTAATTTATGCAGCATATAGGTATACTAACTATTTATAGCTTTTGATTGTTTGATTATATAGTATAGATCAATTGGTTATACAAGTTTTAGAAATTTTAGAAAATCTGATAATACAACAATCACATATTATGTAATACAAATACTTTTCTTACTAAATATTATATTATTATATAAAAGTTTTTGCTAAAAAAAATACCTCTTTTAGGATAAAGTACAATATAAATTATTTGTTATATAATCTGTATAACAAACTAAATTTTGTAAGAACAATAAAGATGTGCTTCTAGTAAAAGCTTTATAATTATATTAGAACAGAGGAAGCCTGAATTGCGAAATAGTGAAATTCGCTTAGTAGATTGGATTAGAGTAAAATCTGCATTTTATTATATTTTTTATTATATAAAAGCAGATTACACTCTCACATGATAATTATAGTAGGTTTCACTATTCCACAACTCAGTTTTTACTCTGTTGTATTTTTTTTTCACTTAGGTAGTTTCGCCAGTATTTTATTAAGATACTAAGTATATCGCTACATAATACACTTGTTTACTTCTAATTTGCAAATTTGACATTACCCAGTTGCCTTAATGGTGCAAGCACAACCTGCCACACTAATTTGAAGACGAATCTAAAAACTAGAGGCTATGTTAAACTAGCCTAAGTGCTACACCAAAATGGCTTCTTCTCTCCTTTATATTCCTTTAACTAACAAGGAATTTACTAAGGACAAATAAGGAGAGGGGTAAACAAAAAAAGATCAAAGCCAAGAAAACGAAAATACAAAAAGAAAAAAGAACAAAAATGAAAAATAGAAGAGGAAAACAAAAAAGAAAAAAAACTACATGGTATAGCACGAAGGCTAGTCTAACAAAAAAAAGAAACAAAAACTAATAGAAAAAAGAAAAGGGGATATACTATTATACCCATGGTAGGTTAAATAAAAATTATATAACAATTGCAACTATTGTATATCTCTACTATAAAGCAATGCTTTAACTAATATTTTCTTCTGACTATATGTCCAACCTCGGATATCCCTAAACCATCTGACTAGAGCAATATCGTATGGAGTAGCGCCGAAACAGTATTCATAAACAAACACGTCACGTGGTTGCATTCTACTGGGTCTGTTTAGATTTGGAAAAATAAACACTGCTGATCGTTTGGAGGGGGTAAGCCAAATCACCACTTTTGTCAAAAATTTTGGAAAAACGGCAGGAAGACGAGAAAGATAATACAAAGGAATCATTTGTAAAAAATTTAAAGGAAAGTGTTGTTGAAAAACTCATTTCTTTGTTGTTCTCCATTATATTTTTACAGGTTACTTCGTCAACAGAGTAGAAATAATGACTCCACCAAAATTTTTCGTACAAGAGCGCCACTTTCTGCCAGTTATCTTGTACTAAAACGCTTTTGGCTTGCATGCCGAATATATCAAAGGAGTCCTTCTAGAGTAAAGAAGGTTGATCTTTGTAAAAACTATAGGTCCTGCGACTACTATCAACGCTCCAACAAAAAACTTTTTATTTTTCTTCTGTCAGAAAATTTGGTCCAAGTGATCATCAGAAAGAGTTGCACTCTGTCGTATTATATTTATTCTTTTTTAAATTTTTAATATATAGAGCAATATATGCTTGTTGCAATAGTATTAATTAGATAAAGAATTTAAAAAAATGTACTTGTATATATTATAAATTTTTCTAGAATAATTTAGATTTTTCTGAATAGTACAAAATAAGCAATTTTGATTGGCCATATTATATGATCATTATATGGAGTGCTCTGTATTAAAAAGGACCTATTTTTACAATATTTAAAAAATATGTTTTATTAAATTTATATAAATTTTGATATAATTAATATTTTCAATTAGTGATTTGAGTGAGTATTACCTGGATCATCCATAGATAGGTGGGTGATCTGTGGGTCAACTCACAGTTCCTGCAATAGGGGTCTTAGCTAGATTGGGTCAGACCCAACCCGACCCGGGTCAGACCCAACCCGGGTTGGGTTGGGTCAGATCAAACCTGGGTCGGGTCTGACCCGGATCAGAAAAAACCCGAGTTGCGTCTGACTCGGGTCAGAAAAAGTCCGGGTTAGGTCTGACCCAGGTCTGACCTGGGTTAATGATGGGTGATGCTCGATGAACCCATTTCATTGCACAAATAAATAAATAATTTATTATAAAAAAGTAAAATATCAGGAAAATAAATAAGGCGCAAATCTGTACAAATCTGCGACCCTGAAAAATTTTAACAAATTTTGCAATAACTTGTGATCCCGTGGTCCAAATTTAATAATTTTGATACTTTTCAATTCGTCTCGATGAGACAGATCGAATGGTACCAAAATCGTTGAATTCCAATTACTAGAACACAAGAAAATTTCATTTGTGTAAATTTTATAAACATTGAACGATCTTGCCAACCAGTGGTCCAAATTTAATGATCTTGGTACCATCCGATTCCTTTTGATGAGACAGTTTGAATGATACAAAAACGTCAAAATTGGATCACTAGTTAACAAGTTATTCATAAAAATGATTTGCAGCGCAGTTCTGCGCAGAAATTTAAAAAAGAAATTTAAATTTCTGTGCAGAACTGGGCTGCAAATCGTTTTTTACGAATAACTTTTTAACCAGTGATCCAATTTTGCCATTTTTGGTACAATTCGAACCGTCTTATCGAGAGGAATCGAATGCCACCAAAATCATTAAATTTGGACCACTAGTTGGCAAGATCATTCGATGTTTATAAAATTTATATAAATGGGATTTCTTGTGTTCTAGTGATTAGAATTCGACGATTTTGGTACCATTCAATCCGTCTTATCGAGACAAATCGAATATTACCAAAATCGTAAATTTGGACCACTGGATCACAAGTTATTGCAAAATTTGTTAAAATTTTCCAGAGTCACAGATTTGTACAGATCTGTACTTTATTTATTTTCCTAATGAAGAACTTCGTGTTGTCGTGAAATAAGAACTTTTAGTGGAACAATAAAAGATATGCAGCATGCACTTCCACCGGTTTTAGCAATATTATTAACAGAAGGAACATTAAATTACTCTTATAATTATTGCTTTGCTTTCGAGCTTAAGGATTTTGGTAGGCAAGAAATGAAATTAAAAATTTAACAATTAATCTTTTTCTTCTTCTAAATACTTTTTTGGAACATGTTGCATATTAATTTCTTGCTTGGCTTTTTCTAGTCAATCTTTTAAATTTTCACTCATCTCTTTTTTTTTTTGCTCGCGTTTTTTTTGCTAATGCTGCCAAAAAATCCACAACGATAAGCCCATACAAAATTGATCAATTGGTTTTCATAACCCGGCCAGGTCAAAATTTGAAACTTCCAAAAAATTTTTTTTATATGTTTTACTAACCAGGTGGAATTTCAAAAAAAAAATTTTTAAAATTTATAAAATTTTATATAAGAAATTTAAAAAAAAAGCCGACCAGCCGGGTCAAATTAAAAAGTTTTATGTTATGAAAACCAAGTAATTAAATTTGTATAGTCTAACCACCATTAGATAAAAAAGTTATTAAGTCAAGAATATCAATCAGGCAGTGTATTAGCCAGAATAATTTTTTTTGATTCTTCAATTTTAGTCACTAACCGCATATTTTCTGTCAAACCACCTCTGCGAAGTCTTCAATTAAAAGAAGATTTTTAGCATTAACTTTTTCTCACTTTTCTTGTAATTCTCAGGCATTGTGTTGTTTATGGAGGATATGCATATGTTCTTGCCGCAAATTTTCTTTGGCAATAACGATTATTTTTGATGGATCGTCTACATACAATTTTTACAGACAAAATTCTCATGATCAGGTGATCAGATCTGCATCATTTTAAAGTATGCATTCAGCCCGATCACAGATCGGAATTACCAAGAATGTAAGTGTACCAGGAACGTAAATGTATGGTTTTAGTGGCATCTAAATCGAAGGCAAAATCTTAAAGCTGATTGGTGTACATTTTTTCTCATGATCATTACCTGTTTTACATAATATAAAATTTCTAATTTTAGAGAAAGATTAAAGCGAAGTGAAATTTAGTTAGGAGGTTTATATATTTATATATCAAAGAATGCGACAGTTTATGCAGTATGTAGATTATGTATTAACCTCCCTCTAATCCAACCCAACATTTTCATATATAAAACTTAACATTAATCATAAATAATTGGCTTACATATGCCGCCACGTGGCACATGTAAGCCAATCATTTACTTTGATGAAGTGATAATCTGATATCATTTGTAATGCTTAAAGTAAAATCGGGTTTAAATTTTAGCTAACTTTTATTAAAAAATGATTTGAATACCAGTATGATCACATGAAATATGAGAGAGATGGTTCTGTTCATCTTTTTTTATACATACGTTGATTTTTGAAAAATCCTTCTTGGTAGGAATAATGATTTTCATTTATTCAACAATTACAATATACTAGTACGATCACATGAAATGTGTGAGGGATGGTTTAATTAATATTTTTAGGCGTGGCCTATGCTGAGTTTCGCAGAATCCTTTTTTAGTAGAAGTAATAGTTTTCATTTATTTACCGGGGACATCAAGGGGGCAAAGGGGAAAGGAAAGGGTTGATGACCCAGGTTCAACCCAGGTTGGGTTAGGTTGGCAGAACCGGATTGGGTTTAATATAAGATAGTTAGACCCAGGTCGGGTTTGGCATGGGGTAGGTCAGTCCCGGGTCGGGTTTGATCAGGTTTTGACCCAAGTGGGTCTGACCCAGGTCAGGCCCAAACCTGACCCAACCCAAGCCATTAAGACCCCTACTTGCGAGCAGAGATTTATAAAAATTAGTATATAAATTAATATATATTAATACAAATTTATACAATTTACTCTTATTAATAACAACCTATTTGAATCCAGTGATTTGGTTGATATATGCGGAATAGATAACAAAGGAGGATTGGCTATTTATGTATTATAAAGCTTTAACCAATAAGAAACTGCATTTTAAAACACATATAAGCTGATTTTTGGAATTTATAAATAGAGTGTATTTTTTTAAAACTTTAATGCCAAATAATTTCTGATTTACTAGCCCGTTTTAAATGTTTACTACTAATATGTTCATTTCTTTGAGACGATTCCAATGAACCCAACATCATTAAAATCCAATTACAGGATTGTGAGATAATACACTATTAAATAGTGACACATCTAGAGTATAGGGTTGATTAGTTAGATGTAGGTCTAACCAATCAATCTTATACTCTAGATGCTTACTATTTGATAGCACATTATCTCACGATTCTGTAATTGGATTTTAATAATTTTGGACTTGTTGGAATCATCTCAAAGAGACGAACATTTTGGTAGTAAAATCATTTAAAACGGACTAGTAGATCAGAAATTATTTAGCTTTAAGTTTTACAAAATATACTCTGCTTATTAAATTCTAAAAATTGGCTCATATGAAAAGATAAATATACTATTGGTATTACTTGTCAATTTTTTTGATTAGTAAATCCGTCATATTATGTGATTTTTATTTAATTGATAATCTGCCAGTCAACTGGAGAGTGGTCATAGTATAACGTAATACAAATTACATATGAAAATTATTATAGGCAAAATATGGTGTTCTTCCATCTAAAAAATTTTTTCTTACTAAGTTAATAGCATATGTCCATTAATTAAAAGTTGTAGAGCTCATCGAGACACATCTAACAGTAGTTAGATTATTCAAATCGGCCTAGTAGATAGCGAGATATCATTGAAAAACAATTGGCTGACTATATAAAATCTTTATGTAAAAATGTTAAAGATTTTATATAGTTAGCCAATTATTTTTCGATGATATCTTGCTATCTACTAGGCAGATTTGGATGATCAAACTACTATTAGATGCGTCTCAATGATTTCTACAATTATCAATTAGTGGACATGTACTATTAACTTAGTAAGAAAAAATTTTGGATGGAAAAATGCCACATTTTACCTATAGTGATTTTTATATATAATCTGTGTTATGTTATGCTATAATCACTCTCCAGTTGACTGGTGGATTATCAATTAATTCTTATTGGCTAAGGATATAAACTGGAAATGTTTATTATAAAAAAAGTTATTTTATATTGATAGAGATATTAATGATAAAGCTGATATATGCAGGGAATTTTATATATAAAAATTTGTTTTGTTTATAAAGTTGATATTAATAGAAGATTGATATTAATGAGGTTGATATTAATAGGGTAAACTGTATTGATTATACAAAGTAAACCAAATTTCTTAAAGTAAACTTCATATAATATTCTATAAATTTGATTGGCTACTGGTGTCAGATAGTATCTCTTAATTTGTTATGCAGGCATATTTGCCTGCAAAAATTTTAAAATTTTAAAATTTTTAAATAAAACCTTAAATATTAATTATGGCTATATACTTTCTAAGTAAAAAATATACAGTTAGCCTCCCTATAGTCACACCCCATATAGTCACACCTCTATTTAAGCGCCCGATTTTGCGCGACAGACTCAAACATAGTAAAAAAACCTCATTATAGTCACAAATCACTTATAATTACTATCACCATGAAAATTTGATTTTTTAACAATTTTATTAATAAAAAACCCTCATTATAGTCACCAATTTTTAAATAAATATGGATTATATAATCTGATTGGCCAATTTCCATATTCACGTATATTTAAAATTATCTATGAGAGTGATCCTATAGGCGAAATGTGGAGTGCTTCCATCTAAAACATTTTTCCTTACTAAGTTAATGATACATGTCCACTAATTAAAAGTTGTAGAGCTCGTCGAGACGAATCTAACGGTGGTTAGATCATCCAATTCAGTCCAGTGGATGGCGAGTTATCGTCGAAAAACGATTGGCCAACTAATAAAAATCCATGTAAAAATCACTATAGGCGAAATGTGGAGAGCTTCCATCTAAAACTTTTTTTCTTACTAAGTTAACGATACATGTCGATTAATTGAAAGTTGTAGAGCTCGTCGAGACGCATTTAACAGTGGTTAGATCATCCAAATCGACCCAGTGGATGGCGAGATATCGTCGAAAACGATTGGCCGACTATATAAAATCTCTTATGTAAACAAATAGAGATTTTATATAGTCGGCCAATCGTTTTCCGGCGATATCTCCCCCATCCACTGGGCCGATTTGAATGATCTAACCAATGTTAGATGCGTCTCGACGAGCTCTACAACTTTCAATTAGTGGGCATGTATTGTTAACTTAGTAAGAAAAAAAGTTTTAGATGGAAGCACGCCACATTTTGCCTATAGATGACCATAATGAGGTATTTTATTTATAGTCACACCTCTTTACAATCACCAAACTAGGGTGCGACAGACTTGGTGATTATAGAGAGGGACGACTGTAATATTAGTTCTGTATTATCAACTTTATTATAAATTTTTTTTAAAATTATTAAAAAACTTTGGTGTAATAAAAGTTTAAAGTTTTTGTTTTAGAACTTTTACTATAGAATTTTTTCTTTAGGTTTTCTCAAATTTTATATGTTCCCGTCTATAAAAAAAATTTTTACTTAATTTTTACAACTAAATCATATAAAGTTAAATAATGAAAGTTGTCATCCTTTATATAAACTACAATATTGTATTAAAAACAATATTTTTAAAACCAATATATTGTAAAATATTTTTTTGATTAAAAAGTTTCTTTAAAATTTAATATTTTCAGTTTATAAGCAATATAAACTTTTTGGCTTTTAATATAAATCTAAATAATTCAAAAATATAATCAGTGTCTGAAATTGGGTTGCAGAATCTGCGGACCGCAACATATTTTAAATTTTTGCAAGTAAAATTTGATATGCAAGTGCAGAATCTGCAGATAGATTTCCTAAATTTCCGCAAGTTTCCCGCATATTATCTTAAATAATGCATATTCCGCAAGTGAGATATTTAATTCACTTGCGGGTTTTATACCGGATTATTAATATGAAGTAGATAATTTTTTAACCAGCTGCTATTATTTTAGCTTATTACCATCTATATAAAACGATTGATTTCTGTACCATGCATAAAATATCGATATCACATTTTTAATTATTTTTTTTTATAACTTATTGAACTTTCGCTTTTGAATTATTTTTTATATAACTTATTAAACTTTCGCTTAGATTTTTTTTTATATAGCTTAACAAAAGTTATCTTTATATATTAATATGCCACCAAAGACAACTTTAAACTATTATAATTAAGCAAAAGAACTCAAAAAAAATCATTAGATTTTAATTATACTTTCACATATAGTTAAGTTGTCGATCTAGTTCTATGGCTTGTATTAATTCCAATAGTTTGTCAATTTCTTTATCCAGAACTTTAATAATAGCCTTATTAATGCTAGTTGAATATTCATTCATAAGTGTCTTTAAAAGATTATTTATTTGTTTAATTTAATGTTGTTGATGTGAATGTTAAGCATAAAATGATAATAAACAGTATTGATTAAAAGTAAAAATAATTTATAATAAGGAAGTTCATATAAATAAGTGTATTTAAATTTTAATTAAAAAATAAATAAGATTTGTACAGTACTTATTTGATAATAAATACATCATCATATTTTATCAAAATAAGATTTACAAATTTTAATTCTGAAACCCCTTAATATTACCTAAATAGATGTTTTATTTTGCGCAACTATTTTTTTTATTTTTGCGAAGATATAATATATTTTAGTTGCGGAAAAAATAATTATTTCTAAAATTTGCAACAAAATTATTTAATTAGTTGCAATGCACAACAAATAAAAAATTGAATTTCAGACACTGAATATAATCCTTGTTTTTAAATATTACAATACCAAATTTTATTTCAATATCTTAAATGATTAAAAAATAGATCAGAGATATATTTATAGTGATTTTACAGGCAAATTTGTCTGTGAACTATTACAAACTAAGGGATACAGAATTAAAATTCTGAAAATTTCTGAAAGAGAAAATGAATATACATAAAAATACTAGAATGATCTAACCAAAATTTTAAATAAATTTTTAATAATTTTTGAAAAAATCACAAATTAGTACAAAGTTAATTTATTATTGCAAATTAATACAAAATTTTGTATAATCAAATAAAGATTTTGTATAATACAAAAATTTTTATGGGTGTTTGACCATGTGTTTAACCCACCCATTCTTACCTGAGCTGTTACAACTTGATCTGGATTACCCAACTATCTACTCAGATCAAATCACTTATAATATTAATCACCTAAAATTTTTTAATTAATTCAGATGACCTAATGGGTCACCTGTCTGGTCACCTGTTAGGTGACCCAAGTGGTGCCTTTTTTTGAACTGAATCATTTCCATCTGGGTAGCACATTGTCCACCTATTGAGTGACCCAATTAAAGATTTTTTAAATGGTCAATTTACTATTTTTAATTATAAATGAAAGTTGATTTGTACAGTATGGAGCAGAAAACCACATTTACTTTTTACTAATAAAAACTTTAAATCATTATAACTTTTTAAAACAAGTTAAATCAAAATTCTTTGACAAATTGATAGATTTTTAACTAAACTATATTTTTGTCAAAGGATTTTTTATTATTTTTTGATTTAAAAAAATTATTAAGAGTTAAAGTTTATAATGATTTAAAAAAATTAGTGTTTAATATAAAAAAAAAGAAAAATATATGTTTAATTAACCAATTAGGATCAATTATACGAATTAGCTATTATAATTAATTATATATACTTCAAAAATTGGTGCCATATATGTATAGAGTGGATGTTTTATGCTATTCCACACTATATAATAAAAATAAAGATAATGTAAAAGAAAAATTACATGCAGCTGCCTAAGGCCAAGCACTTTATGATATTACTCAATAGTTACTAGTTACATTTAACTGATCAAAATTGTGAAATTTAATTAATCTGGATCAGTTTAAAAATTAAACAAATATTTAAAATATAATATATATAAAAATGGGCCCTTTTAATATAGTGCACTCTATATAAATTTGTAAACAATTTTTTAATACCTAATCATTAAATACATATTTTTTAATAAATATTTAACCAATTTGAATAAACTTACTATCAATAGAATCAGAAAAATGTATACTATAACTTTCATTAAAAATTTAAATTAATTTATTTAGTAAATTATTATAATTTTAAAGAAAAAATTGTTATTAATTTTATATATAATTTATAAATGTTACTTTACACTTTAGGACTATTATAGCTCTAAAAAAGAATTCCAATATAGTATGATCAATGTCTTTATAAAAACTTAATACACAGAAAAGTATATAAATAAGCACAAGTTTCATAATAACTGTATAGAAACTGCATAGAAACTGATTATATAAAAAACTTAATTCATATTTTACATGTAGAGGTCTTAATTGTTCAAAAAATGAGGCTCAAATATTCATTTGTACAATTTTGTTAATATTTGAATATTTATTCAAAAATTTTGAATAAATATTTGAATATTAAATATATAATAAAAATAGCAAAAAATATTCAATATTTATAACTCAAGAAAAATAATTTTGATAAAAATCTCTCTAAATAATTTGTTGTTTTTATTTAAAGCTACAATTCAGCTAAAGTAGATATTTTTACTTGAAAGTTTATAATATATAAAAAAATTATTTTTTAATTAATTAGAATTTATTATGCAAAAATTAGCCAATTATATTTGATTATATAAATTTCAAAATTTGTTATTTTAAAAAATTAGATGTTATTTGCTGTTTAGTACTATAGTAATTTACTCAAAAAATTAATTAAATTAATAAATAATAAAATAAAATATAAATTATATTTATATATTCAATGAATATTCAATGAATATATTTAGTAAATTTTTAAAATATTCAAATATTTATTTGGTAAAAAAATTGTATATTTAAATATTCAAATATTCAGTGAATATTTGAATACTGTATTCATTAATAAGATCTCTAATCACATGAAAATTGAAATCTGTGCACTATAGTGAATAGTATTATATCTATAGACATTTATTAATCTTAATAATTATATAATTTCTGTGCACTATCATGCACAATTGTTAAAATTCTTAACAATTATAATTTTTGTACACTAATGTGCACAATTATTAAAATTCTTAACAATCATAATTTTTGTACACTAACATGCACAATTTTTAAAATTTTCAATAATCATAATTTCAGTGCACTGATGTTACAATTATTACAATCAATACGATTTCTTAACAATCACAATTTTTGTGCACTAACATGCACAATTATTAAGATTCTTAATGAACATAATTTTTATGCACTAATGTGCACAATTATTAAATTCTTAATGATTATAATTCCATGTACTAATATGATAATTAAGATTTTTAATAATTTAGTACATTAACATGATAGTCATTAAGATTCTTAATGTTATAATTTCCATGTGTTGATATACACAAAAACATTCATTTTGTAAGTAAATAAATATTACCTTCTTTGTTTGTTTTTTTTTTTTGCACTTAACAATAATAATTTCTGTGCATAACATGCACAAATTGCATTTGATTTATAAGTAAATAAATATTTACTTTTTGTTTTTTTGTTTACATTTAAAATTTTTATTATTACCTTTATTTTTTATATTTTTTATTTACAGCTCACTAATTTTTATATAATTTTTTTAGTTATTTTATTGTTTTTGAAGTTATCCTTTGGAAGTATTGCCTTGGAAGTTGCTCCTTTGAAATCATTATCATTTTTGTATATGTTTTTTCATCATTTTGGAGGTATTGTTTTTCTTACTATTATTTTTTTTCTTTTATTTTATTTACTTTCTTCATATTATTGCATATTAGTATCTCACTTGAATTACTGCCATTGGAGTTGCCACAATTGAAGTTGTCACTACTATTGGAGTTATTGCTAGAGTAGTCATTTCAAATTTTTTTTGAACCTTTTATTTATATAATATTGCTTTACTATATTTTTTTTTGATATTATTATTGCTGGGTTATTTTTAAAGCTAGTAGTTTTAGTAATTAGAAGTATTTTCTTATTTAGCATGTAAATTATTAAATTAATGTATTTGTATTATAAAATTTTAATTAATAAAATAATAAAATTTAGTTAATAAAATATAAAAATTAGTTAATAAAAATTATAAATTTATTATAAAATTATAAAATATAGTCAATAAAAGAATGCATATAAATATATATACAGATATATATTATTATGTATATATGTATGGATATATGCTATTAAATATTACCTGCATATACCGTATTTACGTGAAATAACGCACAGGGGTAAAATACAAATTTCAGCCTAAATTAAGCTTAATTTGGGCTGAACCTCAAAATAACACCCCTGTGTGTTATTTCATATAAATACAGTAAATATATATAAGACAATGCATGAGAAAATACATAAAACTGCATGTTAGTACATGCACTATTGCACATAATCTGCGCCTTAGTATGTGCTGTAAACGTGCTTTCTTATACATTGTCTTGTATAGATTTATGTGCAGGTTCATGAGGTTTCATATCAAACTTTTCATATATTGCAGTATTATTCTGTACTGCAATTTGTTATAGGGTGTAATGCACAATATATTGAGTATCGAGTTACCTTTATTATAATCTGAAAGATGCTAAAATATTTAAAAAATGTGCATACTAAAAATTAAGAAATTTCAGATAAATAATTGTTGAAACATTTAATCGTGTAAAATTTGGCTTTTGCTAGATAGAATGATATTAGTTTTAGGGTTTGGATGTATTTTTACTTGTGATACAGGCTAATCCCAAAGGCTTGGGCCAACACAGCAGGACCCCAAAATATACATAAATAGGTCAGGTATGAGTTTGCTTATTTTTGAGGTTTTTATGCAGATCTTTTCTATTTATAGTATTTTTTGCTTATTTTTGAAGTTTTTTTTACAGATCTTTTTTTTTTTAGTAACCCTATAATTAATCTGACCTATCTATGTATATTTCAGCGTCCTGACTTGACACAGCTGACAAAATTACTCAGACCAGGCTGGTCGACTGTGCTGACCATATTATTAAAAAATTTTTTTTCGATTTCAAAGTGCCTATTTTGGGGCATATACTTTATTCAGTTTATGCATCTGAATTCTATATAGATGAGAGTACAACTAGCTACACATACACTTTTGGTGTTTAATTTAAGTGGTCTGCCTGAAGGTTCTATACTTGATGCTATACCTGCAACCCAACTATGGGAATTGCCTATTTAAACTCTCTGATCTTCAGTTTCCTACCTAGACTTTCAACCGATTTGCTAGATATCTACATTATCTAAGCAGTCAGTTCAGACACCTGGGACTTTTTTCGTAAGATATTAAAAATTTTTAGTTAATTCAAAATCACCAAAAACTCCTATAATATGATTTTCTAGCGATAATTTCATAATTTTACTAAAAATTACCATACCTCAAAAAGTTCTCAATTACCATACTTGCCATACTTATGTTTATATTGTTTGACTGCCTATAATCAGAAATTTTCTAATATTGCACTATCTTTCTGACTTAAAGCTGCCAAATCTATGATTAATTCCAAACTAATTCAACAATTTGCCCAAAAGTTCTGCCAATTAATATCATGATCTTAGTTAGTAACTTATATTTGCAGTTAAGTTAACTGCCTATAAAAACTCGATATACAAAAATGCATATATAAATACAAAATTGTATATGGGTAAGCACAGGCTTCATAATAATTGCACAGACATTGCACAGAAACTGATTATCTAATACACGTTATCGCATAAGAAATTGAAATCCATGCACTATCGTACATAGTATTATATCTATATAATAACGTGTATTAATCTTAATGATCACATAATTTTCGTATCTAATGTGCACAATCATTAAGATTCTTAATGATCATAATTTCTGTGCACTGACGTGCACAATCATTAAGATTCTTAACAATCATAATTTTTGTGCACTGACATGCACAATTGTTAAGATTTTTAACGATAATATTATAATTTTCATGCTCTGATGTGCACAATCATTAAGATTCTTAACAATCAAAATTTTAGTACACAAACATTATGATCATCACAATCATTAAGATTCTCTAACGATCAATTTTAATAACAATTTCTGTCTATGATGTTATGATCATCACAATTGTTAAGACTCCTTAACGATCATAATTTTAGTGCATTAATATCATGAATATCAAAATTGTTAAGGTTCTTAACGATTATATTTTGTGTATGATATCACAATTGTTACAATTGTTAAGATTCTTAACGATCATAATTTTATGCACTAACGTGATAATCATTAAGTTCCTTAATGATCATAATTCTGTGCATTAACATGATAATTATTAAGATTTTTAATGATTATAAATTCCATGCATTGACGTGCACAAAAACATTCATTTTGTTTTTGTTGTTTTTTTTTTTGTTTTTTTTTTGCATTTAACAATAATAATTTTTGTGCATTAATATACACAAATTACATTTAATTTGTAAGAAAATAAATATTTGCTTTTTTTGTTTTTCTTATAATTTTTATTATTTTCTTTTAAAAAATTACTACATATCACCTGTGGTGATCATCACCGGTGTGATCTACAATGCATAAAACAAAATAAACAAAACAAATAGTTTGTATTGAATAAAAATAAATCTCTTTAATATTAGGATAAGGGTAAAGGTAAGAGATTGGAATAGGGCTTTGTATATAGTAAAATTTAGCAGGGAATTTTTTTTTTGCATAAAAAAAAGTAGTTTCATAGACAAAATTTTAGGTTAGAAGCAATTTTAGCAATTTTTTAAAAAATTTTTTGTTTTTGTTATACAAAAATTGATCTACATGTTACACCTGATCCTGAATTTTAATTGGCAAATTGATTACTAGTGATGATTACCGGTGGTGATAAATAACAAACTCCTTTCTTTTATTTTTATAATTTTTTTTACAACTCATTAATTTTTATATAATTTTTTTAGTTATTGTCATTATTTTAAACCATCCTTTAGAGTTATTGCCTTGAAAGTTGCTTTTTAGAATCATTATCATTTTTGATATATATTGTTTCATCATTTTTGGTGGTATTACTGCTTTATTTTTTTTTACTATTATTTTTCTCTTTTATTTTTTATTATTTTTTGTATATTATTGCATTTTAGTATCTCCCTTGAGTTACTGCCATTGGAGTTGTCACAATTGGAGTTGTCCCTATTGGAGTTATTTTTAAAGAAGTCATTTTGATTTTTTTTAAACATTTTATTTTGGTACTATTTCTTTGTTTTTTCAATATTATTAGTTGCTGGGTTATTTTTAAAGTTGGTAGTTTTAGTAATTAAAAGTATTTTCTTATTAGACATGTAAATTATTAAGTTAAAGAATTTGTATTTAAAAATTTAATTAATAAAATAATTAAAGTTAGTTAATAAATACAAAATTTAGTTAATAAAACTTATAAAATTTAGTTAATAAAATTATAAAATTTAGTTAATAAAATAATACATATACGACAATATATGTTATTATATATATATGTATGGATATATGCTATTATATATTACCACTATATTACTTGCACGTAAATATGCATGAGACAATGCACAAGAAAACACATAAAATTGCACATTAGTACGTGCACTATTGCACAGAATCTATGCCTTATTACGTGTAAACGTGCTCCCATACATTATCTCATATAGATATACATGCAAATTCGTGTGGTTCCATATCCAAACTTTTTCGTGTATTGCAGTATCATTCGTACTGAAATTTGTTATAGGGCTGCGGAATCAAGACCTTAATAGAGATGGGTTTCATGCATGCACATAATCTCTCAATTATACACATAAATATGCATTAATGCGCATATTTCCGAATCATGTGCATTTTATTCCATATTTATATAATATAAAATAAATATAATTAATATCTAATCTATCTATATACTTCAATTCTGAGTCTATTTACTTTAACATTTTTGATTGGTTGTATCCGAAAATGTGACCTTAATGTAGGAATATTAACAGAAATATGTAAAAAATTATGACTATTATTATAGTTGAGTAATTATTATAATATTCGAGTAATTATTATACCATTTTTTAGTGCCCTTATTACGCCCTTGAACAATACAAAATTGTGAAATGTGAATTTTCCAAAATTACTTTTGTTGCTGGATTGCTTAATATTTACAAACTATTTTGGACTAAAAAAGTTCATGAATTTGAAAACGTTTTGAATAATGGTCTCAAGTTCAAAAAAGGTGTAAGTACAAGAACAAGTGCAAGAATATGACAAATGCTCTGCTATAGATAAAGTATATGATTAATAAAAAATAGTGAAGATATTAGCAAATATCAAAAAAATTTACATTTACCAAATATTTAAATAATTAATTTCTAGAATTTTTGGTCCGTATTTTTCGCTGCCCAGATTATCTGATAATCAACTAATTATCTCAGTGACTTGTAGTTTTATGTCGATCTACCAACCAATAAAATTATGGTTATGTTCAAAAGGTAATCAGTATGCTAAAACTAATATAGCAATATAAGGTTTGCTCTTTGCAACACTTATTTTAAAATTTGCATTCATAAACTTTTTATAGTTAGCTTATACTAATCAAACTAACCCACTATATATTGCAATTACTGGTATAGTGAACAAATTTTGTAATAGAATTTTCTATAAAAAATCATGATAAAAATTACAATAATTCTAATAAAAACTGGCTCAATCGTGAACTATGATACTGAAATAGAGTGTGAATACTATGGCAGAATTTATAATAATATAACTAGCCACTAACTTCTATTTTCCTGTACCCACGAGTTCAATAGAAACCGTAAAATAATAAAATTATATTCTAAAATATAAAATTAAATGTTTGATATGGTCTGCAAATTAGACGTAATGATGAAAATTTATAATAAGACAAAAAACTATTCTTAAATTTAATAAGTTTAAATTATAGTAGCTTCACTTATACTGCAGTATTAATCATTTACAAGAGTTAACAAAGGTAGTACCTTGATCCTATTCTTTAATTAAAGGCCATTCAAATCGAACAAGAACACTGCTTTGTATATAACTTGAATCTGGACGAATCTGGATTCAATTATTCAATCCATATTCTATATGAATTGGTTGGCAAACAGCCAATGGTCGATTGGTTAATATTAAATTTCGGCCAAAAATTTCTAACTTACACAAATTTAAAAAAGACTATACTGTATTAGAAAGTTGTTATGGTTTTATTATAAGGTATTAAAATAAATTATAAGGTATTAATAAATAAGAAAAAAATTTAATCTTTATTTTTTTTTAACAAATAACCAGATTTTAGAACTTAGAAATCATGAAAACATGCAATACTATTATAATAAGAACGAAGGACAAACAGTAAGCATTGAATTGGCACCAAATATTTTTTGGAAANTGTTATGGTTTTATTATAAGGTATTAAAATAAATTATAAGGTATTAATAAATAAGAAAAAAAAAGTTTATCTTTATTTTTTTTAACAAATAACCAGATTTTAGTATATTGCAATATTGATTTCTGTATTTAATATTTACTAATTTATTAAAGATTTATCGATCAACAATAATCCTTACGTACATATGCATATGTGCTGATATTATTTTGTAGCGGCATTTATCTTAAGATATATTGATAGAAGTTCTTTGAAACTAATTTTTTTTCAAAAAAGGAATTTGTATGCTTATTATATTAATAATATTAGAGTATATAGTATTTGTCATAAGCTTATGCTAAGAAAAAAAATAAATAATTTGTAGTGATCAGGTATTATTCCAAAAAAGATAATATTTATACAGATTTCTATATTTATTATTTAACGATTTAAAAAAATTTATTATATTTAGATTGACAGTGATCTTTATGTATATCGTACATACCAGGAACGATGATTTTTTGTAGTGGAATAATCTAAATTTTGTGGCAGGATAAAGTAAATTTTGTGATTTTTTGTATCAATTTGAAGCGATTTTGAGAGTTAATTTGAATTTTATAAAATTTTGCTAAAATATTTTTTATTTGTACTGTAAAAAGTTCTATATAAAGAATGAAAAAGGCTATTGCTATATAAAATATATAAAAACCCTCATAGTTCTATATAAAAAATTTCTATAATAATAATAATTCAAACCCGGTTAAAATGCATCATAGATAATTGTTTAGGTTGGAATATAGCCCTACTAGTTAGTAAGTTCTATAGCAAAATTATCAGCTAGCACTTTTTACTTAGTAAACAGCTATGATTTTATTAGTAAAATTTTTAGTGATTTTGGGCAAAATTCGGGCCTACCAACCAGAATTCTAATGCATTCTAACCAGAAATTTTGGGGACCTTCCATGAAATTATGTGAAAACATGCCAATCTATTGAATTTTGCGAAATTTTGTGGTAGAACTATGTGAAAACATGCCAATCTATTGAATTTTGTGAAATTTTGTGGCGGAACTATACAAATTTTGTGATTTTTACAAAATTATGTGATTTTTGTAATATTTTGTAAAACACAACATATTATCATCCCTGGTACATACTAATTGCAACAGGTACATTTGCTAAGACACAGTGGTGGCAGCTATCCAAAAATATTTTGTATCAGCATACATGTTATATCAAATAACTTTAAGCTATATGATTAGTTAGTTAGTGATGACTATGTAAAAATAAAAAACTTGTTTTTATCAAAAAAAGAAAAAAAGTATACACATTATTACTGACACGTATCGCAGTTACATTTGTCTAAGCTATTATAGTGGCAGTTGCCTTAAAATCTCTTTTTTTCAAAAAGTGAAAAAAGTATAGTGGCATTTATCCTTAACCATAATAGTGCAGTTATTCAAAAAATTTTTTCTTTTTTAACTAAAATAAATAGTATAATTAAGAATGGGAAATAGTATAGTAATAGAGTATATAAAACACCATGAATTTTTTTCCTAATTCATAATAGTGGATTTTACCAAAAAAGAGGATTTATAGTAAATGTTTTGTCAATTATTGGACATGAATTTAACAGGAGAATATTCTAATAAAAATTAAATAAAAAATCTTAACCAATTTTGTATTATTTATATTACTGTTATATGAGAACACCACATATTTTTCGAATATAGTAAAACATTCAGTTTGTTCTGTACTATAAGTTAAAAATTTATTATATTTGGTTCTACAGCCACCTTTATGTACATCGTACATACTGATTGCAATGAGCATATATGCTAAGACATAGTGGTGTAGCTGTCTGAAAATATTTTGCATCAGTATATATGTTATGTCAAATAGCATTTAGTCTAAGCCATATTATTAGTTAGTTAGCGATGATAATATAAAAATAAAAAGTTTTTTCTATTTGTCAAAAAAAGAAAAAAAGTATACACATTATTACTGATACATATTGGAGTTACATTTGTCTAAGCAATTATAGTGGCAGTTGTTTTAAAATACCTTTTTTTTTATTAAAAATTAAAAAAAGTAGAGAAAATAGTATATACAATATTAGCGGGATTTGTCCTTAACCATAATAGTGCAGTTATTCAAAAACCTTATTTCTTTTTTAATTTAATTAAAAAAAAAGTGCCATTTATTTTGAAATTCCAAAAAAAAATAGTATAAGCCAAAAAATATAGCTTTTACTGAAAAAAAAATAGCCAAAATAATGTGGCTGCTTATTCGAAAAGAAAACTATATTTTTAATTCAAATTCATAAAGTGGGTAGGGTACTCTAGAGTAATTTAGATATGATAAAGAGTATAATTAAGAATGGAAAATAGTAGAGTAATAGAGTATAAAAACTTAGGATATGTATTACTTCACTGATGCTCATTTCGTAGACATAACATTTCACTGACAAAAATTCTCTAACTTGTTTATTTCACCAACAATTATTTGCCAACAAGTTTATTTCACTGACAATTTATTTCACTGAAGCTCATTTCATAGACCCTAATTCTAGCCTGATCCTAACAAAAATGACCAGAATCATTTTGTTAGTGAAATAAGTTTCGGTGAAATAAACTGTTAGTGAAATGGAAAATAAATGTTGGTGATATAACATGTTGGTGAATTGTTGTCAGTGAAATGTTATGTTTACAAAACGGGTATCGGTAAGGTAAGCTGAACTGTTAAAATACCATGAATTTTTTCTTAATTCATAATGGTAGATCTTATCAAAAAAGAGTATTTATGGTACAAATGTTTTGTTGATTATTGATCATGAACCTAACAGAGGAATATTCTAATAGAAAAATAAATAAAAAAAGCTTAATCAAATTTGTATTATATTATTGTTATATGAGAACACCACATATTCAAATATAGTACTATATGTTAATTTTAATGCAAACTATCTCAATCTTAATCATGTACTGTAGTTAATAAAATAATACAGTATGTTCAGTAACAGAATTTTTTTGTGATAAACTAACTCAGCATATTTATGAATATTATATAATACGATTTACATAATTTAACTAAGATTTTAACATTTTATACAAAACTCCCGTGGCAGAGCCATGGATTAGGTGCCAAATTATAAAAGATAAGCAACGATGAAGTTTACAAATAGCTAATTTGTTAAAAATTTATATATCTAGGCAAAATCTGATTAAGAATAATATGTAGTATCTTTATTTAGACATATATTAATAAAATTAGAAAAAAATTTTTATTATGCGTTATCATGCGCATTTATGCGCATTTTATTATAAAATGCGTATTTTTCCCATCTTTAGTCCTTAACAATTATTTAATGGCCCAACAAGAAGTAAAAATAACTAGACAGTCAGAAAAGGTTCCTATGCAGCCATTGAGATTAATTTGAATTTGCTTATTGATTGATCGGATTCCTGATATTGGTGGTTTCTTGTAAAATTAAAGTGAATAAAAGATAAAAGGTTAAAAATTGATTGATTTAAAATCCTAACTTATTTTAGTCGCCATCTGGCCCGTGAATGGTCAACCCCGGCTGTTAATTCAGATTTTGACTTTTCAAAAAATTTAGCTATTTTGCTCAAAATAGCGCCTACGCACATCCCGAAATAATGCGCACCCATCTATTTAATTAATGTTTTAAAATGTAATAAAAGATTCAAAATGCATATGCGAAATGCAACTCAATCGTAACAAAAACAAAAAATTATTTTTACCAAAAACATAGTATGAAGCAGGGATAGAAATCTATTTAGTTACTAAAAAATTTATATAAATTATGATGTTTAGTTGATTTAGTCAACTAAATTATATAGCCAATTCCTATCCCTAGTACGAAGTATGTTAAGTATGGTTTATATTCGAGTTTTGCGTTCATCCACAAAACCTTGATTCTAACTGGATATAGAAATCGAATGATGCCGTTACTATATCAGTGAAGTTGCAGTTTCAATTTGCTGCATTTTTAATTGACCAGTTATGGCTAGTTATAGCTGAGTTTCAACACAGCACATCCCAATGATCCAAATTTCGCCTGCAATTTTACTAACAATGCAAGAGGTAATAATATTCCTTTTATTAATATTTGAACCACTTTATTAATTTGGTATTATCATAGCGCCCATGTGGCTTATTTTGAATACCGGTACAGAATTTCAAAAAAATCACATTTTGATTCAAAATAAGGTGCATGCGCGTTTCAAAATAGCGCGCAGAAACTCAAAATAATGTGCAGGGGGCATTATTACGCGCAAATACGGTAGACTGTTTCAAATAAACAATAGTTGAAGTTAAAATAAGTATAAATAAGGAGCTGCACTACTCACTGGTTAAAAAATCATATTTTAACTAAATAATAACTAGTTATTTCTAGTACAAATAATAACTTATTTACTATATAATTACTAGATAATATATGTATTTAAGCACATTAACTAAAAATAATTAAACCACAAAAATATCTAGTAATTGTATTGTAAATGAGTTATTATTTGTTCTAGAAATAACTGGTTATCATTTAGTTAAAATACGTGTTTTTTAACCAGTGCTATGTCACACAAAATCAGGAACGTAACCTATGAATAATACCGTATTTTTCGATGCAAGGTACCCCCCTTGTTCGGTACCCCCTTGATTGTACCGGGTATATTCAAGGCTATTTGTTGTGGTGGTTTGTAAGAGACTCGGGTACAAATCAAAGGCCGATTTACTAATAATGATTTTTTTTTACTTATGGGCTAATATACGCTACTTACAAGATACCCCCATGTAATATACCCTGTTCCGCCCAATATACCTGGGGTATAAATCAAGGTTTGTTGTT
Organism: Gigaspora rosea; assembly: GCA_003550325.1. Lineage (NCBI taxonomy): Eukaryota > Fungi > Glomeromycota > Glomeromycetes > Diversisporales > Gigasporaceae > Gigaspora > Gigaspora rosea. The sequence goes on along the minus strand of QKWP01000289.1, from coordinate 271,644 downwards.
ACGTAGAATGTAAAATACCCGGGTACCTTGCACCGAAAAATTCGGTAATATAAATCATCTAGAGTATTAAAATTTTATTCATTTGTCACTTTAACCAATTTTTTTGTGGCTAATTTTAGATCATGTAATCTCTGTTGATCTTATTTAACTCCTAAAAAAAGAAACAGATGTTACTCAATGCCAATCGTTCTCATTTTGAGCACCTAAAAAGAAATACCAATTATGATGCCAAGAAAAAGGTTCTTGCTAAATTTTTTAATCTAACCTATTACTCGCAATTAATTTAAAAGATAAACTTGAAAATCCACAAACTCATTTTCTCTTGGTAGTACTCAAATTATTCTATACATTTTAGGCTTATATATTTAATTTTATTATGTCAATCTTCACCTCTAAATTAAGAATATAATAACATCTTACCTTTTCATATTCATGTTATTTTAATTCCAATTAACTATCTTTCAATATTGCCGTTAATAGCTTTTATAATCATTTTGCCGTATGATTCATGACATGAGGTATCATGACATTTTTGACCCATATATTTAAGAATTATCATAGGTAAGCAGATAGTCATTAAGAGTTGAAGTGATTTAGCTGCACAAATTCGCTTTATACTTTAGTTTAATCTGAATGATATTAAAGCCAAGTGGGTTAAACTATTAGGCACATTTTAAACGATTAATTGTTAAAAAAAATTTTTTTCTAGACAGTTTCAATACACGATTGTAAGGAAGAAAAAAAGAAGACAATTAAAATTAAATAAAAACTTTTAAAATGAAATAATCTAAAAAAATATATATATATGAATAAAAAAATTAAATTAACACTGACATTTGGACGTGCCTAACTACGTAGTTTATCTAGCTACTGCAAACTTGTTTTGCAAATATCAGAATGATGCCCAAAACTGTATATTCTATATGTTAGTATATAACAACAAACGAATTGACTTAATACATTTTTTGAGTCAAAATTTTGATATAACTAAAAATGCCGTAAGTTGTCGTAATTATGGCAAAAGTACCATGAATTATTACGTTTATGACAAGTTATAACATTATATGTTTGTACCAATAGGTCTGATACAACTCAATTTCAAAGTCACTTTAAATTTATATTCTCCGTTCCTGGTTTCGCGCAACTGCATTGCGCAGCTGCTTATTATTGTATATTTTAAATTGCCATATAAATATGAAGCAGCAGCCAATACAGTTATAAAAAAAGAGAATCGAAGTTATTGTCGCTAAATGACAAGGCAGAGAAATAGAACTGTTAGGAGAAGATCATTTTGCTAAGGTTGAAGAAAATGGCGGTCAGGGTATAGTCAACAAAAGTGGACACCCGCAGAAAAGCCTTTGGGAAGGGTCACCTTAAAGATAGAAAACTTATGGACCATATGAAAAAAGGAACCTCACATTTAGGGTCAAATTATGATCGCTAAATCTCTGCTTCTCTCGAAAGTATGGTTCGCAGCGTATATCTTCCCTAATAGGAAACAGTTGAATAAAATAATGAGCTAATGATGGAATGGATAAAGAATAAATCAAGGCTGCTTCCCAGATACTCCATATATCAACAAGCAACGACCTTGATGCTCCAGTCTCCCAGATATGCTTGATGCAAGGATAGCTATGATTTGGATCAAACTGTTCGCGAGCTGTAACTTCTGGGCTAAGAGTGAATGAGAGAGAATAAGCACAGAATTATATAGTAAGCATAAAATAACAATCATAGAGCATTATCAGCCCCTATGATAAGGTTAAAGGAGTGTCCGGATGAATGGAAGCCTTACCTAGCAGCATGGAAGAGAATGCTGGGGACTGGCTCTGGGAGCTCGACAGTCTAAAAATTATAGAGAAAAAAAGGAACGAAATGATGGTGGGGAAAGCTACAATTCCACTCACCTTTATACCGAGCAATCTTTTCAGCAATAGAGAAAAGAAGGAAAACTGGACCTGGCAACTTGTTAAATGGAATCCTAATAAGAAAAGAGACATTTGGTGGAGGATGTTGCACAATGCTCTTCCATTGGGGACGAGATTTGCACATATAGTCCCAAACATATCAGAGGTTTATCCATGGTGACTAATGAAGTTCAGAACACAGATCATTTCGCTATAACAGCGTCAAATGTGAGAGGGTTACAGTCATACTTGGTAATAGTATTAATGTAATCTATGAAATTTGGTCTGACTCACAAACAAGAGATGGGGAACAGCGCATTTCAGGTACTGGCACTACCCTTCATATGGAGAGATAAGATCAGGAAGAAAACACAAATAACTTTAGTGGGTAAAAAAATAAAAGAAAGGAAAGAGTCTTGTTAAAGCAAACACGTCTGTTTTAAGGTTAGGTTGGGCTTGACAAGTCATATTGTACTAATTATTTTACAAAAAAAATCTATTTGTACGTAACAGCTATAAGATTAGTATTAACGTTAGGGTTAGGGTTAAGGATGGGTTCGGTCGGTCATTTTCGATCAAACGTTTTATGACCATTAGCCTGATCCAGTGATCCAAATCGGATGGTTTTGGCGCCATTTGATTCGTCTCAATGAGACGAATCGAATGGTACCAAAATCATCCGATTTGGACCACTGGATCACAAGATATGTCTAACGGTAATAAAACGGTTGACCGAAAATGACCGACCGGACCCATCCCTAGTTAGGTTTGAGTCAAGATTAATACAAGTATCATTTTTTGTTAGAAGTGCAACAGGGTTACTCTAATAAAATTTTAAGTTATAGAATATAGCTGTTACAATAAATTTATCCTTATTTACATCTCGAATAAATAAAGTTGCGTCGCGTGACGTTCCCAGATAATTACTGTTACGGGGGTTTTTTTTTTAAAAAAAAAATTACCACATAACTATCTCTTAGTGATATGTACAATTCTATTCCTTTTATTTACAGCTTTTTTAAATTTATTATTATAATTAACTACCGCAATAAAAAGGATCATGAGGCAAACAGTATTACATATAATGAAAAATATTGCACGCATGTTACTTATATTATCTTATATTGGAATGAAGATTATATTAGTTGCGAATTATGCGTCATTGAAACTGAAACGGGATATGCTCCCAGAAATAGCAACTAGTTTACTGTCTGTAAGCGTAGTTAAAGCATGTGATATTGATATTCAGTAATTATAATTATGAGTGATTTATGTGTTATTAAAACCGAAACGGGAAGTGCTTCCAGAAATAACAATAATATTGCGCCAGAAGATAACCGTAAGTCTTCATATTACAGGCCGGCCGTGAAGTGAATATGTGATATTGATATTCAACAGTTATATTTGTGAAAATAACAGGTTTCCTTCGGGACGGAGGGTTTGGTCTCGAATTGTGGTCTGTCGCAGCTAAGTAAGCAATTGCTGACGTAAGGCACAATTGCATTTCCCATAATTATCTTCATTCTCATTGCCGCCTTATTAAGTTAGTTATTACTGCTTGTGGAAAATCATTCGGATCATACTCACCTGTTTTGACTATCCGGAACTGGACTCATTCCAGTCGATAGTTTCACGATGTGCATCACTATGCTTAGCATCTTTTCGATCTGTTGACTTTACGTCTACTCGAATTATGCGCAAATGCCCAGATATAGAAGAAAGTGTTGCACATGCCCTGTAAAATCTTTGATATGCATTCACACACTTGCTTCGCCATATGCATTTGTCCAATAAGAAGCAAGATTTTGCGGATGTACGCCATTTAATCTGCCATACACTTCGTGAAATGTTCAATTCACTCCGTTCCTGGTATTCATCGATTACTAGATATGACGATCCTATTACAATATTAGTCATGATTATAATACTTATAAAGTTGGCTGATTTAAATTTCATGGGTTTAGACATATATGCAAGATTGTCTAATCAGATAGTTTAAAAGGGACATTTGCATATGAGCATGATTTTATAATATTAGGAAGGATAGGATAGGAAGGATTTGCCGTTTGGAAATCCTACCAAACAAACTCCACCAGGGGTCTAGACATTTGCAGTACCGTGTCAGTCCGACATCAAAGTACTAAGAAGAAAAAAAAGAGAAAAGAGCGAAAATACTAGAAAACTAGTGTTTAAATCGGCCTTGAAACCCACATAAAAATGACCGGAACGCGATTTTACATACAAATAGTGACTTTTTAAAGACATACCCACGAGCCTTAACCCTAACCTTAATAACATAAAGCAAAAAGTTAATCCGAATACGCCACATCACGTGATAGTCACGTTACTGCAAAAGTGCCTAGACTCCTGGCGGGCCTTACATTCGATTTTGAAATTCAAAATCATATGATTTTAAACTTAGAATTAAACTTTATTTGTGAATCAAAATAAGAGTAAATTTTTGAATTTAATCAATTCACAGCGTCACTCGACGTCCCCAGGTAATTGCTATCTCGGGTTATAATATATAAAAAAAAACAAAAAAGATTAATTTGTCAAGTCATACATCTTATGCGATTCACATGAAATTGTGATGATCTACACTTCTTATGAATTGCATAATAACTGTCGATATTATAATAAATAATTGTGATAAGAATTAAAAAAATGGAATCAAATTAAGTAGTACCATAATTGAATACGGAAAGTTGAGAAATATATACTCGGTATAATTTTTTGAATGACAAATTAAATATAAAACGAGCAAGCTTTTGACCACTGCAAAAATAAAAAAAAAATAAAAATTAAACTATTTTCAATAATAAAATTAATCAAAATGCAGAAATCTAGAATTATTGCTACCTTTATTGTTCTTTTCGCATTTATTTTTGCCTATTTACATGCAACTCCTCTTCATTTAGATCCACATAGAGGTGACATGTATGTAGTCATATTAGAAAAACTTGATGGTAAAATTGAATTCACAGAGCTCAGCACCGCATTCTTTATGCCTGTTGGAGTATTCAATAAAGGCATCACCGAAAATGCTCCTGAACATTACTTTATACAATTTTCTAAAAGTAATTTTATTCAAAATTTTTCATTTGCCGAACTTGCTATACCTATTCACCCACCTAAAGCCGGTCCTTTGGGCCCGCTTGTAGCAATTCAGGTACATCTTGATAAATTAATTGATTCAGAAGTTTCTATTCTCAAAGATGATGAGGTTCTTGATTCGGCGAAAGTCGTTAAAGAAAGTCCTTAAAGAACTTTAATTATATAAGTCATATTTATAATAATAATAATAATAAAATATACTTAATAATTCGCATCTTTGATCGACATAAATCTGAGCGTTGATTGGTCTTTTATTCTTAATTTGATTGGAGGAATTATGTATACGTGCGTTGACATCACAAAGTTGTTTTTTTATAAAATTTACATAGATCTACAACTTTACATAACTATTATATAGAATACAGTTTTCCCCCTCTAATATCAGATATCATCTCCTTTATAATCACAAATTCTATATAATCACATAAGTCCTTTATATAGTAAATACCTCTATTTAATCACAATTGACTTACAATCATCATCACACTTTTTTGTAATTTTTTAATAATTTATTAATAAAATGTCTTTAAAGTCACAAATTATATATATAAATATATTAGTAAAATCTTGTGAATTTATAGAATTTTATTAATAGAATTTTATGAAATCTTATAATTCACAAATTTTTATTAATTAATTCTGACTTTATGCACTAAGTAAACTTGTTTAGCATCTAAAAATACATCCAATTGGCAAAATTGAGTTTATTTTACTTGAAATTTGGAAAATAGATGCATAATTTTGGATTTTTGATAAAAAAAATCAAATTTAAGCATCTTTTCTCCAAATTTCAAATAAAATAAAAATATTTCTATTGATTTAATGTATTTTTAGGTACTGCACAAGTTTACTTAGTGCATTAAGTTAGAATTAATTAGTAAAATCATGTGAATCATAAGATTTTATAGAAATTTATTAATAAAATTCTATAAAATTATATGATTCACAAAATTTTTACTAATTTATTATAACTTAATGAACTAAGTAAAGATGTTTAGCACATAAAAATACATCAAATTGGCAAAATATTTTTTATTTTACTTGAAATTTGGAGACAAGATGCTTAAATTTGACTTTTTGATCAAAAATCCAAAATTATGCATATATTCTCAAAATTTCAAGTAAAATTAAACAATTCTGCCAGAAAGATGTATTTTTAGATACTAAACAAGTTACTTAGTGCATTAAGTTAGAATTAATAGTAAAAATGTTCTAAAACATAGAAATTTATTACTAAAATTCTATAAAATCTTATGAATCACAAAAATTTACTAATTAATTCTAACTTGATGCACTAAGCAAACTTGTTTAGAACCTAACAGCTAAAAATATATTAAATCAATAGAAATATTTTTATTTTACTTGAAATTTGGATAAAAGATGCTTAAATTTAATTTTTTATCAAAAATCCAAAATTATGCATCTATTTTTCAAATTTCAAGTAAAATAAAACCAATTCTGCTAATTGGATGTATTTTTAGGTGCTAAACAAGTTTACTTAGTACATAATCTAGAATTAATTAATAAAAATTTGTGAATTATAATATTTCATAAAATTGTATTAATAAAATTCTATAAAATTTTATAATTCACAAAATTTTACTAATTAATTATAACTTATTGCACTTATAAACTTATTTAGCAACTAAAATACATTAAATTGGCAGTATTGTTTTTATTTTACTTAAAATTTAGAAAAAAAGATGCTTAAATTTGACTTTTTTGATCAAAAATCCAAAATTATGTATCTATTCTACAAAATTCAAGTAAAATAAAAATAATTTTGCTAATTTGCTATATTTTTAGGTGTTAAACAAGTTTTGTTTAGCGCATAAATTAGAATTAATTAATAAAAATTTGTAAATTATAAGATTTTATAGAATTTTATTAATAAAATTCTATTAAATCTTATGATTCATAAAATTTTACTAATAAATCCTAACTTAATGCACTAAGTAAACTTGTTAACACCAAAAAATATATATAAATATATTTAGACTCAGACTAGTTTGCAGACTTCAGACCAGACCAGACCAGACACATATTTAAGTCTGAGTTTGATCTGAAGTCTAAAATTAGTAAAATTTAGAGTCTGAGACTGGTCTGATCCTGAACTGGGCCCAGACTAGACCAGACCTGAACTGGACCTGGAGTACTAATTTAAATAAAATTTTTTATTAGATTTAACCAAGTAGTTATCAAAATAAATTTATTTAAAAGTTTAATAAAAAATTATTTTTTTATATATAATTTATCTTTTTAAAATCACATTATTTTAAGGATTTTAGTAAGTAGTGCACCCTGTACTACAGTGCACCCACTGTGTACTCTATAGTAACAAATATAAATAATAATTAGAGTTAGAGTTAGAATTAGGTTAGGTTAGAGTTAGAGTTAAAATCAAGATTAGTACAGAATTGCGAAAGAATCATTTTTTGTTAAAAATGCAGCAGGAGTTATCTAGAAAACTTTGAGAAACATAAAAGGGGTGCACTGCAGTGCAAGTGCACTACATTCTAAAACCTTATTTTAATTACTTTATATTGTGTGGTTGTATAAAAGTAATTCTATTCAATCACACCTTTATATAATCACCAAAAAATGCTAGATAAAATAGGTAATTGTATGGGAGGTTAACTGACTATATAAAAATTATATATGTTAATTGTTATATATTATTTAATATAGAATTTATATAAAATCTATTTAAACTTAAATAACAATAATTTTATAAAAAAACTTATATAAATGTTATATATTTATAAATTTTATATATTATAATTAAGTAACTTTTATAGAAATGATATAAAATGCATCTTGGTGTTCAACACCAATATGCAGTATAACATGAAGATCAATTTAAAAAAAATAAACAAAAAAAATAATTAAAAATAAATGTTAAGTTAAAGTTAATAGTTAGAGTTAGGGTAAGGCATAATAAATAGTAAAATTTCACAAGAAATTTTTTTTTAAAAAAAAAGTGGGTTCATAGATAAAATTTTGAGTTAAAAGGTATTTTTTAAAAAAATATCAAAACAACAAAAAATTTAGGTTACATCTAATCTTTAAGTTACACTACATTTAAAAAATTTGATTGGTAAAGATCATTATAGTATTGAACACCAATGGTGCATTTTAGTAATATCGACTTTTATATGCTATAAATATCTAAATAAATTTTTTATATAAATTTTATATATTAAAAATTTTAAAATTTTTTATATATAATTATATGTTTAACTAGTTTTCACCTAGGGTGATATCACCTAGTATGTAGATCATATACTTATTTGTAGCTAATCTACAGATTATATATTCCAGACACATACTTGCTTTGTTTATTTAATTTGTGTACCATGTTTTATCCTGGAGATTTATCCAAATACATGCTTTTTTATTTGATTTGTATACCATATTTTATGGACATATATGCTTTTTTTATTCTATTTTTTTCATTGACACATTTTAACCTTTATTTTGAATCTTGCAAAGTACTAACACTATCGTTTATTTATTCTTTGTATACTCTAGCTACATTACATTAGATCTACAAATTGTTACCTTATGCAGTATTTCGTGTACTATGTGACTTTTTACCCCAGGCACATACCTGCATTTTTTATTTGATATTTGGGCATGTTGGGCATAATGACCAACTTGTTTGCATTTATGACACTTTCTAACCTTTTTTCTGAATCTTGTAAGGCAATAATATTATTATTAAAAGCTTTGGCCTTTCGGCTTTCATCTTCATTGCTCTGATCAGTACTTTGAACACATTGAGCTTTTTTTGAAGATTCTCCACTGGATCTATATCTATTTGGTTGTCGTCCTTTGTGTGGTATATATAAAGGATCTTTAACACTAGTACTATCTTGTGTACTAAACAAATCACTTCAAGAAAATTTTTCAAGTGACTAACAAATTCCTCAACTTTGCCAGCCCGAATTGCAAGATCAAAAGCTTTTTTGGTGTATCCCATTATGAGTCCATACTTTTGTTTAGGTCCTTGTAGCTGTTCAAAGTTATGTGTTGGTTTAAATTCTACCAAATATTTAAACGTTAAAAGTTGGAGTAAAGGTAGTTTTTTTGATTCTTTTTCAGTAAAATGATAAGTCTGAATATTCAAATTCTCTTGATAGGATTATATTTGTTATTATTGCATTAGTGTTGAGGAATTAATGAAATATGAAAATACACATTTTTTAAGTAAGATATAATTCGAAAAAAGTGCCAGCAAACTGTCATTAAAAAGGATTATATATTGTAGTTCTGAGGTTTGGAAAAAACATACTGGAGGAAAGATCAGATTATGTCTTTTATACTAATGGTTCTTGTTATAAGAAGGAGGAAGGTATTGAAGATAGGATGTGTTCGCTTGGGTACAAGTAGAAAAAGAAAAGGAGACAATAAATTTGGTTGGGAAAATCAGGGCGGCAGATTGGCCTTCATCGATGAGATCTGAATTGGTTGCAATTCTTTGTGCACTATTAGTTGTAAAATCAGATTCTGTAGTTGTAGTTAAGATGGATAGTTTAGCAGCAATTAGCAGTATTGAGAATGTGTTCAGGTTATGAAGTTTCAAAAAGAGTCTTAAATTGAAAAACAGGTCAATTCTTGACAAGATCTATGAGGTAGTTCAAGTCAAAAATCTCTCTGTAGAGCTTCGTAAAATGAAGGCTCACAATGGTATAGTATGAAATGAACTTGCGGACAAGTTAGCAAAAGAAGCAGCACATTTAAAAGAAGACTGGAAGTGGATAATTGCTAACTCTACACGTTGGAATGCATCTCTATGGTGGAATGGAAAACTTATCGACACCTAACCGCGTAAGTTCATATTGCGGTTAAAGAGAAGAGCCTTTAAGGCAAGATGTCTTCTTTCAAGTAAAAGTCTAGCAGCAAAATATAATTATAATAGTATTAAGCTAGACTAGACCTACAGATGGACAAGGCTTAAGGAATTGGAAGGAGTCAGATGTAGAGGAATGGAAAGCAGTTTCAAATTAATACTACGAATCAAAGTAATGTTCTAACTTCTTCCAACACTGAATGAGTTGCTGCCCATAAGCCTTGGTTGTATAAGTTACCAAACTGTATTTTGTGCAAAGAGGAGACTAAAGAAACTGTGAAACATTTAATTCAGTATAGCTTTGCAAAGAAGATGTAGCAGGAAACGAAAAACACAATGCTAAGTGCTGCATGGGTATTACTTTCAGACAAAGCAAGACTCTTGCTAAGTGCCTGGAATTTAAGTGAAATTCTGTTAAGTGATAGTAAAGAAGTTCATTTCAAGAAAAGAGAAGTTTTTTTAAGTGGTCTTGTAGAAAGAGAGAAAATCGAGTTATTTTACAAGAAGGGACTGTCTAGAAAGGACGCAAAAATTTGTATAGATGCATTTTTGTATATAGTACAAGAAGGTTTTTACCATGTTATTTGGAAGGAGAGATGTAATGAAGTCATTAAGTGAGAAAAAGGAGCTGGTATAGAGAAATCTCTGAAAAGAAAACTTAAGGAAGGAAGCTCAAAACAAGGAGCCATGCGATCCAGAGCTTATAGAGGCTGAAAGAAAGACAGAGAGCGAAAAAAACAGAAGAAACAAGAGGTGGAGAACTCATTGAATAAGTTAGTTGAGAACTCAATATTAAGTCAAATGAGGGGTTCGCACATAGTAAGTTGGTGAATGCAAAAGTAGTTTTTTTTTATATTTAGAATTTCATTTTGAAGGTAGCTGAGGACCTGAACATGCTCTCATAGAAATATATAAGGATAATTTTATATAGCTGCGAGACTATCAAACATTAGTACAACAACCGTACCTGGGCACTAGTGGAGTAACTGGGTATTAGCCTATATTATAGTTAGTTTTTAGTTTATGTAATTTTTACGTAAACTGCTAATAAAGTAGAGCATGATTGTTAAGTTTAAAAAAAATCTTTTATTAGCATTTTATATACTTTATTGTTAAACAAGCTTTAGAAGGTAATATCTATGATCGATATTTAACTTAAACAAGGATCTTTAAAATTTTAATGCAATATATTATGGTATGATTAGTGAATGCATAAACATTAGATAATAAGTTAATTAATTTTTTACTTTCAATAATTAGTTAGATGATGAGAATATAGCCAAATTGGAAAGAGCATTACAAGAATATAAGGCAGCCGATTTTACTAATATGCCTCATTTACCAGATATTTTTTTCGTTTGGAAAATAAGGGCTTTTGGTTTTTATAACCAGGTAAGTTAGCTTTTGTAGATTTATAAAAAAGCTTCAATGTAATTTATTTAAAACTCGGCTCAATTTTTAGAAACTTTTTATTTTTTTTTTTTAGAATAATTTTGAAGTCACTTAACTAATTAGCATTTGACTTATTTTATAACTTTAGCTTTGCACCCTCTTTATGTACCATATCACAAGGATTAAAAGAACCGGGTATTGCACAATTGAGAGATTTGTTTTAAATTTGTATTTGAATTCTAGTTTTTTAGTTTTTAAAGTTACCACATATAAAATATATCAATTCAAACAAATAATTTAAAAAACTGTTATTTTTGGCTTTGGATACAGTATCTGTTTACTAGTATATATATTATAATAAAAAATATTTATTAATTTATAAATTTTCATATGATAATAATCTTTATTCAAAAACCGATCCCTAATACTACTTCTAAATACAAACCTATTCTTTATTACAAACCTATTTTTAATCTAACCCAAACTATCTCTATTTCACAAAATCCTGCTTTTAATTACCTGAATTTATTTTTAATCCTAGTCTTAAACTCCAACCCTATTTATAACACTAAATCCAATCTATTTAATCGCAATAACCCAAATCTAACTATCGTGCTTGTTTCAAATCTTGCTATTGCATTATGTTCTAAGGGAAATCTAAATTTAATCTATTTAATCGCACTATAATCCAAATCTACTATCGTGCTTGTTCCAAATCTAACTATTGCATTATGTCCTAAGAGAAATCTAAATCCAATCTATTTAATCACACTATAACCCAAATATAACTATCATGCTTGTTGCAAATCTAACTATTGCGTTATGTTCTAAGGGTAATCATTTTGGTTAATCATACATTTCTTGAAAACAATCATTAAAGTAAACAGAATTAAACTTTACTCATATTAGAATTTATTAAATGATTAAATGACTATGGTTAATTTATTGAACGATTAATTATTACAAATTCTCTTGAAACACGGTCATTAAGAAATTTACCTTTTTCAAATTTTTTTATTACTGTCATACTTAGCCTGGCTGTTGAATCACTATGTCAAAACACCACAAAGAATGCCATTGAATTACTACAAGAATGCTGTCAAATCACCACAAAAATGCCATCAAATCACTACAAGAATGTCATCGAAACATTACTACAAGAGTGCCAACGAACTCCTATATTGAATCACTGTCAAGTTACTATAAGAACCAGAAAACACTAGAGAAACTTTGTGACAACTACAAAGATTAGAAATGCTTTTAATACAAAATAAAAAAGCAAAAAAGAGAAAAAAAATACTTATGATCATCAATTTTCTGTAGGTTACTAGGAGTGTATAACAGATCTAAAGAGTGGAAATCTAGACCTGGGTGTATGAAATAAAATAATATTATTAAAGAATATTATTAATAATGAAAAAAAACTTATAGGCTTTGAGTCATATATATGATCTTTTACCTTCGTTTCTTTTATCTTACAATAATTGAGCATGAATATATGATTCAGTTTTTTTAACAAAAAAAGAACAGCTATAAAATCTCTTTATAATTAATTACTTACCTTTGTCTATTTCAAGTTTTGAAAAAAAAAGAAATCCAGTAGACAGGTTATTTTTAAAAAAATTAACAATCAAGACTTTGACCGATCGAATACAATATATATGAATTTATATGATTTTCATATAAAGTGACAATTTTTGCATTACTATTAAACCTGTATAATATTGGAGTTGTCCCCCCATAATTTTACTAACCCCTAGGTACTCTTACTGTTAGCTACTAGTAAAATTATGGTCATTTGGTAGAATTTCCATCACTAGTCTTTTTCTTTTGTAATTATACAATTGTATTATAAAAATATATGATTATAAATAAGTGTAATTATAACTAGAATAATATATAAAATATTTATAATATGATTATATAAAGTAAATATTTTATATTCACAAATAGTTGCTATATATAAAAGTTCAAATTATACTAAATAAATTGACTACAATGAACCTCTTTTACAATTACAAATTTGGTAACATATATACTTTTTTCAAAAAAGTATTGTGCTTTTATAGAGGTATTTTTATATATTTAATAGCAAATTGGTTTTTAATAAAAATGTAATATAGAAAGAGGTTTTTATTATGATGTAATTGTAGAAAAGATGATTGTATAGGGGGTTGATTGTATTATGTATTGAGTAAAATTGTTCAAAATAACAATACAGATATCCTAAGATTACTATAAAATTTGGATAAACTTTTATTAATTTGCTTCTTTATTTTACATTAGATAAAAAAATAAATATTATTTTGTCCAATATATAATGAAAATAAATTAATAATAGTTTGTTCAATTATATAAAAATTTTATAATATGCCAACAGCTTTTTTAATGCATTTAAGTCAATTTACTTACTGTATATTTCCAAGAAACCTACTCTATTTGTTTTGACTAAAAAACCAAAAACCTCTTTTACATAAAAATAAACAACCCCTAATTAATAATAATCACTATATAGTAAAGTCTAAATTCTACTATATAAACTGATTATAATTGCTTAAATAAACTTATTTATGAGATCAAAATGCATATACTTTAAAATTTTTATACAAATTGGAAAAGTTTTATTATTTGACTTTTAATTTTGAAATTATAATTTGGTGCATTATACACTGCAGTGCACCTCTAATTATAAGGTATATAAGCAATTGATGAATGATAATAATTATTGGCTTTTTTTGATTTTTTTGCTTTAATTGTTTTATATTAACTTTTATTATGTTTACTAACTATATAGATTAGTTATTGGTAATGCCATTACTTTGGTATCATTGTTTTTGTGTCATCGTTATTTTGGTATTGTCATCATTTTAGTGCTATTATGCATTTTCACCTGCTTTGCTTGCTCACTATTTGTTTTGTGCTTCTTTGCTATCTGCTTTACAATTTGCTTTGCATTTGTTTTACTACTTCTTTTGTATCATTTGTATTGCCACTTGTAATATTTCTAGTTGAACATACTTTTTGTTTTGTTATTTTATTGACATGCCATACTTGTAGTGTAGACCTCATACAAATCTTATTCTTAGTGCCATTTTTTTTATTATTTATGTGATTATATATATATTCTTGGATTTCTAGGATGTATTTTATTTTTTTGTTCATCATTTTGTTTTGCAACTTGTGAACTGTTACTAATGTTTTTTTTAATTTGTTAAGGGGTAATTGTTTTTCTTATTATATATTATTTCTTTATTCTAGATATTGGGCATATTTTGGAAAGTATAACTTTAATGCTGATTTATTGTTATTTTGTGAAATTTTTTTTTTTTTTTGTAATAGTTTTTTTTTAAAATGTGGGCCAAGCTCATCTTTTTTTTGTGCATGTAGTTTTTGTCTCTTCATCATATTATTAATAACAGTTTTAATTTATATACTGATAGATGTGTTAACAGTTAATAGTAGAGTAAAAAATAGTGGTATATCTTAGTAGTTGTTGTTGGGTTTATGTGATCTATTAGTGTGCTTAGTTAGAGTTAGAGTATAATTAGTTAGCTTTGTTAGGATTAGAGTTAAAATTTAATTAGGTAGCTTTAGGAGCTTTTAAGTATATCTTAAAGTTGTTTATATTGTTTGAGCTATTTATATAATGGTCTTATTAATTTGTTTAAAACCAACAATATTCAAAAATGTTTATTGCACATAATAATCTATATAAATTAATTTTTTTAATTTAATTTTTGTAATACCACTGTTTAATAAATTAAAAATATAATATTACTATCATATATTAATTATATTGATTATATGATACAAGGGGTGCACCAAAAAATAAATTCTTTAATTTTTATATTTAACAAAACAAATAATATTTTTTTAAAAAAAACATTTAATAAAAGTAAAAATTAATAAAAGTCAAATAATTAAAAGTTCTCCAATTTTGATAAAAATTTAAAGTATATATATTTTGATCTCTAAATAAGTTTAATTAAATAATTATAACAATTTGTATAGTAAACTTTAGACTTTACTATATAGTAACTACTTGTGATTGCTAAACCAATTTTATCTAAAAATAAGCTACTTTGATTTTTTTGTATAACTTTGCTCAAAAAAAGATATTTTACTTTCAGGAATCTGCAATAGTAATTCTTCAACTTTTATATATAATACAAGTGTTTTGGGGGCACTACTGGCACCCTTTTTGCTATGTTCCATCTATCTATTATGCTAAATCCCATACTAATTATTATGCTACTCCTATACTATTTTGAATGCTCTATACTAATTACTGTGTTACTAACTACCTTGCTACGTCCTGAACTATCATGCTTTACTATTATGCTACATTCGTTATCGTGTGAAACATTAGTACTGTATCAAAAAATAAAAGAAAAAAAATACTATCGTGTTTCTAATATCTCGAACTATCATGCATGCCATACTAACTATCTTGCTATATCCCGAACTATCATGCTTCTACTATCATTTTATATTGCGAAATGTTAGTACCATATTAAAAAAAAACAATAAAAAAATATACTACCATGCTACTAACTATCTTGCTACATTCTGAACTATCATGCCTCTACTATCGTACGTTTGTTATCACGCTATATCCGTTTGTTCTTAAGAAAAAAAAGAAACATTAGTACTGTATATTAAAAAAAAAAAAACAAAAAAAATATTACCATGTTACTAATATCCCGAACTATCATACCTCTACTACCATGCTATGTTCTGTTCTAAAGAAAAAAGAAACATTAGTACTGTATAAAAAAAAATACTACTGTGCTACTAACTATCTTGTTACGTCCTGAAGTATCATATTCCTACTATCATGAACGTTAGTTATTGCATAAAATGTTAGTACTGTATTAAAAAAAAATGCTATTTGTTACTAACTATCTTGCTATGTCCTGAACTATCATACTTCTACTATTGTACGTTCGTTATCGTGCTATATTCTGAAAAAAAGAAACTGTACATATATAATATATATATTACCGTGCTACTAACGCCCTGAATTATCATGCTCTACTATCATGCTATGTTCGTACTATGTTTTGTTCTAAAGAAAAAAGAAACGTTAGTACTGAATATATATAAAAAAACAAACGTGCTACTAACTATCTTGCTATGTCCCGAACTATCAAGCGTTTACTATTGTACATTCATTATTGCGCTATATTATGTTCTAAAGAAAAAAAGAAATATTAGTAACATGTGTATATATATATATAATATTACTATCATGTTTCTATTATTGTGCTACGTTTGTATTGTATTATATTTTGTTCAAAGAAAAAAGAAACGTTAATATTGCATATAAAAAAATATTACTGTGCTACAATCTTGCTATGTCCCAAACTTTCATGCTTGCTATGTTCGTTATTGCACGAGAAGTTAGTATTAATTGTATTAAAAAAAAGAAAATAAAAAAATAAAAAATAAAAAATACTACCGTGCTATTATCTTGCTAGTCGCGAACCTGTGATTATTTTTCACTGTGCACATTATGCGCAGCGCACAGAAACAAAAATTTGTGCACATCTTTTTCAGTAGATGTGCAGATGCCGCACAGAATAATTGTCATTTTATAAGTAGTGCGCACAGTTGCAAGCATTTTATCAGTATTTGTCGCACAGAAAAGTTTATGAATTGTGTGGTATCCGCATAGTAAATTTTAATTGAAAAATTAATACTGTCCCGAACTATCATGCTTCTACTATCGTTTGTTTGTTATCCGTATTTCAGTTAATCTATTTCAAAGATACAAAGTGCGATAAGAACGGAAGCAATTTCTAAATCCAAAAGATGCAAAGTGTACGTAAAGTACAAAAATCGATTTTTAAAAATAATCGAGACAACTGATTATTTATTCACAGTAATAGACAAATTACGAATTTATTACAATATTATGCATTAGCATGCAAATGATCAAATGTTGCAATAATTACAGATTTAAGGGTAGAGTCCAATGTTGATCATTTTCTTATCAAATTGATGTACAAAAAAAATTTATATAGGTATTACAAAAACGCCACATTTAAAAATTTTTAAATTGCAATCAATTTTAATCAAAAATTGGTAGCGCATAGATCCAATCCTTCCTTTTATAGTAGTGAAACTTTAAACGCTTGTACTATTTAAAAAAACCTATATATATATATCATAAAGTTCTCTGTGGTGATCCCAAATTCTCTGTGGTGACATAAAATCGATGATCCTGATTGGTTTATATCATATAATTTTTGTAACCAATTTGTAATACCCGATCTTTAAACATGTGTTTCTCTGTGAGGATTTAACCAATTTTAATAATTTTACTACCGTTAGAATCAGAAAAACCTATTCTACAATTTTTTTAGAAATTAAAGTAGTTTACTTAATATAATTTTTTTAATTTTAAAAAGAAAAAAGTTTACCATTTGTTTTATATATAATTTGCAAATAGTGTACTCTACCCTTAAAAAGTAATTGATTGTTATTTTCATCAATATGTAAAACAATTGTCAAATTGTTTTTCCCACGCCCTGATCACGTTTTCTAGTTACGACCAATCAAAAACATAAAGTGCATGAACTCAAAATTAAAATAATATATATATATAATTATATAAAATTAAATAATATAGATATAAGGGCTAACATTTATTTTGATATAATCATTGTGAATTTTGACATATGATCATGACCATTTATGCCATCATTTTCACAAGTACAGAATGATTGGTAAAAATGTACCAGACAATCGTGATACTCTGATTCACATGAACGGAATGATTGGTAAAAATGTAATAAACACACGTAATAAGATAACAATTTTATTATAAAGGGATAGTAATTATATGGGGCAGTGTCAACTAAAACAAGGCTTATGGCATTTTTTGCAAAAATGAGTTAACTATACCATCATATAAAGCAGGAAATTTTCTATTTAATTTGACATTTAACGCATTGATTTACATAGTAAAATTTTTACCGATGCCTACTTTTTGAAATGCTGTATACGATTAAATGTGATCTAAAATTAGAATTTGGATATCCTGTTGTCAATTCTTGCTGCAGAGTCATAGAAATGGATTCATGTGATTGGCTAGCAAATGTCGATCCAACAGGTTATACTAATAATAGATCATCATTGTTATTGTTACACAAAATTTTAAACGTGATTTTCTCAAAATAGAAAAAAAGCCATAAGCCTTGTTTTAGTTGACGCTGCCCCATATAAGAGATTTTTTTTACTAATAAAAAATTTCAAAAAGCTTCCAAAAAATTTGATAGTGCAGTTGTTGCTCATTTATATTAATCTATTTTGACCACTATTATATTCATGTAGATATGATATTAATGGGAATTTATATTAAAGTGATATATATGAAGGAATTTTAATATATAAAAATTTATAAAAATTTGGTTTGTAGCTTAGTTTGATATTAATGAGGATCAACTATAATTATAAGCTATTTGTAATCATATAAAGGTATTTTATATATAAAAAAATAATAGTTAAATTTTGTATAATTATATAGAGATTATAACTATAAAAATAAAAGACTATATATATATATTGATTACATATAAATAGCATGCTCTATATCTACTTTTTTAAAGCATGCTCTAATGTAACTACTCTTTGTATGCTATAATGGCAGGCCTATAACTACTATGCTATACTCTCTATATAGCATACTAAGTATCTATATACTAGAAACTCACAAAGAATATTGGTTGATCTATAATATTCTGGTTACAAAATATATAAACAATAATTATCTTAATAATTATTAATTTTTTTGTTTTTTTTTTATATAACATTTATCTAACCAAATTATATTTTTATTTTTAAATATAGTTAATATTTGGAATTGCATTTGCTATAATTAGAGAATTATTAGTATTGGCTTTGTTACTTTTGGTATTATATTATTTTGAAATTATTATTATTATAGTTGGAATAACTTGTTAGTAGTATTGTTATTAGATTCTTTATTAGATAACATTCTTTTATTTTATGTTTAATAGTTTGGCTTTTTTATATTACATATAATTAATTATTTTTTTATTTGGGTCCAAGGTAAGTTCAGTTCAATAAAATTTTTGAACTTGATTCTAAATTTGAACTTAAAATTTATGAATATGAACTGAACCTGAACTTAAAAAAAGGTCAGTTTAGGTTTATTTTAAGGTTTATAAACATGTTCAAGGTTTATAATTTATGCATATATTTCTCTAGAGGACAAAGTTAATTATTAAAATTTAAAAAATATAATATTTTGTATAATTTTAATAAAATCATTAAAAAATATTATTTTATATGAAATTTACTAATTGATTATAACTTCTTACATTAATTAAACTTGTTTAGCATCAAAAATACATCTATTTAGTATATTTTACTTGAAATTTGAAGAAAAGTTGCTTAATTTTGAAAAATTATCGAAAATTTAAGCATTTTTGCCTCAAATTTTAAGGAAATAAAATGAATATTCCAAAATAATATAGTTTTACTTAGAGCAAAAAGTTTGAATCCAATAGTAAAATTTAGAGAATATAGTAATTGATTAGAACTTCTTATACTAAGTAAGCTTGTCTAGCACCAAAAAATATATCAAATTAGTACTGTATAAATATTTTATTTACTTTTCTTAAAATTTGAAAACAAAATGCTTAATTTTAAAAATTTTTATCAAAAATTCAAAATCGAGCAATGTTGCCTCAAATTTTATAGAAAATAAAAAAATATACCAAAATGATGCATTTTTTAAGTTAACTTAGAGCAAAAAGTTAGAATCAATTAGTAAAATTTCTATTATTATCTAAATTTTACTAATTTATTCTAACTTTTTTCTTTATAAATTTGTTAAGCACCAAATAATATATCATTTCAGTATATTTTATTTTATTTTCCTTAAAATTTGAAGCAAAGATGCTTAATTTTTTTGATAAAAATTACAAATTTTAAGAAAAGTAAAATAATGTATACTAATTTAATATATTTTTTTGGGCTAAACAAGTTTATTTTTTTATTTTATTTTATTTTTTTGCTAAGGGCTGAACAAGTTTACTTAGTATAAAAAAATATAATCAATTAGTAAAATTTCATGTAAAATAATATTTTTAATAGTTTTATTAATAACATTATACAAATTTCCATAATCTCTAAATTTTACTAATTGATTCTAACTTTTTGCTATAAGTAAACTTATTTAACATCAAAAATAAATTATTTCAGTATATTTTATTTTTTCTTAAATTTGAAGCAAAGATGAATTTTTGATAAAAATTTTCAAAATTAAGTATTCTTGCTTCAAAAAAATAAATTAATTGATAGTCTGCAGTTAAAGGGGTAAAATATTATAGTAAAAATCAGCAGGCATGTGACTAGTAACCTTATATAGTAAGTGAAATGCCATGTGCTTCAATTCTTAAGAAAAAACTCTAAAGTAAATAATTGAAAAATATTCATATCTTATGATCTATCAAACTGATTTTTATGCTTTTACTACCATTAGAATCACAAAAATTAGCTCTACAACTTTTAATTAAGCAACATGAAAGAGTTACTTAATAAAAAAACTTTTGTATGTAAGTAGGCCCCATTTTTACACTATAAAAAAAACATACAAATTTCTGATTTTGTTTATTTACCTCTTTAAAAATGATTTACTAATTAAATATAATAATTTGATAATTTTTTTGTGTTAAGACCTGATCCGTGTAAGATCGGCAGAATTACTATATTGGGACAATAGTAAATTTTGGGGATAGGTACAATATAAAATTTTATTATATGCAGAAATCTGAGCTTCCCTAAATGAAAGTAATTTTTTTATTAAGTTAACGACACATGTCGATTAATTGAAAGTCGTAGAGCTCGTCAAGACGCATCTAACGGTGGTTAGATCATCAAAATCGGCCCAGCGGATGGCGAGATATTATTAAAAAACGATTGGCCGACTATATAAAATCTCCATGTAAACAATATTTGTTTATATAGAGATTTTATATAGTCGGCCAATCGTTTTTTAATAATATCTCGCCATCCACTGGTCCGATTTGGATGATCTAACCACCGTTAGATGCGTCTTGACAAGCTCTACAACTTTCAATTAATCGACATGTGTCGTTAACTTAATAAAAAATTACTTTTCATTTAGGGAAGCTCAGATTTCCGCATATAGTTAATATCATAGGAATTTTGCCCCAATTTCTAATATAAAAATTCTGCTGATCTTATCCGGATCAGGTCTTAAACAAGTTTACTTAGTATAAGAAAATATGATCAATTAGTAAAATTTTATTTAAAATAATATTTTTAATAATTTTATTAATAAAATTATACAAATTTCTATGATTCTCTAAATTTTACTAAAGGATACTCTTTTTGCTCTAAGTAAACTTATTTAGCACCAAAAAATATATTATTTTGGTATATTTTATTTGATTTTTCTTAAAATTTGAAGCAAAGATACTTAATTTTGAATTTTTGATAAAAATTTTCTATTCTTTCTTCAAATTGTAAAAAAAGTAAAATAAAATATGCCATTTGATATATTTTTGATGCTGAACAAGTTTTTTAGTGCAAGAAAATTAATAAAATTTCAAGTAATATAAAATTTTTAATAATTTTATTAATAAAATTATACAAATAATTTTATAAATAAAATTATATAAATAATTTTATTAATAAAATTATACAAAATGCTATGATTCACCAAAAACAGAAAAAAGAGAAAAAACCTTTCCGCGACAATATTCCCAAATTTTAATAAGTAAAGTGATATTTAGCCCTTAAGTAAACTTGTCAAGCGCCCAAATATTGACCTAAAAGAGGTACAATATTTGGGAAAACTGGCCAAGCAAACCGTTCAGAAGCAAAAAACCAAGAAATTAACAAAAACACAGTTACTTCGCTGTATAGCAACTACGGTCCTAAGGACCAACTAGCAAAAAATAGCACAAAAGCAAAGCCCGCCTCTGCTTTACCTAAAGCCACCCAAAGTTCCATTAACAAACCTCTCCCAGGACTATTCCAAGCACTGACAAACATGGCAGCAAGTAGCTCCTCCTTCTCTCTTGGCTCCCTATTCCAATCCCGCAAACGGTCCCAGCCTACAAAAACCCCACGTAGCGAAAAGCCTGTCAGCTCTGAAGCGGAACACACTAAAGAATTTGTCGACATCATTGTAAATGACTGGTCGAAACTCACCTTCAATGTTATCTTCTCCGTCCCCACCTTGCCCGAATATACGGACAAATATCTGTTCTACATCAATATTACCAAACTGGGAAAAGTAGCCAATTTAGTCAACTTCTCACCCCAATGGTTGTGCAAACATGATGGAACCAACCAGCTAATTCTGTTTGATCTGATGGCACAAGAAGACGGTACTGTCAACATTAATGCAAAGCAACCCAGAACAAGCCGGAGTTGCGATCTTGAGACACAAATACAGCCTTATGAGCAGGCAATGAAACCATACACAAAGCGCAAGAGCCCAGATACCTCCTCTCTTATTCCATATAGCTCCTTCACAGATATAGAAACTGTCAATAAATCTACTGGTAGCATCAAGGAAATTATGCAGCAACCCGCTACACAAAACAATATAGCAGGCACAGGCCCACATGCAGTCCCACTTGAAAGTACTCCTGCACGCCCATCTACACCCCCCAAACAAGTTATCCAGCCTATCATCCCTAGCTCAACCCTTACCTCAGCCCTAGCATCTGTACCACAAGTCACCAAGACGAGTAGAAAGCGATCTAGAATCGTTTCGCCCCAAACAGTACTCCCAAATAAGGTGTCTAGAACAGTGTCAAGAAATATTCCACTAAATAGTAAAAGATCATACAGCCAAGCCGCGAAAGAGATCCTATTGATACCTGATACAGCTCCTTCTACAGAACACATGGAATATATGGAATTATTTGAGAAGGCACTCGAAGCCTACAAAACAGAAAACAATCTTACACTAACCAACTGACAAACACGCAATACAATATACTCGATGCTCAAAAAGATGCTTATAAGCCATTTTCTCACAAATACTAATTTCTCCAAACTTTCACCCAAGGCAATTTACGAGCTTATTCGATATGCAAGAGGCTTCTTGCAAATTAGGAATGAGTCAGAGGAGACCCACAAACAAATAAAAGAGGAGATCACAAGAGCCATCGAAGAAAGACTACTGCTACTTCCATCACACCCCGCAGATATTTCTGAGGAGATATTGGATATTCTCCCATTTTTTCTCCCTATCAAATAACGATTGCATACTAGAGGAGTAGTCAATGCCTTAAGGAAGATATACAAGTTCAGAGAGCTCCCAGACACATACTTTTCAAAACTTCCCCCACTCCCAGATTACTACAGAGACCTCAGAGCAGATGTACGCAAATACTTCCCAATTAAACACAGATCGGCCCTACCCCATGTAGGCTCATACAAGAAAATGTTAGCAGATTACTATGAGATTGAAGACAGAATCCCTAGTGTATACTTTGACCTGCCCCCGGAAAAACAGCCCGCCCTACAACTTACCAAGAGCTTAATCATAGAGTAAGAAGCTTCTTCCCATACAACCCAGCAACGGCGACAACCCCCCTGGCTGACATCATTGTGGAAATGAGAGAATTCTACAAATTCAAATTACTACCAAATGATTATTTCAGTATCAAACTGCCCCTCCCATCAGATACCAGTAAAATCAGAACTAAAACCAAATTCACATTCCTAATTAAAGACGACCAAGAGGCTAAAGAATTCATAAAACAAATAGCACCATATTACAAAATCAAGCACCCTCTACCCCCACATATTATGCAGGCCAACCCTACTAACAAGCCTGCTCTCCCATCATTTGACCAGGTGATAGAGGAGATCACAATTCCTTTCCCGATCCAAACACCCAAACAACTAGTAGAGACTGTAAAAGAATTACACAAACATTACTATTTCACGCGGCTCCCAGACGAATGGATCCAAATCCCAACAAACTCTCCAGAGAAACACTAGCAGACCCACCTCATACTGCGACTCATATGCCTCCGTTACCGGACAACCTACTAGACATAAAGACTCTCCTTGACGACCAAGATATAGAACTAACACTTCCGATTACTAGACAACAAGACATAACACCAACTATGAAGACTCTCCTGCAGCACTTTAAGATAGGTAGCATTCCAGACTTCATATTGAAGTTACCTCCCCTACCTGCCCTAACATGGAGTATATTCAGTGCAAGCAGAACATCACGCCCCTATCACCTAGCACAATACAAACAATCACAAGCATTCCACAAACCCCCGAAGAACCTAACAACGCAAACTTGGACCCCTCGATGGAAGAAGAAACTCACAATACTAACCCTAACTCACTAGCAAATGAGGAATCTACTACTCCAACAACAGCTAAAGAACTTAACAATACCAACTCTGACCCTCCATCGGCCGAGACATCACCATTGGATACAAGCTAATTAGGATAATAGACATTACAACTAACACTTTCCAAGAAACAGAAACACCAACCCTCTCAGTCTTAACCTCTCAACCAATAACCCCACCTACCTCATTAACAAATACAGAATCTATTACCCACAACCGAGCTAATCCTCTGGCCCTGTCCATATGTACCTACAATGTCCGGGGCTTCAACCAAGATCTCAAAAAACAAGTCTGGGAACAATATTGCTTGGAGCACCAAATTCAAATAATTGGCTTAACTGAAACTAGACTATCCTCGTGCAATAGATACCTGACATCCAAACTATTCAGAACTGCTCATTATACGTATTTCTGGTTCTGTCTGGAAAATCCAAAGGATGGGACCGCAATTATGATTAGTAACCACCTTACTCCCCACATACACAATGTTACCACACACTCAGGCTATGCAATTGCTATAGACATATTCTTCAAGCACGACTTCAAATTCCGTATCATTTCCACGTACCTCCCAAGCGACAACCCCTCAGCACGACTTGATGCTCAGAATAAAGTTATTAAATGGATACGACAGGCTATATCACTTAACCTGCTCCCTATAGTTGTGGGAGACTTTAATGCCTCCATTGACAACATACACTCAAGCGCCATTAAATACAAACTCTTACAATTTCTATCCTACAACAACATGTATAATCTAGCCACCCAACCCAGAAACAGGACAACACATGGCAGAGTTCGAGATATAGCAGCCAAATTGACTACATATAGGCATATTGTCCCATACTGATATATCTTACTTCTTACGAGACTGACGACCCTCATACATGTACCCAAAGTGATCACAAGATCTTAATATCTAGGTGGTCCTTTCCATATGCCTACCAAGGCAGAATTAGACACAAGACACGAACTTACAGAAGGGTCTATAACTACAAATCTATGGACAACAACCGATGGGAGGATTTTACAAACCAGGTCAGCTCGAACCTTGGCTCTCACAACACACCCTTAAACGTTGATACTCCAGAATCCCTTGAGACAACATGGCAGAAAATCCAGCTCAGCATCAACAAGGCTGCTTTGCGGCACATTCCTAACAAAAAGCATACAGTGCGCAACTTTCAACACACATTCTCCCCCACAGCTACACAACTGCACCTGAGCCTCAAAAAACTAGGTGAAATTATCAAAAAGACTAAACACTCACTAAACCAGAACCTGCCTATTCCAGACCACCTCAATTTGGATATCAGCCAACTAAATCAAGCATGTCAACTTCAAATACCCCCATTACCACACACTCACCAACAGTTACCTGACTGGATCAACAAAGCCAACAATGAATGGAAAAACCTATATCACGCCCGTAATATTGAAAACATCAAACAAATTGGTCAACAGATCACAGACTCAATTCAAAAAAGATGCTCTAAGCTCATTACCAAACCCACTTCAATGCTTAACAGCATTCTTGATCGGCATAAAGACCCAGTCAGATTTGACAATATCAAAACAGAGCGAGACGTAATCATAGACCCACCCCTCATTAAAGCACACATACAACAACACTTCGACAACTGGACCGCAACCCGAACGATTAATCAAAGCCTATTTGATTCCAAATGGCAATACGAGTATAGCCCTAAACACTCTATCAATCCCAATTGGTACACGACAGCCCTACAAGACTTCAGTCAAGAAGAAATACTCTCCACACTCAACCAGATGCCCAACAATAAAGCATGCGGACCATCAGGAATTAGCTACGAAATGTTAAAACACACAGGTCACAACTGTATACAAGCTATCACATCTCTTTTTAACAGATGTCTCTCATCCCAATCCATACCCAAGCAGTGGAAAGAGGGATATATCTTCCCAATATCCAAAAAACCCATATTTGATGGCAACCTAGCCAACACAAGACCCATAAGCCTTGTAGAGCATATCAAAAAGCTCTATACAAAGCTCCTTAATAATCGTCTTAGCAGTATTCTTTCCACACACAATATTCTGTCACCATTCAACTACGTTGCCTTGCCAGGAAACTCTACTTCCACACCTATTCATATACTCAATAACATCATCGAAGACGCCTCCTGTAACTCCAAGCAACTCTGGCTCCTATCCCAAGATATGAGCAAAGCATACGACTCTGTTAATCTCGAACTCTTACAAAAATCTCTACACAGAATTAGAATGCCCCAACAACTAATTACCATCATTGCTAACCTCCTATCTGATCGTACAAATCAGGTCATTACCAACTTTGGTCTTACCAATCACTACTCTGTCAAGAATGGTATCGACCAAGGGGAAACAATTACCCCACTTCTCTGGAGGATATATTACGACCCCCTGATCTCCCACATTTCTTCGCACTATTTAGGATACAATCTGGCCACATCATGGCAAACTAGCCTCACTCACCCACACAGAAATCATCTCCACACGTCCATATCAGTGCTAGCCTACATGGACGATACTCTATGGATCACTGAATCCAGAGAAGAACTAGAAGAAATTATCAAAACTGCAACCTCATTCTACCAGATGGCAGATATACAAGTCAACCCAAGCAAATCCGTTTTCATTACGAAACACACTGCACCAACCACTATACAATTTCGCAACCACACACTCAACTCGTTTACGATGAGCCAGCCCTTCAAATTTCTAGGCTGTTGGTTTACACTCAACAATAAACAAACTGCCCAAACCAAACTAATACAAGAAGAAGCTCTAAACCTGGCTAATATTGCCGGTACCAAGAACATAACAGACAAACAAATAGCATACGTCATTAACACGGTCATTATCCCAACTATAGAATACCGCCTACACAACATTATACTTTCCCAATCAACATGTAACAAAATCCTAGGCAAATACCTTACCATTGCAAAGCATAAGTCCCACTTATCCCGATCCACCCCTAATAGCACGATGTTAAACCACAACTTATACAACATTCGTAACATATGGGACATACAGTTGCAACACCACATTAGCAATCTTCTGCTCAGACTCAACAACTCCTCTACATTGGGTATAACTACTCGTATCAGATTCCAGCAACTACAAAACAACTTATGGTCTGCGACCAATATTCTACAACACACACAGCCAATAATTGACGGGCCCAACAGACACACAACCAACTTCAAGATCATCCAACTCCTCAATCACATGGGGATTACAGTGCAGGCCAACCCCAACATCCTATGGCCACAAACAATTGAAAACAACTGCACTCCACTCGAAAGGATTCTTAGTAAACATCCCAAATACAGCACCTTCAAGCAGCAACTCAGACATAAACAAATACTATATTTAGAGCAGCTCTGCTCCACAGACAATACAACCCTACTCACATGGCAACACATATCTCCTAGACTCTTATACCTCCCCACTGGCAGAAAACCACTCTGGTTCTCATATCTTGAAGACACTATCTTAGCTGACAATGAGCAGCGAACTATTCTCCCAACTATATCACCCCAAGGCTTTAACCCATTCGCCTACCAGACACCTCACATACCAAAATCCCTTAAACCCTGGACGCTTACACTCCAGAATAATGAAATTATTATTGGGCAGGTCCGGAAAACATTCCGCAAAACTAACACAATCTCTATTACACACTGGCAACATAACATAAACCTAGCTCAAGCCAACCAGTACCCTCTACCACCAATACAGTGTTCCCGCTGCCCAGGCTGCCACCTCAACTCTGACAGAGTTCTCAACTGCTGCACCCTGGAGGTACCAGCAGCTCTCTCTACCCAATTCTTGGGTAGAAGAGCAATCGACAAATAGCTCAAGTTTAACGCAAATTATATAGACCTCATATACTCTTCTGCAATCAAGTAGCCAATAACCATTCCACCTCCTCCTACAATACACATCACAGACACTCTTACCTCGGTTCTTTTTCAGGACAACCCTGCCTCACTAGACCTCCTCCAGATAGCACACGCTAACGCTGGCCAATATGATTTTATATTTTACACAGACGGTTCTGTTATAGACATTGGGACTAACCAATGCTCAATGGGCATCGGCTGGGTACAAATTCACAGCGACAAATCATCCACAAGTTCGCAGCCCAACTACGAAACTGGCCCTTATCATACAAAGCAGAGCTCCTTGCTATTCTCTCAGCTTTCTCAACGGTACCACGCAACTCTACTATAGACATCTTCACAGACTCCCAGTCCGTCATTTCCAAATACAACAAGCTTAAATCAATCCCTAAACAATCCTCCAAATACTACAAGTTTAACTCCTGGCCCATTTGGCATACACTCTTGAATGTTATCCAGGCATTCAATATTAAGCTTAATCTGCACAAGGTCAAAGCCCACACAGATAATAGCTTCAATAACCAAGCAGATCTCCTAGCCAGAACCCACTCTGGGACACACAAACTACTTTTCAATCATGCCAATATCCACAACCCCTCCTTCTTCCTGCAGTGGGAGAATTACCCAGTAGAAGGGTCTACTAGACGCTTCATCAAAAACATATGTAAGGCACACATCATTGCAATGTGGTCCTCACAGAATCGCGCCTCAGAATGGGCACATTATTCACATTTCATAGATTGGAACGCCACCTGGCTCTACTTCAACAACAACCAAAATAGTTCCAACAATTTCACAAATCCCAAACTAAACCATCTTAAATCTTTCAAAATTAAAAACCTCCTTAACAACCTGCCTACCTACTCACACTTTCACAGCATACTCCCTAATATATTCTCTTCTCCTAACTGCTTTTACTGCAACCTCCCTGCATCCTCTACTCACTGGCTAACGTGCCAAAATACTTCTCTTCTCAATTTAATCATTCATTTGGCTATATCAAAAGTTATACAAAGCGCATATACGGACTTACCATTTCACCAATTATCTGACCTTATAATTGCAATTTACACACACCCATCTTTCAACCCCACGCCTACATTTCTAGATCCCTACTCTCTTTACTCTATTATTAGTGGACTAGTCCCAGCTCCCCTAATCCAATCATTACAGCCCTTCAACATCCCCTATAAGCAAGCCTCTCAGATTGTCATCAAGATCCTTCTCGAAATATCTGATGAGGTTTACGAACAAATATGGAAACCATATTGTTCCACACTGGCCCAATGGAAGAAGGCTAATAACATTTCACTCATACACAACTCCTCTCAGCCGCTACCGCATCATCCTCCTCGGGCCAAACCCCGTCGACGTCGACGAACAGCACTCTCCTACCACTGCCTCTGTGGGTTCCCAGATCAGCTACATACAAACAACAATACATGCCCGCCATTAGGGCAAGCATCCCGCAAAATCAGTATTTGGTCCACCTTGTGGGTCAAATACAGTACCCCCACTAATCACATTTTAACCATTCAAATCTAGGTGAGTCTTGACCACTCTAGTAGGTTTAGGTCGCAGATAAATTAGTCTGAGCTCTTATTCTTGCATGTAATTTATATGTAATTGTCACTGTATAATTTAAGTTGTTGATTTCAAACAACCTCTTATATAAGTTACCCAATAAAGATACGAGCAAGGCCTCACCTTTAAAAAAAAAAAAAACAAAATGCTATGATTCTCTAAATTTTACTAATTGATTTATGCTTCTTGCTCTAAGTAAACTTGTTAAGTATCCGAAAATACATATATGTATATTCAGATTCAGACTAGTTTGCAAACTTTGGGTCGGATCTGGGCCAAACTTATGATTGAGTTTGAGTTTAGTATAAAGTTTGAAATTGTATAATTTAGAGTTTGAGTCTGGTCTGAACCTGGACTGGACTGGACCAGACCAAAACTGGACTCAAACCTAGGTGCACTAGTTCATATGAATGCTAGATTAAATCTGAACATGTTCATGAACTTTTGAACTGAACCTGAACTGAACATGAACCAGCTCTAAAAGTTCAATACTGAACTGAACTTGAACATGTTATAAAAAATGTTAAGGTTCAGGTTCAATATTGAACCTGAACCTGAACTTGACCTAAGGTCAGTTCAGTTCATGTTCATATAGGAATACTATATTATTTATTTATTTATTTATTTTATTAAATATAACAATATATATAATTCTCTTTTATTGTAGTTAAAGAATCTTCATAAATAGGTTTCATTGCTTTTGGTACTATTGAATATCTTGTTTCTTTTATTTAATAATTATATTTTTACTTTAGGAATATTAGGTTCACGTTTTGCAGTGCTATCCGAATAATGACATTGTGACTTTATTAAAATATTTGTACAATCAAGACTTATTTAATGTTATGATGAGCTTGAAAATTAAAATAAATGTCTTAAAAGATTCTAAATATTTCAATAGTACTAAATTAAATCTTATGATTACTGAACATAAAAAAAAACAATGTTTTTTATAATAATCTGAGAAATGGTTCCCAAGAATATAGAATAGACGAATAAAAACTTTCTATAATGATAAAATATCTTTAATAAAAATTTCATAAATTTTTGAGGCCATTTAATAAATTATAGAAATGCAATTTACCAACACTGCCGTTCAATGCGTCGTCTTTTCTCCATGATGCGTTCAATTTCATAATCTCTAAGCCTTTCTTTTTTCAGCAATCTCAATTGACTTTCTTTTTCATCCATCGGAATTTTGTTGTATGAATATTTTAGATAACGTGATTTTCCGTAGTTTTCCGGGGCGCAGAATCTTTCCTGTATAACAGACAAAGATCGATAAGAAAACAGAGAAAGTATAATGAAATATTATATTATAATATTACATACTGTTGGTCGTCGACGTTTCATATCCCATCTGACAGAAAAAGGAACATAAACCATCGCTTTTTCATTTGTTTCACCTTCGTCAATGTTGCGTTCCATAAATAACAGTTGAGAATTCTTTGGATTTTGATTCTTATCTGTAACATAGTCTCTAACCCATTTATATTTGTAATACTTTAGGGTATTGACATAATCAACACATGATATAATAAGTATAAAAAAAGAATATATATTTATATATTATTATTATATAAAATTTAAAAAAATTATACAAACTCCTTTACAATCATCATACGATCTAATATTTGATAATCTTTCAGCAGCTTCAGAAGATGGAACATACAGCATTAAGAACTTCTCATCACCAGACACTACTGGATTAATTAATGCTTTACAAATTCGCTCGTTTCGATTTTTTCCACTATCCTAAAAAATAATTATTAAATATCCGAATGATAATTTAAAAGAAAAGAAATAGATCGAAATTTGAGTTTACTTCATCGTCTTCCAAGGGAAGTCCTTCCCAAGGGTCATTATCAAAACTAGTCTGTACAACCATATCATGTTGATATTCAAAATCAGGAAATATAGAAAGAATTTGTTCGGATTTTGCTTTCGGATTTTTGGGATGTTTAAGTTTCTTGAGAAATTCAGGATCATTTGCAATTTTAAAAGATTCCTCAATCGCAGCAATTTGTTCTTCGTGACTTTGTTTTAAATCCATCTTATTAACTTTTGAAGTGGCCATACTACAAAATGTTTAATCGTAAACATTTATATTAATAACAGAATAAAATAAAATAAATTGAATTAAATTAAATAATAAAAACATAGATATACACCGACTTTCCATGGTTTTTTCAGTATTGTTGCCCTGATGTACTGTTTCTGACGCACTTATATGCTGCGTCATACGCAGCCATGACTTTGGTCTTGAATACCTTTTCAATCGTGCCGATCCCATAATCATATTTGTACGATCTTTTGGTGGAACAACTAAACAAATATCTTTAGTGTCGAGATGACCTATTCTTTTGGGATTTATATCTAACAATAAAAACAAAAAATTCATATATAGAATTACTAATTTAAAATTTTCAGACACATTGAATTTTAACGAACCATAATTTTCGTGAAATGCACTAGGAGAAACACCTAAATCATTTGCCATCCCTAAATCAGTGTCATCGAGAAGAGGCAGACGTTTTGATTGAAAAGTACGTGAAATTCGATTGATATCAGTTATTCTTTCTAGATCAGGATTCCAACTCAAATCAATTGGTGGATCAATAGGTGGAGGAATTAAGTGTCGATATTTCAACCTGCACAAATAGCTATAATTCGATCGTACTATTCTATCCTGAACATCATAACTTTAAGAAACAAAAAGAGTCAACGAAAGTATAAACCATTCAAACAAACTGTCATTTTAAATGTAGTTACTTGAGTCTTGTTGTCATTGTGTTAATTTTAGAAAATTTAGAAAATGAGAATTTGGTAAAAATTTTTATAACAAAACCATACGTATATATACACATCGTGCTAGTTCTTTTTTGTTTATCATAGATCTTCAATGTGATTAGAAAACGTAATTAACCACGTGTGCATGAATTTTATTACCGCTTTAGTTGCGTAGTGAAATTATATTGGAAAAATTAAAAATAGGTGATGATTATGAGATTTTTGAATCGACAGGATTTCTAGAATGCAAGTTACAGATCAAAGCAAATATTCTTGGTTGAACGACTAATCTACCCTCAAAATTTTACCAGCGACTAAATTTTCATCTAGAATATTCAAACAACAATCGTAGATAACTAGAAAGAAATTTTGTTCTCCATTCATATGATCAAAATTACATGTAGCTTTGATTTCAGTGACATTATTGCAAAATCAGATGACTTTGTTGATCACACGATGTTAGCAGTCGTTTTGATTGGCAAACGTGATACAATTGAATGTAGATCATTACACGAATTATTTATACAGTATCAGTACTGTACAGTAATCGTTCATGATCATATGACAAATGGCCAAGCATGCAGAATAGGTTGTTCTTTCGCTTTACTAGTAGTTGGCGGATTTAATCAGAGATTCCCGGGACTTCTGTTAATGCCGCATATTTACTAATGACTAAATAGTAAATAGTTAAGTAGGCCCGGCCCGTAAGACTTTTTTTGAAAGAGGTTTTTTTTTTTGTTTTTTTTTCCAGTGTTATTCTTACGGCTAATATAGTCTTGAAACTTGTATTCAAGATCTAGAGAATTATAAGAAATATACGAATAACAATTAATTGTAAAAAATATAGTTTTTTTTATTATGGATATGGTGTGGGGGTATGTCAGATGTGGGAGGGATTTAAGTGGTGGTTAAAATTTGCTGAGGATAATTCTTGCAAGTTGCAAATAATGTTACCTTGAATTTTGTTATGTATAAAATACGCTAATTTTTTTTTTTTTATTGTGAATTAGATATACTATATGCCGAATCAAAATTTTGTGGATTCTAAATCAACTTGGTTAGAACAAACAATATGTCGAAATTAAATTTTTGTGGATTTTGAATTATGGTTATGTAATAATTTATGTAAAGTAACTTTGAAATATTTTTAACAATTTGAGTAAATTTAGAATTTCGGTTCAACTTGTACTATCTAACAAAAATTTCATATGTATATAAACAACGATTCGGATTCAAGTCGCTACTGTACTTCATCAAATAAAAAACTTCCACAAATGAATTAGGAAAAAGACAAGGTAATATTGCTTATTATTTTTATTAATTTAAATAGAATACTTTGCAAAGCTATATTTAATTCAATATACAACATGTCTAATTTATACATGTAAATATAAAAAAAATATTACTAAAAAAATTATATATATATAAATATTCTTACATTATATTATTAATTTCTGAATTTGATTTGATATTTTGATATACAATATATCTAATTTATATAATATTTTATGAAATTTAATATAATTGCAATATATTAAAAGCTATCTGTATGTATATTCTATTACATATTCTAGCTAAACTAGCATAAATATTGCTTTATTACATTACTCATCTCTAATATGTCAATTTAAAATCCACAAAAATTGATTTGCTATAATAATTAAAAAAGATGAAAAAAAACTATCGTATTTATACAAGGTAGCATTATCTGCATCTGCAACCTGCAAGAATTATTCTCAGCAAATGCTAACCACCACTTAAACGCCCTCCCACATCCGACATACCACACACCATATCCATATTTTTTACAATTAATTGTTATTCGTATATTTCTTATAATTCCCTAGCCACTTGTCATATGTTTTCATATTAAGTGTACTTTAATATAAATTCAGTTGTATCACGTTGGCCAATCAAACCGACTTTCCATCATGCTAGCTTTGTTGATTTATCCTTTTATAGGTTGTTCGAAATAAAATTTCAGATATCTTGTTAGATGCAGGTGTTGGCGAAGTTTTGTCAGTATGTAATAATTGCATCATAATTGTGTGTGTGGGAATATTATGATTACATTTATCGTAATAATTTGTTAATAGAATATAACTACATTTCATGATTATTAATAATGTAATAACTATATCGGGGGTCGGTTAAAGCAGTGTTAAAGCGGAGTGAAATTTAGTTACCTTTTTGATGCAGTTAGAAGGGTTTTTTTATATATAGATATCAAGAATTCAATTGATGCAGTATGTAGATCATATATTCCTCTTCAGGGACCCGGAAAATTTCCCAAATTATTCAAATTTTTTGCTCTAATTTTGATATTTCCAATATACATGTGATTTCTGACCAATAAAAATAAAATGTGCGGATTGTCCTTGAATGCACATCTAGTGTTTCGATCCTAATTTTGACAGGCCATCCGGATTCTATCAAATCCGGATTGAATCAGCATCAGATTATGTATAAAACTTACTTTGAATACATCCATAATTTAAATTCTTTGACCAATCCTAGTAAAAATCTCTAGCCTGGATGGATATCTGAATTTGTCTGGATTGAAGGATCAATTCAGATTTCGGAAACACTATGCACATCAAGTTTACACTTATAATTTTGCCAGTTCTCTCGCAAAAGTACAAGAGCTAATTTACACAGTATTATATATTTTTTTTAAACGCATGAACAAAAAAAAATCCCTACTAAAAATTATCTAAGCATGGATTGAAGCCGATAGAAATACCACAATTACGCAAATAATAAATTTTGATAAATTTTCAGAATTGGAAAAATTTTCATTAGTTATGGTCACACGGAATCAATTTCCAAACCAAAATTTTCCGGGTCCCTGCTCAAGATCGTAATTATATAAATATATCTGATTGTTTAATAAAGTGGGAGGAGAGCTAGAAGAATAACGAATAGTTAATAAGAACGCATGGTTGATGGTTCATAATAATCCCGAAAACTATCATTAAACCCGAAACCCTTCATAAAACAATCATCCCGCATAACTTATGTTGTGCCCAAAGCTAAACTGCACATGTTCAATTATCTCCCAATTCTGGGCACAACACATAATAGTATGTGATTATTTGATCTTGTATTTTGTTGAATTTTAGCAATCGGGAAAGTTATTTGATGCATGATGATAGGGGGTGAAAGGGGTAAGATAGTAGTATTTAAGCATTGTTCCTGATTAAGAAGGGTTATTTTTCTCCTCGCTATCGCTCGCCTAGTAGAAGGCTGGCTCTTTCGTCCCACCCCTCCCCCAATAACATAAGTTGTTTGGGCTCAGCGGCTGTAATTGCAGCGCAAAGACCCAGTTTTTAGTTTGAGAGGCTCAGTGTATTATATTTACTGCGGTTTGCAAGTACAATCACCAGTTGCGTAATATTTGAGTAAATAACTATTTATATTGAATCTTGCGCATTTTAAAATTTTTTACAATCTTTGACAGTCACGCAATCGTACAACAATCAGGCAGCAATCTATTTCATCGAAAGTACTGTACATCATTTTGCAAACCGCGATAATTGACCTACGTGTTATTTAGGATCTTTTAGGATCACTTACGGAATGCTCAATTATTAGAAAGTAATCTACATATAAAAATGGTAAAGCATCACATTAATACAATGAGCTTTGAAAAATTAAATGAGAATCATTTTCGAGTAATATGGAACCTAATTGCATTTAATGTTAGTAGTTAAGTACGTTCAAAAGTCCGTGCTTAATTTATTATATATAAATAAATTTCAATCCTTATTTACAATCTGCTTATCTGAGATTAAATTTTTAGTGAATTTACTTATAGAGGCCCAAAAATGAAATAGTTACAAATAAAGGCTTAAAGAAAAATAATTGCTGAAATTTTACAATCAAGGGAGCAAATTTATCGTAACTAATTAGATTGCAAGTTTTTAACATTTTTAAATTTATATTTAAAAATCTAATATTTTTTTTTAATCAGTATTATATTTATTCTCAGCTTTTTGCATGTAAATAACACTTTGCCAATTTTTAAAATAATTAAATTGCTTCTATGAATACAAATGAGTTTTTGCGGTTCAAAATATCTTCGATTAAATTTAATACATAGTAACCCTCACAAAATGTGATTCATGTTTTTTTTCTTAGAATTTTTTACAGTGATAGAAATCATCATTAATAATCACATATTACCACCCTCAATCATCACGTCACCATTTGATCAACCTCACTCATCATCATATCACTCTATAACGTTGTTTTATTCTTTTACATCCTTTGGAAATTATATACGACCCTTTCATTCCTGTTAATCCACTGTTTAATATCATTTCTACGTAGCCAGTTGGAGTTTAAATTGGCACTATTGCAGTATTGTCTATATTGTTTTATCCGTTCTCCCAACACAACCGTTACACTATACATTATAATCAAGATCTAAAGAGGTTAAAATTGCATTTTTGAAAGAACATCAGCAAATAATCTTCCATCCTCAGAACAAAATCGATTCATTCTAATATATAAGATAAAAGAGTAGTGTTTTCACAGAGAGTGTCCAATCCAACAGCAAGGCTTCCAATTCCAACACCAAGATTTTCAACTCTCACCGGCAAGACTTTCAACTCTCAACAGCAAACATCCAAAGTAACATATAAAGAACACCAATTTATTTAAAAAAAAAAAAAGTACTTTTTTTTTCGCCTAATCTAAAGTTATATAAATAAATTTTTTCATATATTTATTACTATATTTGCTATATTTGCTATTTTTGCTTTATTATTTTTAGTTAAATTAATAATTACAATTGAATATACTATATTAGTCTGTAAATTTTTATTTATTTTATACAGTACAATATTTATTCAAGATTTTTTAAAATAAAATAAATTTTTCAAAAATAATATATTTTCGAGTATCCTTAATTTTGGTAACTTGTGGTAACTTAGGTCAGGGAGGGCTAGGATCTAGTTAAATTTTTACCCAATTCGATGTAGCCCAAACCGAAAAGGTTCACACCAGTATTTGAGTTGGCTTAACATGATTTGGACCACTAATCATAATACATGATTAAATACGCTTATAGTTGAAATGTTAGTTTAAATATTATACATGATCATAAAAAAAAAGATAATAAATAAACATAATTTCTGAATAATTTAACAATAGCAATTGATTATTGTGCTAGAAATTTTATTGATATCTACTTAATGAACATGATGCTAAATGTAATTCCGCCTGAAACTATTTAAAAATGCAACCTACTTTTTAACTAATTGAAACGCTTCATAATCCTCAATTTTTGAGTTTTGAATGCTAATATTAGAAAAATATCCATGTTTATTATAATGTACATTATTTTTATTAATATATATCTCTACCAAAACTCGGACCATAATCTTTACTATAATATATTGTGTTATGATAGGATGAAATACGTCCTAAGTTGGCACTTGATATATTGACAGGATCACTTAATGAAAAGATAAAGCAATCAGATAAATCTTGAGTTTGGTCATCAGTATCCCAAAATCAATCGGATTGTAACCGCCAATAGGTTGATTTGAATTTTTAACTTTTGCCACGAAAAATCGATACACCTTTTCGATCACATTTTTGATGAAACTTATCATTGTCAAAACCATCTCTGCTGCCTCGAAATAAAAGAATAAATTTGTAAGGAATCATGTTTTTTATAATATTTATTTTATAATATCTTTTTTATCGATCCAGCTTGCCAGTAATTGTGCGTGGGTTATATTAACCAAGATTGAGTCCATTTTATACCTAGGAAGTAATGCATTATTAAGAGCTACAAAGTTCGGGACCATGTAACATTGTAAAATATCATTAAATAGGTTATCTGGAAGGATAGACCTATATGGCCATACTTAATATGATAAAAATCCGGCATGCTAATCTCATGAAACCTAATATACTGAACACATCTTTATAATGTTTTCTCCAATAGTTTAAAATCATTATATTTGAATTCAGTTACATCGTTCTTAAGCTCTGTGTTTTGTGCAATATTCCATTTGATTAATTGATCCCAAATTTCACTTTCTCTCATTTCGAATCCATTCATGATTAAGAATTAAAATTAGCACATCTTTATTCAATAAAAGGTACTTGTTATTTGAATCAAATAAAATTTCAAGGTATTAACAAATAGTTCCTAAAGCAAACTCTTTAAGTTCATCAAAAGATTAATGACGAGCAGTCATATGAAGCACGCCTACAGGATGCTGTAAAAAGCTTTTCTTGATTTACAATGAAATACTGTTGTTGAATATAGTCAAATAAGTGATGTAAGACCAAGTTCATCCGAGGCAATAAATACTTTAAGATCTTTTCTCCTTCTTGATCTTGAATATCTACTTTTCGACAGTATGAAAATCTGTTTATATTATTTAAATTGCCAATATAATTGGTTTTAATATAAACTGTTATAATAATTTAGTTTATTACTTACTTAAGAATAAGATCAAAGATTGATGGAGAGATAATAGGTTTTTTAAAAGTAAAAAATCATTATCTTTAACTTTTATTTCCAAATCAGGAGCAATAATCCTACGAAAATAAACTGATCTAGTACGAAGTACCGAAGAATGAGCATGAATTTTTTCAGAATTTGGTTCTTTCACCGGCGTAAATAATCACATCGTAATCTTTTCTAGTTTCATAAAGTTGTTTATAATCTTCAGCCATGTCAATGAGAAATTTTGAAAAATTTTTGATAGTTGACTTGATGAATAATTGCGCGAAAAGAATAATAGTTATTTATCTGAAGTAATACAGGACTGTTTTAAGAGTTATTGTCTGCTTATGTAATTTCTGACTATATAATTTTCTGACATATAAATCTTGTATAATATAATTAGATACGTCTTGCTACATTTTTTGTAATCAATATCGACATTGTATTTTTCTATCGGAGAAGTGCACCAAACATAAAATATATAGAGTGGTACGTAGAAAGAAACACTTCATCTAAACACTTTAAATGTAGTTATTTTCACTTTGGGCATCTATTCGTAATATTTCAGCCTTTATATGTAAATTTCCCTAAATTTTAGTATGCAATCTTTAGAATTATAATGATTCCATGATTACAGTGAAGATAAAACGATACATAAATTGCATGATTATACCATATTGTATATAACAAAATAACTCTTCGTAACATAGTGGCAAAAGGTGATTTATTAGCAAAGATTCCATAATAATTAATGATGGTATTACGTACTAGGAACATATGAAACGAAGTTTAAAGTCAAATTAGAGTTTAACGTTCGTCCACAAAATCTTAATGTTGAATCAGTGATTTTAATGGCTGTCACTACAAAATAAAATAATTGTGTCAACACACTTGCGCTAGAACCAGGAACGAGAAATTTCTTGTTGGTTGGCTACAATAGATTTATGTGCAATATTTGATATTAAAAATCATAAGCTATATGTGCATATTTGTGATGCCAATGATACTCATGACAAAAACTATCCATGTGATTGGTTAATACCGTTAATTTTTTTTTTGAAGCTTAGCTGTTAGAAAAAACTGTGAAAAATATCAAAATACAAACTGATAACCTTTATGTACATGTGATAAAACCATAAACTAAGAATTTAAAAAATTTATTGACCTTTTTTTTTTTAATATTTAATTAATATTAGATTTTAACATTTATTGTATGATTTAATTATTAACATTCTCAATCCCTAGACCTCGTTAACAATATTTCGTGCTTTGAAGTTCATATTTCCGTGACTTCTTCTTGATATCGGTTTAGGTTGTGGTTTAAAATTTTCACTATACTGTTCGATTATTAAAATTAAACTAGACATGATCATGTGGCGGTTGCGCCGCCAAATTTTAACCAACTAATATCATTAGATTTGTAGATGGTATATTGGTATATGACACAGTTGAGATTGTTTATAGTCAACTTAAATTTATTAAATTGACTAAACTGATGTTTAAAAATCAGATTAGTGTTATACCCAAATCGACTATTCATAGTATAAAACATATGTATAATGGACTTGTTTTAAGCTAACCTTACATTTAATGTTGGCCTCACTTCGCTCAGCAGTTTAAGCTAGCCTTACATTTAATGTTCTGGCCTCGCTTCGCTCAGCAGTTTAAGCTAGCCTTACATTTAATGTTTTGGCCTCACTTCGCTCGGCAGTTTCAAGCTAGCTTTACATTTAATGTTTTGGCCTCACTTCGCTCAGCAGTTTTAAGCTAACCTTACATTTTTATGTTTTGGCTTCGTTTCGCTCAGCAGTTTTAAGCTAACCTTACATTTTTATGTTTTGGCCTCACTTCACTCAGCAGTTTTAAGCTAACCTTACATTTTTATGTTTTGGCCTCGCTTCACTCAGCAGTTTTAAGCTAACCTTACATTTTTATGTTTTGGCCTCGCTTCGCTCAGCAGTTTTAAGCTAACCTTACATTTTATGTTTTGGCCTCGCTTCATTTAAACTAACCTTACATTTTTATGTTTTGACCTCGCTTCGTTTAAGCTAACCTTACATTTTTATGTTTGGCCTCACTTTGTTTAAGCTAACCTTACATTTTTATGTTTTAGCCTCACTTCGCTCAGCAGTTTTAAGCTAACCTTACATTTTTATGTTTTGGCCTTGCTTCACTCAGCAGATTTAAACATTATATAATATTAGTTTTTTTGTCATGCCTCTGACACTGGAATTTTTATTGTCAAGATTTTCATCAAGAGTTAGGAAACAAATCTTTTTTGAAATTATTTGCTATTTCGGTGACCACCAGTGTTTAAAATTCAAATCTAAAGTTATGTTCTCAAAAGAACATAATTTAAATTTAATGTTCATTATATATTAAATAAATTGAATATTAATTTTTAAAAAATGTTCATATTCTATACTTACAATTCACATACTAAGTTCATACTTATCTATTAATAATTTTTTAAGTTTGTATATAATTCTTTATATTTTTTCAACATAACACAATATATTATACAATTCAATTTCTAATAATTTTGTTAAATTTCAAGTGCTTTTCATATTTGCTTATAATAAAACAAGACTTTCTATAATATTTTACTGATGCTACTATTGGTTAATGTGATAAATTAGACTCAAATTACTTTGTTATTTAACTAATTAAATTTCATACTAACAAATACTTTGTATCTTTTTGCTTGCTTAGTATTAGCATATCATTTGACACAATCATCTATATAAGTTTATACAATAATAATACTCCTGCACAATTAATGAATGTTTTATTTTAAAAATCTTTAAAGATGATTTTCTTAATATTTATTTGTTATCTATATTGTGCAACTTTAAATATATGTGCTATACATAGTATGTATATACATATGTACATATGTATATACATATATATATTTATGCAGAATTTGTCATGATCAAATTACATTATCAAATTGATTAACATTTTATATTATTTATTGTTCTTATTAATAAATCTAGAACATAAAAATTTTATAAATGTTCTCTTTGAACCATCAAATTAGAGAACCGTTTCTAAATATCAATGTTCTTAAAAAAATTCAAATGTTCATTGAGAACCATGAGAACATTGAATTTTAAACACTGGTAACCACTGTATGTTTCATGATTTTCACTGAGATATACTGTATATTTTAAATTATTTTTTTTTAATTTTAATTATTTTTTATTTTATATTTGCCGTATAACCATGAAATAACGCATAGAATTATTTTGAATTTCAGCCTTAATTTAGCCTAAAATTCGAAATACACCCCTTCACGGTTATATGGCATTTTGTATTTTTTTTAATTTTTACTTTTTTTATACGTTCATGTTCATTTTACCGGGGACATCAAAGGGATGTTAGTTGAAAAATTAACTTCGAACGGCCTTAGTGAAATAGACTCGGTGAAATGAACTTGTCAGTAAATATGATTGTCGGTGAGTTGATCTGATTTTGTGATGAATAAGAAATAAACAGGCGCGAAACAGAAATTAATATGGCAATAATGTACCAGTAATTGTTAACATAAATTTGGGATCTTCCTGTGAAAACCGGTTTACCATGTATAATGATAATCAAACGATCAGCAATAGACAAATTCATTCAAATCCTTCGCTATGGTTTTTCGCTATTTCTTTGAAGATTAGTGATTATTAATTCATCAACCCAGTAAAAATTCTGATAAAAACAAATAAAAAAAGATAACAACGCTCAATACTATAAATAAATATAGGATGAAATGTCTATAAAATCAACAAAAATACATGTTTCAATACGTAACGACCTCTTTTTAACGATTTAAAAGTTTTTTTTCTTCTTTTGCTACTAGTACATGTACATGTACTAGTAGCATGTGCTAGTAACATGTACATGTACTAGTAATATGTAATATGTATATAATAACGGTAAAAGCAAATTTCCTTTTTTAAATATTGCGAGGAATGATCAAATGCACGAGCATAGCACAAATTACCGTAAGCAGTAGAACTACCAACCGTTTATAGTAAAGGCTACTTACACTACATGACAAACTCATTACACTACTTAACCATTTTTGGCAGCATTGATCGGGCAAAATTGAATATCTTTAAATAAAGTAAGATCTGCTATATCTTCGACATATTAGGTTTTGTTTAGAATCCACTATTACGGGGAGAATTCGACAGTTCTTTATTAATGATTAACAAAATTATATGAAGGCAGCTCGCCAGAGGCGTGACTTGGTGATTTAACACGATTTATTATAAATATAAGATAATCCGAAGATTTCTCCCTTGAAAAAAAGCCAAAAACGACCTTCTTTTATACTTTACAATTGTTATAGGAAATCACTAATTTAACAAATTTAGAAAATTATAGATAACACAAGGATAAACCATATGATAACCTATCTACGAGGTTATCACAATTTGAGTATTATATTTGAAATTGGAAGACTTCTGAGTTATTACGCCGTACGCCGAGCCCCGAGCACACTTGATCGATTATATACTATTTATTATATGCATGACCAGCTATAATTACCGATATGTATTGTCGATCATCATTGTCTATTGTGCATTGTTACTTAATTATCATATGAAATCTGGTGCAGTATACGGATTAATGATCATCCGTTAAAAATGTCACATTTACCCTGTGACACTCGCCCACACTTATTTTATGCATTCCACGCATACTTTTAGTTATTTAATTACTATATATTATTAAA
This sequence comes from Gigaspora rosea, assembly GCA_003550325.1. Taxonomy (NCBI): domain Eukaryota; kingdom Fungi; phylum Glomeromycota; class Glomeromycetes; order Diversisporales; family Gigasporaceae; genus Gigaspora; species Gigaspora rosea. The sequence goes on along the minus strand of QKWP01000289.1, from coordinate 227,475 downwards.
CTAATAACCTAATATATTATTATTATTTCTTTATACTAATTTGTTAGGTAGAACCTTTCCTATTGTAATATCTTTTTATAAAACAGCGGTTTATAGGAGTTTTGATTATATTTCCATCAATAGTTCGAAGTTTAAAAACTCCTTTTTCTAGGACCTTATTTACAATAAAAGGCCCTTTCCATTTGGGGTAAAGTTTATAGCTTTTCGAATGTTCTTAAAAAGCTTTATAAACTAACACTTTATCTCCCTTTTTTAGGTTATCCAATGGCCGAAGTTGTTGATCATACCGAACCTTGACTAATTCTTGGGCATTTTCTACTCTTTCTACTGCGGCGGCTCTGGATGGTGGAACAGTTTCGATTAACTCAAACAAGCGTTGAAGAAACGTTCCTTCTATTAATTTGTCTGTTTCACTTGGATTAATTGAAAGATGTGCCGCCCTTCCATATACAAGATAAAAGGGTATCATTTTCATTGTAACCTGTTTAGCTATTCGATACGCAAATAAAACCAAAGAAATTAATAAATCTCATTCTCATACGTTGGTTACGAGTTTGGCTATAGACTCACAAAGAGTCTTATTAAATCGTTCAACCAACTCATTTGTTTGAAGGTGGTATAGTGTTGAATAGTGGTGATCGATTTTAAATCTTTTTAGAAATTCGTCCATTAGTGAATTTCTAAAATGCATCCCTCTATCTAACAATAAATATTGCGGGCATCCATGCCCGCATACTATATCTTCATAGATAAAGTCAGCGACCTCATTGGCGTTAGAAGTCTCAATAGCCTTAGCCTCCGGCCATTTTGTCATATAATCTGTGGCTACTACTATATATCTATTTCCTCGTAATGTTCTAGGTAAAGGTCCTACAATATCGATCCCAATTTTATAAAATAGCGCTTCCACCGGAATCAGTTGTAATGGGGTCTGGCTAAATTTTTCCCTTTTCTTTGGCAAGCGTCACAGGTACGAATGTATTTCCTTATATCTTTGTACATTTGAGGCCAATAATACATATCACATATTTTATTAAACATGATATCCTTGCCGAAGTGTCCTCCTAATGAATGCGTGTATATTAAAAATAATATGGGCTCTACTTCATGCTTCTGTATTACTCGTAATAAATTGTCCCTTCGATGTTTATCCTTTTTATAAGTTAAACCTTGTTTACTACAAAAAATTTACTCTGCGCTTGGAAGCTTCATCTCTGTTGTGCCATAAAGGTATGGTATAATGTTTGATTATTTAAATACATTTTCAAATGTTAATATCTACTGGATTCCATGTTATTGAATTTTGCCAGAACACTGACTACCTGGACTGAATTTAAATTTAATGTCAGATTTTATTTGAATGAGGTTGTCTTTGGTTATTTTCGATAGTTAATTTAAAAACCTCCTTCATATTATTCGATAACTTGAACAATTTCAGGATTTAATAATTCCAAATTCAATTCTGTATTCCACTTCTGGTCTTACTGGAACTAAAAATAAGCAGAAATTTAATATATATAAAAAAAAATTATACAATAATTAAAGTAATACGTATCTATGAGCTAGGGGGCCGTACACAGAACTCAAATCATTTAACTAATAATCCTAATAATTTTTCTAATTCAGGTATTCATAGTTTCTCTCTTTCTCTCTTTTTTCTTATAAAATATTTCATACTTAGATGACTTATTGATATTCGATTTTACTTTTCTTTATTCCGTTATAGACTGACAAGAACTGGAATATACCCGGATATTCGCAATGTCAGAGACTTATCGATGCGGGCTTTTTGCACCAGTCTATGGCAACTCAACACTCAACCCAGCAGTGCCTTACACTACCGCATGTGATGAGGGTTTTTGGCAAAGGCTTTTTATGCCAACCTGGCCACTCTTTTCCAGAAATTCAAAATATATACCATATCAATTTCATCTCATTACTAGAACTATTTCTTGGTATAATTTAGGAACTGCACTATCATAAGCAATCCTTTACCCTCTTAGTGCATTTATTGAAAGTGAACAGTCCCTATTAACTTCACTCCTATCATAGCATCACGCCGTGGTAAAGTTTCTTTTGAATGACCCTTCAACCTTGATGTACTTTGGTGCAGGCTATACACCTAATTTTAATGTATTATCATCTTCTAGATATTACCCCTTTTTCTTTTCTTAACATCATTCTGACATCTTACTTGATGAATCATAGTTTTTCATATACATAATTTGTCAAACATTGATCAATCCAGAACGAATTTTGACCGTATATCTTATTTGGAGATGTGGATTTGTCCCATATCATTCTGAGACTTCATCAGCAGGAATTTGAAGGTCTAACAGTTTCTTTTAAGAATAAAATATTTAAAATCTCTTCATTTCATTGATCATAATTTTAAAGGTAAATTTGGAGTTTTGCGCTCTTTCCCACAAATTAACTTCTATCTTAAATTACAGTTTCATATAATTGTAATTCGTAAAGAAAATATTCTCTTAAAGGGTAGTGAAATCATCAGAATCAAAATCAAGTTTAGTATTTAATAATATCATTGCAAAATTGTTGCAAAGCTTTAAAATTTTTATTTTGAAAAATAATCTGACAATTGTGAGAAATTTTTGATCGAAGCCATAATGCATTATTTTTAATATGAAGAGTTTGAAAACGATCAATGGATTCTTGAAAAGCTGAATATCTGGTTGTTTCCTAACTTCGATAATTATATTGTAATTATATTCACTTTCAAGAAGTTGGTTTTTAATAAGAATTAATTGATTTGTAACTATAAGTTACAGAATAAATTTTATAACCGTAAATACTAAGATCAGGTGTAACGTAACTTTCAAACCAAGTTTCTATAAAAATAAAACTGTGCGATTAAGGTTAGGATTAGAGTGAGGCTTGGTGTAAGGCTTTTGGGTTAGAAAGAGCTTTAGTTACATTAAAATTTAGCAAGGAATTTTTTTTGTTAGAAACCGAAAAGCAGTTTCATATATGAAATTTTGATTTAAAAGCAATTTTTGGCAAAATGAACATTTGTTTTGACTTTTTCAAATGTGTAACTTTACACCTGATCTTAGAATTTGATTGGCTTGTTGGGATGGGTTACAGTAACCGCAGTTACAAATTTATTAATCCTTTTATAAAATCTTGTAAAAATTTGTCCTGGGTCCACGAATATGGCCATGTTATTAAAAGCATTATCAATTATTCTATAATTTTGTCTAAAAAAAAATACAACTTAGCCGTATAAAAGTTCCTTTTATTTACCCTCTTTTTCGCTAATAAAAAAATTTTTTTTTTTTATGATTTTTTATTTATTATCTCTTGGTTGTACATTCGTAATAATGCATCCATGTTAGAATGCTTTCAACCGGCCCTATGTACGATCGAGTAATTATAAGGTTGTAACTTTAATATCTAGCGTGCCCTTATTTCTTTTAATTTAGAGGTATTCAACCATTTCAGTGCAGCATGGTCCATTATTAAAATAAATTGTTTGGCACCTAAGTAGTAGTGGAAGTATTCTACCGCTCATACTACTGCCAAACATTCAAGCTTCGGAGCGGAATAATTTCTTTCTGTTTTACTAAGGCCTCTACTGGCATACGCGACAACATATTCCTTGTTGTTGCTGTCCTTTTGGGCTAGTACTGCACCTAATCCGGTACCAGAGGCATCCATATGTAGTATAAAGGTATTGTTAAAATCTGGATAACGAAGGATAGGAGTCATGACTAGGTGTCATTTTAGGGTTTCGAATGCATGTTGTTGTTCATCTGTCCAATTGTAGAGTATTCCTTTTTCTAAAAGTTTATGTAAGGGTCGGGCTATTTTTGCGAACTCTTTGACGAATCATCAATAATAAGAGGCCAACCCTATGAACCCCCTTAGTTGTCTTAGATTGCTGGGTATAGGAAAATTCTTTACTTTTTTAATTTTGGCTTCATCCGGCCTTTCCCTCTCAATTAATCACATGGCCTATATATTGAATTTCGGAGCAGAAAAATTTACACTGATCTGGATTTAATTTTAGCCCTGTCCTTTTTTAGTTTATTAAAAACAATTTCTATATACTTTAAATGTTCTTTAAATGTGCTTGAATAAATGTTAATGTCGTCTAAATAAATGACCACATATTCTCCTATATATTCTTATAGTACTTGATTCATTAAACGTTGAAATGTCCCCAGAGCATTATACAGTCTGAAGGGCATCACGTTAAATTCTTAGGTACTGTACTTCATTGTAAAGGTAGTCTTTTCTTTATCTTCTTCCCGTACTGTCATGGCCGTTACTGACCACGTGTATAATGCCACACACACGGAAACTGCAATATATTGATGTCTCAATATGAAGATATGAATATGGTTACTCTACTGACGTCTCAATACGAAGGTATTATGAGTATATTCTGAACACGTACTATACCGACGTCTCAATACGAAAGTATTACTAAATAAACTTTTGCTTTTTTTTTTACGCGAAGAGTAATTTATTTATTGTTATTCTGTGTCACCTTTTGTTACTAGTAGTTGATTCGTGCTGCCAATGTATTGCTTTATTGTATTTATTGATTATTATTATTTTTATTTTCGAAGAGAGTGTTCTGAAACTCACTTCTTTAATTTCTTATTTCTTATATACTACGATTTGACTCAAATCAGTTACATCATAATTTTCTTATTTATTCTTTAATTGATTATTAATCTAATTAACTAGTTATATTATCTATACGGCTTAATTGATCTTAATTTTGATCAACTTAATTCCCTGATCCAACCCGGGTGATTGACCTGATTAAATCAGTGACACACGTGACCAAGGGTTGGCCCTATTCTCGAAAATGGTATGAATTTTTTATATTTTCATAGCTTATTTCATATGTGTTTATTATTTATTTTTTCTTTTACTGTAACCAATTCATTCACTCTCTTTATTCGTCAATTGTTATTCCCGGCACAACATACTTCGAGAGCCATTTTTCCCTAAGAACCGATCCTGACTGTGACAGGAGCTAGATCCCCCTTAACTTTCGTCCTCAAAGTCAACACTCCTTCTGATCAGTTCGTCCACCTCCTGTGTTATTTCAAGTCTCGACTTCAGCCTTTTTACATGATTCCTAGTAAACAGTTTTTATAATTTACTACTATCTACTTCAGCTAAATAGAATTGCCCATGGTTTCCTATTCTCCTTACAATATAAGAGCCATTCTACTGATAATCGAACTTTCGTGATGAGTTATCTAACATGGAGTCGTATACAAGCACAAGATCACCAACTACGATAGACTCCTTATATTTACTGGCATGTCGATTGTGGAATTCCTTCCATTTTCTCTTTATCTCCTCTTTATTTGTCCTTACCTCTTTCAACTCACGAACAAGCCCCTTCATCTGTTGTATTCAAAACTCGATCAACTCATTGGTGGTCCACTTTTCTTTCGTGATCATGATCTGATAACTCTCCATTCTTAATTCTATAGGAGTCACCGCATCACGACCATAGACTAGCCGGAAGGGGGCATAGTCAAGTTCATTAACCATCACATTGATGGCCCATAGTGCTTCACGCAAATATTCATGCTACTTGTTCTACTTCTCAGCACAAAGTTTTCTTAAAATTCTGGTCAATTTTTGCACAGTTATTTCTGCTTTTCCATTTGCTCTGGGGTAATAACTTGCAGAAAACCCCTGCTGGACTGAAGCCTTGAAGCCAACTCTTCTACTATTTTATTCATAAATTCAGTTCCTCAATCAGAAATCAATTCCACAAAACATCCATGCCTTAGTATTACGTCCTTCTATAAAAACTGCGCGATATTTTCCGCTGTTTTTCTTTTCAAGGCTCGTCCCTTAATGAACCCCATGAGGTCCTCCACTGCCACAACTATATGTTCGTGTCCGCCAGTGGTTCGAGGTAACAGCCCAATACAGTCGATAAATAATTTATGAAGATCCAACTCGTAGAGGTCACGTAAATTGGTTCAGGGCACCCTTTGGCCCACACCTTTGGCATGCTTCACAAGATGAAACATACATCTTGGCATCCTTATATATTACTCCTGTAGCCACTCGTAATTCATTAAGATTTTTTGGGTAACCGTGTTTACTCCATGATGACCACCCTCATTTGCTACCCCTTCATGGTTTGCTCTCAATATGTCTATCTTTTCCTCATCATTAAAAATCACTCTCCTAGATGGTCGACCCTTTTCTGCCCTCCTAAATAATTGACTCCCAATCAAACAATACTTCTGCACCTTCTGCCATAATCAACTCAGATCCACCTTTGTTGCTTCAGGAGATCATCTGAAGTCCTTCAAATACATATGAACCACTTCCAAATCGCTCAACTTAACATTTTCAGGGGTCACATACATAATAACGAATCTACGAATTCCTCGTCATCCTTAATACTGACCTCAGATGAGTCGGGTAACTGAGACATCCCATCTGCATTCCCATGTTTACTACCTGGTTTATATCGTATTTGAAAATCAAAAGATTGTAACGCCAAGACCCACCTCATTAAGCACCCTTTTAAGGTAGCCTTGTTAAACAGCCATGTTAATGCTTGGTGATTCACCCATATGTCGAACGTGGTACCCGCCAGGTAACGATCATTCACATTACATCCAGAAATTACGGCCAGACACACTCTCTCCGTAATGAAATAATTTACTTCATGTTTGTTCAGCTTCCTGGATTCAAAAGATACCGGCCTCATTTTTCCCATTTTGTCTCTTTGTTCTAATACAACTCCTAGTGTCGCGTCACTTGCATTAGTATAAAGTTGGTAAGGACGAATACTATCACGTGCCCCCTGCCAATCTGGACCCTTCAATACCGTTTCACTCAACAAATGACTCTTTAGTGCACAGAAGGCCTTAGCTTGTTCGTTACCCCAATGAAATCCAACTTCTGTCCTAGTCAAATCCGTCAGCGGCTTGGCAATATAACTGAAATTTTTTATGAGCTTCGATAATAATTCATCATACCCATGAATGACTGAACCTGTTTTAGGTTTTCGGGTTCTCTCCATGTCCTAATTTTTTCCACCTGTCCCGGGTCTGCTCTAATGCCCGTCTTACCAACCACAAATCAATATATATGTGCAGTTCCTTGTATAAGAGAAAAGATTTTTTTTCTGCAAAAGTTAATCCGGCACTTCTGAATTTTTGTGCTAACTTGATGAATGTTTCGATATGAAATTCCTTGGACCCATCGGTCCACAGTCCAATGTCATTTTGATATGCTGCTGCAATGCTCTTTCATTTATCCCTTCTAATAGTATGCCCATCATTCGTTGAAAAGTCTCACTGGGGTATTCTGACGAAGCATCTAGAGATCCGGATGCTTTAGAAAATTTTATCGAAGAAGAATTATATAAAAGATTAGACTATGCGAATTACAATATACAATCAAAAAAATTATATGCTACAAAAAAGCCTACAGCTAAAAAAACAACAAAATTAAAGAAAGTAGAAAGATACTGTTCTATGTGTGGAAAGGTTTGTTATACAAAAAAGAATTGCCCCAAAGTTAGAAAGACTAAAAAAATTAATAATATTACTAGCTCTCAATACGAATATATAGACCAAAGCCAATCAGAAGAAGATATAGAATATATAATTAATGAAAGCAATCAAGAAGAAAGTAGCCAAGAAGAAAGTGATCAAGAAAATAGTGAGAATGAATTCAGAGAAACTAATTGTTTAAATATAAAAAAAAAAGTAGGGTTTCTAAGCCTTCTATAAAAAAGAAATCCAAAAAACCAAAAACTAATAAAAAAGCTATTAATGTAAATCAGATATTTTTAGAATCAGTTAAATATATTTTAACAAAATATATTTCTCAATGCCCTAAAGAAATTCCAACAGAAATATATACAGATCTTAGTAAATTATTCCCCAAAATAAAAGACTCATTTTATTCAAATCATTCAAAAAATTGTACGAATAAAGAAGTAGCCAAAGTATGGGAAAATATAATAAAAAAGTATCAATTTATTTTAGAGCCATTTTTCCTCGCATGCTCAGAAAAAGATATGCCGGCATATTTGACTTCAAGCAATTATTGTGAGAAGATGGGAGGGTCTTCTTCCTCAACAAAGTCAAGCACTTCGTGTCTAAATTATGCTATAAAACAATATCAAGAAGCCCAATTATATCGAAATTGGCTTGACCCATTAAAAATAAACTTTTTGCAAATAAAAGAACCCAATAACTATGCTACGATTTCATGTAAAGTATATGATTTAGAAATACCCCATGCATTACTCGATACGGGTTCAGATGGGTCACATATTTCTGAAAATATCGCAAACCATTTTATAAAATATTTTGGGCTAAAAATAGATAGAAAAAAGGTTTATAGACTAACAGGGGCTGTTGGCGAAAAACAATCTGTTGGGACCTTTTCTGATATACCTGTTACTATAGGTATTGGAAATAATACCTTAACAATTTCAGATGAGTTTTCAGTTTTACCAACAGAAAAAGATAATAATGGCAATGATATATCATTATTTATTCTTGGCACTAGATGGCAACATCGGGCTGGCTGGGAACCTATAGTAAAGGGTGAGTTTACAGCATCAGCTAATGGAAAAAGAATTACTATTCCACTTTCAGTTTATAATAAGGGAGAAACCAATATCCTAATAAAAAAAAATATATAAGTTATAATGAACTTGAAAAAATGTTATTTGATACTCTCAATGCTAAAGAGGTTCTCAATGAGGTATGTGAGAAGTTTTTATCATTCTATGATGAGCTGGATCTTTTACTTAGCTAGTATATGCAGATATTTAGCTATATTTTTTTTATCACGAATGGCTTCTTTTTCATAAAATGCATTTAGATCTCTACCTTTTTGTGATAAATCACTCGAAGGCAGAATTAGTTTGCTAGCCAAATTTTCTTTTTTTGAATCATAAGCTGGCTCAGACATGCTTTCTCGTAATAAATCACTCGAAGGCAGAATTGATTTGTTATCTAAATTTTCTTTTTTCAAATCCCCACATTCTCGTGATAAATCACTTGAAGCCAGATATATTGGTAATCTGAATTGGCAATCCAGATTTATTTTTTCGAGCTTGCGAGAAAAAATTGGTGATCCCAGGCAACCCTATTTTTTTCTTCACCTCTCCAGATCTGATAAATATGTTTTTGTGATATGCTATATTTTTCTTTTAGCTCATTTAAAACTTTAGACCTTGGTCTATTATTACGGCATTGCATAATAAAATTATAATCAGCTAGTGATAAAGAAGAAGCATCACATCTTATGCATTGCCTAAGCATGATAGTATTTTTTTTATATCTAATATATTATTTCAAAATAATTTATTAAATAGAATGAATATATTATATCGGATATACTGGATATATTGGATATACAGGAAAAAAATTTTAGAAAAAACTAGATAAATAGGATATATATATTATACTGGATATACAATTATACAGAAAAAAATTTCAGATATTTTCAGAGATTACAACAAATCTTGATTTTATTTTTTATTCTATCTGTCAATTCTATCCAAGTTTTTAAAGTTATGGGATCTGGTCTAAACTCCATGTTTTCCAGAGATAGTGCATACAATGAAGTAGTTGTAAAGCTATCCGCTGAGAAAACTGTTAACTTTTCTAGATCTTGCCGTTCAAGTTCTCGTACAGAAGCTCTTTCTGCTAGATTTCTTTTTTGAGCTTGTGAGCTGGCTTTTCATGATAAATCACTCAAAGCCAGAAAATAATTTTTTTTCGAATATTTTTTTTTCTGAATAATCTTTTTTTGAATGAAATAAGAAAAAAGTATTTAAAGCAATATTTTTAAAATATAAAATGTTTTGGGGTATTGGATTAGTAAACATATTTATTTGAGTCGGTTCACTTGTAAGAAAATAGGCTTATTTATATAGTTTATTTTTTACAACTAACCCTTTTTATATAAAAACAGTTTCGGATTTGCTGATCTATTTATTCATAAATTGATTAGTATGGGCCAAAAATAAATCGATCTACTAACAATCACAAGCTATTGATTAAAAAATCTAAACATGCATGTCCAGGCACAGTAGTCCTGCTTTTTTTGTATGAGAAAGCCCCACAAGCTTGAAAAAAAATATATTGATAACAAAGATATTTTAACTATTTATATCTGGCAGAACCGGCTCACAAGTATTGCAAGAAGGCAGGTTTGAATCTGATAGTATTTTGCCCAACTCAAGATCGGTTTGCTCTTCTATATGATTCTCTATCCAGTCTATAGTCTCTTCTAATGATTTTACTATCTTTTTTAACTTTTTATGCTGGGAATAATATTCACTTAGTCTTGCTTGGTGCTTATATATTTTACGTGCCATTTTTTAGTATTATATATATAGATATTAAATATATTAAAAAAACTAATTACTGAGGTGGGACACCATGTTACCAGGGCACAGTATCCATGTTGGGTAGAGTCTGGACAAGCTTGTCCAAGCTCATCAAAATTGAGCAGAAGCTGAATCAGTATCCAGTTAAATTTATCTCCCAAAACTTATATAATAGAGTCTGGACATGGTGTCCGGGCTTAGCAAATTATTTTACATGATGTTTGACCCCGCCTTCTCGCAATTATTGCTCGAAGCCAGAATCTAGGTAAGTATTTTTTTCTTCTTTTTGAGCTGCGAGCTTTTTTCTCATTTCATTCGAAAAAAGAAAAAAGAAATGTATTGGCTGTGCTATTCACTATATATTGTTTTTTGAGCTTGCGAAAAAAACCGACTTAATTGCGCAGAAGAAATGGTGCAGTATATATTTTTAACTGCAGAGCCAGGACATCATGCACCAGAGCGCAGTAGTCACATGATATTGTGACCTGGGGTCACGTACTACCAACTCAAATAATAATACTGCCTTCTTGTGATAAATCACTCGAAGCCAGAATTAATTTGTTATCCAAATATATTTTGACTCTTTATATCTGGCTTCGAGCAAGCATTGCAAGAAGGCAGTAGGAATATTTTAAGTTGGTATATAGCCTGCTATATATACAGTATCACTAGTCTAGTTTATGGTGATGAGCTAGCTATATGAGACGTATATTTGTTTTGATACTTCTCTGGAAGCTTGGCCCTTATAGCTCTTTTTTCGGCCTCTTCATGGGGTATACCAGCCTTGACCATATTCTTATAAGCTTGAATACACCAATGGTAATATGGCAAAGAGGTAATCCCATCTGATAGAATCTAGCGCTTAGTATCTATGGGGCATAGGGCCTTCTTTTCTGATTCGACTAAAGATAATATGTGATCCTTTGACCGGATACCCACATTCTTAGCATAGAATACTTCATTACCAAAGAGACAGTCTCAATATACCTAGGTCATAGGTGAATCATTCTCTGGATAAGTATTCTTAGCCATCTCATTCATACCCTTTTTGCTAACTCCCTTATGCTTAGACTTTGTAGACTTATCTGCTAAGACATAGTAGTATGACTTGGCCCGGATATGATAAGATTCTGTAATCACATTGCCTGGAGTCTCATCTTTGAAAAGCCCAATAGTCTTAGAATCATTAAGATTAAAAAGGTCCAGTCGCTCTGCAATGTCTTTATAGATATCTTTAGTTTCAACTTGAAACATATATGAGTCTGTATCCTTATATCCGAGCTGGGCATTATTACCATATCTCTCTTTTACATATCCATACCAAAAGTGTTACATGTGAAGCTTGCTAAGGCCCAAGACTGATGCTTCGACAATAATAGGCTTGTTGAGAGTTACAGTGGCCTTTCCTATATGTGCTTCTACAAGTGTATTTCCCAGCTGTCTAGCATATTTACTGTAAAAGAGGGTTTACGAATCTGATTAATAAACTTCTTTTCATCTTTATCATTTTTCATATCCATGAGCTTGACGTCTTGGTATTTGCGAACATTTTCTATAGTTTTGCCATATACCGAATTATTCATGAGCTTAAAGAAATCTTTCTCAAAAGCATTCTTAGCGTCTTGTCTCTTTTCTGTATTAAAGGTGATATAAGGAGCAAGCCAGTTAGTTTGGTCGAATGATAGGATTTCTGTAACCTCATCAACTATCATACCCAATTTTACGTAATATTGGAGTTTTTGGTAATGGATAACATAATCTTTTCGTGGACCAAGATGGGGAACTAATTTTTTTGTTGCTATAAACCGTTTTCCATCCAAGTTATCTACAAGCTCTGAGGTATAGGGACACAACATATCTTTACTTACAGTCATATTCTCTACGGCTGGGGGTAAATCACTCAAATAGTCATAGGTCTTTAGAGGAAAGTGTGACTTAATATTTAAAAAATAACCTCGTGAAGAATTTGCTTCAGTATTAAGAATCTTTTCAAGATATTTTTTTTGCTCATTTGGATTATCTTCAAGATATTTACGGCTTACCTCCTATTGATAATTTCTGACGGGCAGATACTAACTCATGGCCCAGCCATAAAGATTGTTTGTATCGACATAGCTTATCCAGGTTGTAGGCTTAGATGGGTTAAATGTCTCGCCCATCTTAGGATTATTTACTTTGAGATAGGCTTACAAACCATAGCTATCCCACCACGCTTAGCCTTTCCTATGAAATCATGCATAGCCATGTCTGTAAAGAGCCCAATCTTGACTCCTGTCATTTTAAGCATAGCATCTCATACTAAAGCCGGTGCAGAGACATAATAACTAGGATCAAGTTCATAATATTGCATACATGTCTTTTGAAATTGGGTCCAGATATCTGCCAGGCTAAGTACATCAATCTTAAGATAGAGATCATGATACTCACCTAGATTTTGGCATTTAAATTTCTTCCATACTTTTTGGGCGTGCTCATAATCTTTTTGGCTAATTTTTCCATGAAGATAAGTACTAAATTCATAAATTGGCGGAAGCTCGTCTCTAGGAATCTATCTTGTGAATCGATATATTCATAGGGATAAACTCCTTTGCGACATACTAGAGAAATTTGATCTGAAGTATAGTTTTTAAAGTACTGGCTTGTAATAGGATGATTGTTGCCCAAATTTTTCGTAA
>QKWP01000289.1:174303-211789 GCA_003550325.1 Gigaspora rosea | reverse complement strand
AAAATAGATAATTTTAAGAAAAAATTTTTTTAAAAAATTTTATTACAATTTTTCTGCGATCTTATTTAGTTTTAGTTTTAGAACTATAGTTCTTAAGACAATATTGTAGTTTATATAAAGGATGACAACTTTCATTATTGCAACTTTAATGATTTACTTGTAAAAATTAAGACTTGTATTAGAAGTAAAGATTTTTTTTATAGATGGGAACATATAAAATTTGAAAAAATCTAAAAAAAAATTTTAATAGTAAAAATGCCAATACAAGAACTTTAAACATTTATTATATTAAAGTTTTCTAATGATTTTAAAAAAATTTTATAACAAAGTTATTAAAACAAAACTTAAAAAATATTTTTTACTTAGAAAAGATATGGCTAAAATCAATATTTAAAATTTTATTAAAAATTTTAAAATACGCAGGCAAATTTGCCTGTGTTACAATCTAAGGGATAAGCAAAAATGATCAGAAAATATTCTTGCCCATATTTACACAATAATGGCGAGGCTTGCAGTAGGCCTTGCATGCGAATAGAAGGGTGCCACTTTCATTGGAAATCTAAGGTACGTGTTCTGTGTAGTGAATGTGGTAAGCCCACTGGCTCGAGTTCTGGGTGGTGTCCATTGCATATTAAGGGCTATTATGTGGTCCAATATTATAACAGATTGCGTAATAAAGCCTTAAAAAACTCAGAATAGATGGTAATTTTTAGTAAAACTTTTTGGTAAGACTTTGCCGGGTTAAATTTTTTTTTGGTAAGACTTTTTAGTAAGACTTTGACGGATTAAATTTTTGGTAGAACTTTTTGGTAAGACTTGGGTATAGGAAACAAAAAGTCTTACCAAAAATGGGGCAAGCCCCACTTTTGGTAAGATTTTTCTCCTTTGCTAGATAGTAATGAATCGCTTTTTTAATTAATTTTAGGATAACATAGAAAATAGTATGCATATTAGCTTGAATAGACTCGCAGAGAAGCACACTTGGACACTTCGGTCCTCGGTGTTCTCTGCTCGTTTCAAGGGCAAGCGAGATAGCATAATTGTTTTGTTATCTTGTTTGGATTTAAAAACATAGCTAGAGCGTTAACAAAGACTATGTACTCCTTAATGTTGGAAGCCCAATTTAGGAGTAAGGAGAGTAAGTTAACAGAATTTAGCTCTAGCATGATTTAGAGCTTGAATTCGATATATGATTAAATATATCTAGAAAGGTTTGTATAGAGGTATAGAGCCTCTTCTGAATACATTATCAAATTTCTGTCCTAGAACTCCCGTTTTCGCCCTACTGATACGGCTTCACTCAAATTTTTTAGTGCGGCTATGGCGACTAAGGCTGCATTTATACTCTTCAACCCACTTAAAAATATTCTTACTATGTATATGTCTGGAAGACAATTATTTGTATTCACACGATTGAGCAGTTGTTTAAATTTAGTGGCATACGTGTCCTTCCTTTCGTGATCTTGTTGCGTTAAAAAATTAAGTTCCATTTGCCAATGATGTTGTTTTTCTGGGGGGTGCGAACTGTTCCACCATGAGATAATAAAACTTTTTCTTTTTTCTTCTTCTTCTTCACTCTCAGTTTTCCCTACGTAATGCTATTTTTCACTTCTCTATACCAATCAGCCGCTGCTTCTTTTAGATAACCTGAGGCAATTTGTAACTTGCGATTTCCATTCCAATTATTTGCTTCCACCGCTCGTTCAAAGTCATTAAACTATTCAATAGGGTCTTCATCTTCAGTACCAAAGAAACTTTTAATTTTGATATAGTTGTTTTCTTTGGGACTTGACTTGCCAGACATCATTTCCATAAACTCTTTAAATTGTTCGGCGTTCATTTTTAATTTTTCCTTAAATTTTCGAAGTTAGAAGTTCTGATCTCATAGTCACTACCAAATGTTACAGGGAGAATTTGACGTTTCTTTACTAACGATTAATGAAATTATATGAAAGCAGCTCACCAGAGACGTAACTTGGTGATTTAACACGATTTATTATAAATATAAGATAATCTGAAGATTTCTCTCTTGAAGAAAAGCCAAAAACGACCTTCTTTTATACTTTACAATTGTTATAGGAAATCACTAATTTAACAAATTTAGAAAATTATAGAAAACACAAGGATAAACCGTACGATACTCTACGAGGTTATCAAATTTGAGTATTATATTCAGTGATGTCACTTGGTTATTTGGCCGGCCAATGGCCGCGGCCATTGGCCGAGGCCAAAAGGCCAAAAATATAAATTTTATTTTTGGCTGGAACAGCCAAATAAAACTAGTAATTTGATTGGTTAAATCTTCACTTAAGTAATTTTTCTATATAACTTACTAAACCTTTGTTTATTAAACCTTTGCTCAAATTACTTATTAAACCTTTGTTCAAATTATACTTTTATATAACTTTTTAAACCTTCGCTTAAATTATTTTTATATAGTTTATTAAACTCTCACTTAAATTATTTTTATATAAGTTATTAAACCTTCACTTAAATTATTTTTTATATAATTTATTAACTTTCGCTAGATTTTTTTTTTATATAGCTTAACAATTATTACTTAAGTTATCTTATATATTAATATGCTTTCAAAACGAACTTTCAAGCAAACTATTATAATTAAAAAAGAACTTGAAAAGAATCGTTAGATTTAATTATTCTTTCACGTATAGTTAAATATCGATCCGTTCTATAAGTTTTATTAATTCCAATAGTTCGTCAATTTCTTTATCGCAACTTTAGTAATAGCACATGAAAATAGATAACTATAGTGTTAATTAACTTTTTTTGGGAAAGTAATATACAATAAATACAATTCAAGAATATTGGTTCTTATAGTTAATAGTGTGGCTTTAAACAAAACCAGTACGTATATGTAATATATATTAACATTAGTATGCATATAATACAGTATTTTTATATACATTTCTTTTTTATTACTATACAAAGAAATTTGGCCACTTGGCCGTTTGGCCATTTGGCCATTGGCCAACGGCCATATTAGCCAAATAATTTTTATTGGCCTGGCCAATTGACATTCAACTTTGGCCGCAAAATTTTGGCCATTTTGGCCAAATAATTATATATTGGCCGATGGCCAATTAAATTTTCTTTGGCCGATTAAATTGCCATCACTGATTATATTTGAAGTTGGAAGACTTCCAAGTTATTACGCCGTACGTCGAGCCCCGAGCATGCTTGATCGATTATATACTATTCATTATATGCATGACCGGATGTAATTACTGATATGCATTGTCAAACATCATTGTCTATTGTGCATTGTTACTCAATGCATTATTAATTATCATATGAAATCTGGCGCAGTATACGGATTAATAATCATCCGTTAAAAATGTCACATTTACCCTGTGATACCACAAATGTATCAGGATTTGCTGATGTTAAAACAGAAATGAGTGTAATTTTAATCTATAGCGTGATCGAAAAATTTTGTTAAGATGCTAGTAATATGCAGTTAATAATTAAAAGTCTAATTTATGTATGTAGCCAATGATGTAGCAACAGCAATATAAAAAAGGTTACGATTCTCTAAGAGATTCGATCAGCTTTTGGACCCATAGATAGTTTGGATTTCTAAAGTAATCTTTATTAAGAGACGGTGTACTTTATTGTCTTCGCTTTGGTAGTACAAAACTCTAATGCAAAGGAAAAGTAGAGCCTGAAAAGACCTATAAATTGAGTAAAAGCAAACGGGTGTTGAAAACTGCGTGACAATTATTTCAAATTCTGAAACAGAATTGTCATTATATTTATCAATTTTAATGATATATTATAAATTAGTTTTGTCATATCAGATATGATAAAACTCAAATCATAACATTCAAATTGACAAATCAACGATATTAAACTGGTCAAATTAATATAATGATCTAGTTTTTCGAGACAATCGCTACTGAACATTAACTATTAATATTCACCAGATATTCTTAATGGAATAAATTTATCATAATTTTTTTTCCTTATTATTATGCATTTATTGTAACCGCATGTACTTTTCGAGGCTACTGTACATATATTTTTCATTTTTATATTAAGAAATGATGATATAAAGTCAATATACAAACTTGAGTTTTACAATTATGGTATAAAGTCAATATACAAGCTTGAGTTTTACAATTATTATATTTATTTGGTTGAATGTTCAATTCTTCAATAATTCTAACTTAAAATAAGAATTCAATTATTGAAGATTGGATTTTCATGCTTACTTAACGGATTTTGTAAAACATTACATTTATTTTTTATTTTCTTTCAATAATTTTCTCAAAGACTGTAATAAAAGAAAAGAAAAACTATTAAAAGATTCGAAGTCATGTTGTAAAGAAATTAAATACTTGTATTAAAATTTGATGTATGTTACAACTAAAAATAAATCTTATTAGATTAAAATCGTTAATCCTGGATCAGACTAAAGACTGCGAAACTAGTCCATTTGAAACCCTCAATTGACTATGTAAAGCACATTTAACAGAGTGCTAATACATTTACTACTGTATTGATAAATAGCATTTATGAGTGTTGTTCTGCCCGAAATAATTTTGGAGTTGAGACAATAAGGATTGGGCCTCTAAATGTGCTGTGTAGGGTTGTTGCCAATAAGCATTGTCTGCAATTGTAAAGGCCACTAAGAAGTTTCTTTGACACGAGTGCAGCTTCACCTTATTCAACCAACCTTGATCAAAGTTGTAACTTTTTGATTTAGGTGAACAGTTTAATACGAGTGGTCCTGCTCATTATAGCCCGATTTAATTTTATTCACAACTTTTTTTTTTCTTTTTGACTTAAATAATATGTAATTGTGATTAATTTTTAAGAAGACACTTGAGAACGGCCTAAAAATTCAATACACATTTGTTCTGGGCTGCATAATTGTATGTGATATGAAATTTGAACGAATATCTAAACGTTTAAAATCTTATATAATCACAGAATTCAAAATGGTTTTGAATATCGAAAAATGAAAAAAATTAGATAATTCCACAATTTAAATAATTAAATATGCCTTTCTGTTGAAAGTTTTATTAACGATATCTAAATAACAATCTGATCGATTAATAGTATCATGCCTCTCGTTCATAATTTATACTTTAAAAATTATTTCGACTGATAATATGTTTACTACTGTATCTCTTTTACAAATTATATTTAAATCAGCCCAATAAATATTATCGAAATGAAATGAAAATGTAAATTAGTATATGTAAATGTTTAAAAACTGCATCTCTAATATAATTTAATATTCATTTTTAATACACCTATACATGCGTATGCTAATTGGCTGAGGCTGAGGGAAATGAACGAACTCTTTTCAAACTTTATTGAATTTCAGGAATGTCCAGTTCTCAATTCAACTGGTTCTGATCTAGAGGTCCAGAATCCAAAAATGAACCTAAATTAAGTTCACTTTTTGGATTCTGAAATATTTAATTTAAAATATAATAGCTAACTTTTAATAAAATATGTTAAGTGACTTTTAATTAAAGAAGGATTTTTTTTTCAAAAAAAAAAAATGATGTTTAAATTTCAGCTGATTTTTGATATTTCGCAAAAATTAAATGATGTTATACACTATAGTTACCTTCCTGATATATAATTTTCGAATAATTAACTTAATTAACAACATATTTGTCAAATAAATTAATCTATTTAACGTCGATTAATTCATATTTTAATTAAGATTGATTGCAAACAAAATCAAATTAATAAAAAAAAATGACAACTTGCAATATTGAAGTTTTATTTGTTATTTTTCAGTATGTTTAATCTTTAAGTAAGTAATTACTATTTATAAGTCACTTTTATTTATCGGATTTTGCAATATTGAGCAGACGATGAATAATTTCCTGTTATTTGTCGTATGCACAATATTGATGTTATCTAGTGACCATGTAATATTTTTTCCAGTAATATTTTGGCATAAATGATCATATTACCTCATACAAAAATATCATGCTAAAAAATTCGAATAATCATATAAATGCCGGATGTACTCATAACTATGGTATAGTGTTCTAATACTAGTAAAGCGCTATCGTGCTATATTAGCATTAGACAATATGGTATCTTAATGGTATTTGCAAATGGTCGCCAATCAAATCGCCAAGTTATTCGGCATGAAGTGCCTAATAACTATTAAATATACTTTAAACAAAAAAAATTAAAGTCATAACAGCTGATTATTATAAAAATGAACTAACAAAAAAAAATTATGTAAATAGTACCAGTGAGTGTAATTAATAAATTTTGATTGAAATTCGATTTACTCAAACTTGATCATATTGCAAAATGGGCCTTTCAATATGAGACACTCATAAATATGCTTATAACAAAGTTAAATTAAAATACTAAAAAAATTAATTAAAAATGTAAAAATTTATGATTAAAAATTTTTTTGTTAAAAAAATATTTAAAATTGATTACATTTGAGAAAGTAATAAAAATTTGTTTTCTACATCTAAAAATGATTTAATTAGTAGTAATCTTATATAGGCTATCATGATTAGGAATGGGTTCAGTTGGTCATGGTCAGTCATCAGTCGGTCATAATCGGTCAACCGCTCATAACTGGTTGACCGCGGTCAGTTATACGGTTAATGACTGGTTATAGCCAGTGTTTAAAATTCAATGTTCTCATGGTTCTCAATGAACATTTGAATTTTTTTAAGAACATTGATATTTAGAAAAGGTTCTCTAATTTGATGGTTCAAAGAGAACATTTATAAAATTTTTATGTTCTAGATTTATTAATAAGAACAATAAATTATATAAAATGTTTATCAATTTGATAATGTAATTTGATCATGACAAATTCTGCATAAATATATATATGTATATACATATATACATATGTATATACATACTATGTATAGCACATATATTTAAAGTTGCACAATATAGATAACAAATAAATATTAAAAAAATCATCTTTAAAGATTTTTAAAATAAAACATTCATTAATTGTGCAGGAGTATTATTATTGTATAAACTTATATAGATGATTTGTGTCAAATGATATGCTAATACTAAGCAAGCAAAAAGATACAAAGTATTTGTTAGTATGAAATTTAATTAGTTAAATAACAAAGTAATTTGAGTCTAATTTATCACATTAACCAATAGTAGCATCAGTAAAATATTATAGAAAGTCTTGTTTTATTATAAGCAAATATGAAAAGCACTTGAAATTTAACAAAATTATTAGAAATTGAATTGTATAATATATTGTTTTATGTTGAAAAAATATAATTATTTTTTTTTAATTTTAAAAAATTATTAATAGATAAGTATGAACTTAGTATGTGAATTGTAAGTATAGAATATGAACAATTTTTAAAAATTAATATTCAATTTATTTAATATATAATGAACATTAAAAAGTTTTTGAGAATGATAAAAATTTAAATTATGTTCTTTTAAGAACATAACTTTAGATTTGAATTTTAAACACTAGTTATAGCCAATAAATTATTTACCCAATTATTCAATCAAATATCCAAATAAAGTGACAAGTAGGGATGGAACACTGCACAGACTGCCGAAAGAGAAACAAAAACACATAGCGATTTGCATCACGTAATCAATAAAACCATTGTTCATATTTCTGGTCAAATTTGCAGATCATTTGACCACATTTAAAGTTGTTTTGTTCTAGATCTGGCCAAATGATCTGCAAATTTGACTAGAATTATTAACGATTTGTTTTGATCAGGTATATTGAATAATTAATTGTAGTGCAATTTTTCAACTCAATTAATTATTGCAATTTGCAAAAATATGTTAAATTTGCTGATCAAAAAAAAATCGTTGATTTCTTATTCTGATTTCTGATTTCTTTAACATTTTTTCCCAGCAAATATAAAATGAAAAAGATTATTTTAAAATAAAAAATATTAATTAATTATTTAAAATAAAAAATACTAATTAATTATTTAAAATAAAAAAAATAACTTAAAACCTAAAATTAAAAAAAAATAAAAAAAATTAAATAATAATTTAAAAAAGAAATAATTTATACATCGCACATGTGATGTTGTCGTACCTGCCATAGATCATAAAATCAGGTGTAATATAAAATCAAAACAATTAAAATAATCTGTTTTTTCATTGGATAGGGTTAGAGTGAAGTATAGATTGTGTATATTGGCGAGAGGTGGTTTTTATAGTAAAATTTTGTAAGGAATTTTTTTTGTTAGAATCCTAAGAGTAGTTTCATATACTCAATTTTAAGTATAGACAATTTTTGACAAACTGAACGTTTGTTTTGAATTTTTTGATCATATAATATTATACCTAATCTTGAAATTTGATTAGGAGAGCGACTTATAAGGCGCATTGCATGGGGCAATGAATAAATTTACTCTTTAAAAAAAATAAAAAATAACGAAAAAAAAATAAATAATAAAAATGGTCCTACTTGGCTGTCCTTCATTTAAGTTTATATGAATATTCAAGAAAAACTGTGCTTCCGAAATGTTTTTATATCAATTGTGAAGAGCTAAAGAACTAGAATTAATGAGTAAGAAGAAATATTTAACTAAACACGTAACTTTTATAAAAATAACAATTACAAAAACAATTATTCAAATCAATGCTCCTTTACATTAATTTTTAAAGCATTCGATCAATGATTTATGTGATACAAAATTTGCATTCCAAAATTCCGATCTGTGATCACTGCATACAATGATGCAGATCTGATCACTAGATCACGAGAATTTTGGCTGTAAAATTGCATGTACACACGAAGTTCTTTTGCATTATATAATTTTTTTATTTTTATTTTTTTGTTTCTCTCTTTTGTAAGAGGAATCTAATGTTAACTATTGAATCAAATTTATCTGACCTAAGGCTATTTGAAGTTAATTATTTAGTTAACATCACTTTTTAGAACTGGCTAAAGAGATGGTCAAAAACGCAAAAACAAGCAAAAAAATATTAGCAATTAGTATGCAAAATAAGAAAAATAAAAAGAAAAGTATTCCAAAATGTTTCTAGTATAAATGATTCTTTTTTATATAATTTGAAAATTCAAATTTGTATGTAAGTGCATGAGTTTTGTATTTATAACAATCACCTGCCTATATAAAACATGTACTTCATTGCACTTAAAATATTGACCAGTTTTGAGAAAAACAATTTTGATTTTTTAAGAAACTAATTTATTGCTATTAAATTTATATATATGAACTAATTAATTGTTAAACTTTAAGAGCCTAAAATAATTCAAAAACAATAACAAATATTTGATAGTATTCTAGTGAATACCAAAAGAAAATTTTAGTAATTTTATATAGAAACTAAGTTACAAATATTTAAAGATATGTTATATATATATTTATAATAACTTTTATCTAATTATTAGCATCAATTATTATATTTATTCAGTTTTAATGAGTTGCTAAATCCTATTTACTAAAAAAAGCAAGTTATAACTTGAATTATTATAATAAATTTTACAGTTACTACAAATTTGTATAGATTCTATTATTTTTTTAATGTTTAAAGTGTATCTTTATTGAAACTTTTTACAATACTAGAAAAACTTTTGTTTTTTAAAACATAGATATATTATGTATTCTGTCGTGCTATACTAATAATAAGTAATATAACTTTAATTAAAAATATAACTTTAATTAAAAATATAACTTTAATTAAAAATATAACTTTAATTAATATAGTAAAGCCCTAAATTATATAAATAGTTATGCAAAATTAGTCTTAAAATAATATTTTATACAAATAGATGTTATTTTATAATATTAAAATTGAATATTTATTTAAAATATTTAATAAATAAATAAATAATAATATAAATATAAAATTAATAGTAAAATTTAGACAAATTGCCAAGAAAAAACCTATTAAAAAATCTTATTTAAATATAAATATATAATAAATAAAAAGAAATATATATATAAATTAAATAAATATAAAATAAATAAATATAAAATAAATAAATATACATATAAAATAAATAAATATAAAATAAATATATTGTTATAGAATGGAATCCTAATTTTATTACCATTAGATTCTATAGATTTCTTCGATTAAAATGAGCTATAGTTTATTAGAAACAGATTAATAGTTAATGGAATAATAATAGATTAATACTTGTATAACATATACTTTGATACTTTATACTTTTATACTTTTATACTTTTATACTTTTATACTTTTATACTTTTATACTTTTATACTTTTATACTTTTATACTTTTATACTTTTATACTTTTATATCTTTATACTTTTATACTTTTATATTTTTCTATCTTTGTATTTTTATACTTTTCTAAAAGATATATAAACCCTAGCTTTTATCCTTTTATAACTTTAGGATTTGTTCCCTGCAATTCTTTAGTTATAGGAATTCTTTAGGCACAGAAACCTTTAGATAGTCTTGTAGCAAAGTCTTGTAATGTACTTAAATAAATATATCTCTACCCAACTAAATACACACCTGTTCTTTAGTAAAATATATCGAACTGCCACAGTGAGGAAACATTCTACTTCCACACCACTTCATATCTTCTCTGACTCTACAAGATCCCTGTCGCCATGTGCTATGTTGCTAGTGGTATATTAAGAAGGCTATACTGCTTGTAACAATATATAAAAATAAATATAGTAAATAGATAAAATATATAATAATACTAAAGATAAAATTATTTCATATTTTTTGATAACCAGCTATGCAAACATAAACATGCTCTTGCAGATTCACTATTTAATCTATTTCTTGATTTATTAATTATTTGACCTGCAATTGAAAAAAGTTGTTCATATGGAACTGAACTAGCTTGAATACATAAATAATCATGAGCAAGTTTTGAAAGCATTGGATATTCTGCTGTGTGAGCATTCTACCAATCTAGAAGTTTTATAGTTTCATCTGCTTCTGCATATAACCAATATTTTTTAACTTCATCATCTATTGCATGTGTTGATTGTGATGTATATTTTAATTTTTGATAAAAACTTGATATTTTTTTAGGTTTAGTTGCTGGTAAAGGTAACTGTTTATCCATTTTTTTCTAATTGGTGTTAAAATTTCTTCAATATCCAAATTAGGAAAGCAATATTTGTTATATCTTGGATCTAAAAAAGTAGAAATATGTAATGATTCTGTTATCAAATGAAAATATTCAACATATTTATTTAATATAGCATCAACAACATAGTGCAATAAAAAATCTTCATTTTTTTCAGATTCTAAATCTTTTTTAAGAGCTAATAAAATTATTTGTGCATGTGCAATTGTTGGAGTTTGTGATGAAAGTTCAATTGTAGCATCATTAAATAGTTCTAATAAATTAACTAAATTTTTGTAAATTTTCAATTCTTCTTTGTTTGGCATATAAGTTTTTAAATTGGAATATTTAACTAATAACATTTCTATAGATTCATATAATAAACATGCTCTTTTAACTATATGATAAGTTGAATTCCATCTTGTTTTACAATTTAAAGTTGGAGCTAAAAAGGATTTGCCATTTAAAATTATAATATTTTTTAAATCTTCAAAAATTTTAGGTGATTTACGAATAGTTTTAATTAATTTTCTTAGTTTTTTGATTGGAACTTCTATAATATTTAAACCAGCTAGAACTATTAAATTAAGTATATGGGCTATACATCTATAATGACAAAAATCATTTAAGATTAACTTATCTTGTAAAAAATTTGCAGCATAAATCATATTAGAACCATTATCAGTTGTTAGTGCAATAACTTTAGTCTCAATTTTAAATTCTTCAAGCAATGAATATACTTTATCAGCAATACTTTCTCCAGTATAAGAGCCTTTAAATTAAAATATATCCAATACAAAATGCTGCAAATTCCAATTTTTATCAATAAAATGAATAGTGATAGCTAAAAAATTTTCCATTTTTAAAGATGTCCAAAAAACAGCTATAAGTACAACTTTACTTGAAATTTTACTAAAATAATTTTTTATCAAATTTCTTTGATAATCAAATTGATTAATAACTAATTTTTGAATAGTTTTATGACTAGGAATTTTATAAAATGGATCTAAGTTTTGAATCATATTTCTAAAAGCTTTTTCTTCTATTATTTTAAATGGTTTAAGAGATAAAATGATCCATTCAAAAATTGCTTGAGTTTTTTTTGCTTGAATTTCTGCTAAAGATTTTTTAATTATTAGATCTAATTTTTCTTTTTGTAATAATAAATTATGCTTTTGTTGCAAATGAGTACGGATATAAGTAGTTGCTGTTGTTGGTTTAAATTGTATAGAACATTGAGAACATTTACGAGTTTCTTCATTTACATATTTCCAAACATCTGATTTAACTCTACTATAAAATTTAATTTTTTGAGTTAATTCTAAATTTTTATCCAAATCACCTTCATTTATTGCAACTGCTTCTTCAAAACTTAAATCTTGTAATCCTTGTATAATTTCTTCTTCATTTTGTTCAATTTCAATATTGTCATTATCTATATCACTAATATAAATTTCATTATTAAATTGTATTTGCAAATCTTCCTCATTACTACATTCTTCAAGAATATTATCTAAATCATTAGAACTTATTGACATTTTAGAATTACAAATTATATAAATTAAAAATTTGAATTGTTATAACAATTTTGAATAAAGTATTGTAAATGCAATGAATTTAAAAAAAGTTAAAAATTTTTTATATCAGATTATATACTAATTATATATTTATAATTAAGTACTGCTAAATAAAAACCTCCAAATTTTATTTAATAAGATTTACAGATTTTTCTTGGTAGTAGTGATGCTTGGAATTTACCTCTTAAAAGAATTCAAGAGGCAAATGAGATTACATATAAAGACTATATCTATGGTGAGATAACAGGTAATAATAGTGTTGGTGTATGACTTAGTAAAGGGGATTTTGATTTAACAAGGTTTTAGTAAAAGTGACAGCAACACACTTATATATGAGGTATAAGAGGTTGGTTACTTTACTACAATTAATTAACAATAAAGGGACACACTTCCCTTAACAAAACTACAAGATTCCACTAAGAAAATAAAGTATACTTTATAAAATGTATGAGGACATGTACAAAGATTTTATTGTTTAGTGGGAAAATAAGGAATACAAGAGAAATTTAATTCTAATTAAATGTTTAAAGAGAAAACCAAATCCATTTTGCTACAAAGGCAAAAGAGTGAGTTTATATACATGAATTGTAAGTCATAATCTACACTACTAAGGACTAATTTACTCTATTCTACAGAAAATCTACTCTAATCTACTATGAAATAAAAGAAAATACAAAGAAATACTATGAAAATACTATGAGTAAAAAGAAAAATGTAATATGGGAGAATATCTATTTGGGATTCTGAATATCTATTATGGATCATCAAGATTTTGCGCATAATCGTGTATAAAAGATCAGAGATCTCATACAATCAGCACTAAATGAATGCTGATAACAATCATTTTCATATATCATTATGCTGGCATTTTTTAGTGTAAATATAGCTTTTAACTAAATTTGTGGTCCAAATATAAAATTCATCTAATTGCTTATAATTAATTCCCTTAAACAACTCTCTTAAAATTGTGAAATATGAATTAACCAAATTTGTTTCTGTTGTTTGATTACCTACTATTTAAAATCATTTTAAACAAAAAATAGCTAAAAAGCCAATCAAATGTTCACAAATTTAAAAGCACTTTGTATAATATTTCAAGTTCAAGAACTAGTGCAAGAATAAGTGCAAGTGCAAGTGCAAAAACAAAATAATTGCTCTACAATAGATAAAAAGAAAAACATATCAAAAAAAAGTAAATATATAAGCAAATATTAAGAAAATTATATTTCACTAAATATTTAGATAATTGATCCTAGATTTTTTCATTTTTCGTAAATATTGGTCAGGATCTTTCCAGATTATCTGATAATCACTAATTTTTTTAGTAGTTCGTAGTTTTATGTCGATCTACTAACCATGGTATATCCAAAATGTGATCAGTGTACTAAATCTAATATAGCATATACGTTCATACATAATCAAGTTATTATACTTTTGATTGATTATACAACTCGCGATCAAAATATTAAAACTAATATAGCAATGAGCAAGTTATAATCAAGAATGTAATTACAATTCAAATTTATTAACAATTGTTTAATTATGACAGTACCAAATCAATTTTAACCATATAACTTACAAAACTGTGTGTCGATTGATAACCAAAATTTTTATAGTAAAATCAAACATTGAGAAGTTACAGCAAGTCAGTATTATGAATAATCAGAATTGTATATAGTACAGGCTGATTTTTAAAACCTGTACCATACTGATTAGCTATAATTCTAACGCAATACTGATATATATGACACCGGATTAGTATAGTGCAGATTTCAGAAATTTGGGTGTACTATACTAATCTGCTTACCATACTTATTTGCGAAAATATTAATTGATACCATGCTGGTACCATGCTGTAATTTCCCATATTATACAATTTTGGTTATCCGTACTATAAATTATAGTTATTGTATGGGTTGTAGTGAATAACCCAGTTACACTCGGGTTCATATTCCGTGCCGAAGGCACAGGATTTAAATATGAACCCATGAGTGTAATGGGTTATTCCACATACCCATATAATAACTATCTTATTGCACGGTGTCTGATGTAACAATCCTGTGCCAATAAGTAAATGAATAAAGCACGGGTTGTCGCATAAGACCCGTGCAATAATAATCAGTTATAATCTCAAATATTGAGTGTCATGATATCAAGTATTGTACGGAATTTTTTTACAGTAAATTACCACAATAGTCAGTAAGTTTTGTAACAAAATTTTTTACAACTTTTAATTCCAATACGAACTAACTCAAAACCATACTGCATTGTGGTGTTTGATACACTATGAAAACCAAATCTATATGTGGCAAATGATTTTTCCCTGATTAACCAATTGGAACATTCATATATAAAAACGTGATGATATACTGGTTGTCAATAAAAATCGATTCACGCTTCTTATGACTATGAAGTTACAGTATCTTTTTTACATTACATATAGTAAATTTAGTTTTTCTAAAAATATTTTATTACATTTTTATTTGGGTGGTTGGAAAAAATTTTTAAATAAGATGTAATAGTGCTTGCGGTATTTTCCTGTAAAAACTGTGCAATATAGGTCCTTTTAAGCGATTCATACTTTTTCATTGATATCCTAATATCATATAATAAAAACTGAACTGCTGAACAGGACCACGTTGCCTAGCTACCTTATTTGTAATATTCTGTACAATTCTGTTAAAATTGAAAATCATTTTTCCGGAATTAAAATTGTTTTGTTATAATTCTGGCCAAATGATCTGCAAATTTGGCCGGAATTATGAACAAGGCATTTTCCAACCGGGTTTAAACACTACCTGAAAATTTTTCACACCATGTGATATATATTAATTTATATACTCATTATTGTTATATTTATTATTTATATTAATAAAAAAGGTTTGTTTAAAAATGAATCATATCAATTAATCATGCCAAGTCTTATGGTCTGGAAAATTTTTGAGTGGTGGGTTGATTTTTCTATTTATTAGATGATACAGATACACTGATATGAATTTCAAGCAATAAATATTCATTTATTAGCCAGAATATTAAAAATTTGGCATTGGTCATAATCTTGACCGGTTGGTCAAACCGCTCTGACCAGTCAATATCAGTCACAGTCATTGACAGGTCATGACAGGACCCCGAAGAACTCTGATATAACTCAGATCCAGACTCAAAATTTTAATATAACTTTATACACTTAATTTTATTAAAAGCTTCATACAAAATTATAATATAAGTTCAAATTTACTATAAATTATACAATTTCAGATCTGAGTACCAGTATGATCATGTTAACCACCAAAGCCAAAAATATAATTACACAAAAAAAATTAACGAAGAGAAAATCAGAAACCTATCTAGAAAAAAAAGGGCGGTAGTTAACATGTTCAAATTCAACAACAAAATTTTTAGTTCTGAAAATAAGCTACCCACACGATCGATGAACGTTGCTATATAGTAAAGTCTAAATTTTACTAAGTAAATCGATTAAAGTCGCATAAGTAACATTGTTCAGCAGATCAAAATACGCGTACCTGAAAATTTCATACAAATCGGAGAACTTTTTATTATTTGACTTTTAATTTTTACGTTCAACAGATTTTTTTTTATAAAAAAAAAACCGTTGAACGTAAAAATTAAAAGTCAAATAATAAAAAGTTCTCCGATTTGTATTAAATTTTCAGGGTACGCGTATTTTGATCTGCTGAACAATGTTACTTATGCGACTTTAATCGATTTACTTAGCAAAATTTAGACTTTACTATGTAGCGACTATAATCGATTGACCAAAAATCGCTTTATAAGTTACTCTCGATTTTTTTCTGCATATTTATTTATTGTTTATAACATATTTATTTATCGTCTACTGCATATTTATTTATTATCTACAGCATATTTATTTATTTATTTTACTTAATAAAGTTTTGTATTCAAAAATAAGCTACCCTTTTATTGTAATTTAAATTACTTAAAATAGTAAATAAGCTACCCACGGTTTTTTTTGTTAATAAAAATCGGCAAAAAAAGGTAGCTGCAACATACGGTATATATCGATTTATATCTACTTAAAAATTTTCCCGATGTATATATAGTATCATTATACAAAAAAAGATCGTACTTGTTATAAAGATCGTTTTTGTTATACAAATAAACATCTAACTTTTCAAAAAATTGCCAGTTGGTTATACAAATTTAAACATATGACATATGGAAAAATTATATATAAGTCTATACAAAGCCAGATCTCAGTATTACATATATTCTTCAGGGTCCTGTCATAACTGGTCATGACCTGACCATACCCATCCCTAATTGCGATCAATAAGTCATCAAAAAAATCTCTGCAATAAATTTTTATATGATACGATATGATTTTGATTGATCATTTTTATGGAATTCTTGAAGCAAATCAACAAAAAAATCATAAATTAGATCTATTAATTAAAGAGCATCCAAAGTGCTATTATTTTTTACTATTTTTATTTTGGAAAACTTTGGAGGGTAAATACAGTTATTAAAAAAAAAAACAATTCTAAAAAATATACGGTTCAATGGTTAGTTAATAACAAAGTTGAAGCCAGATTATAAATCAGTTAATGAAAGTTTACTTAAAAAGATAAAAAGAAAAAGCACAGAGGATTTTATATTGGTATAAACAAATTCAACTAGTAAACACTATATATCATGTCCCACTAAATAATACTACAATTACTACAATATTATGATTATCAATTTACAATAATGAATAGTCAATATGAAAATGACAATGTTAAACTATTCTGAATAGCAAAATAATGTACATCTTACATTGAAGGTTTTTATTGATACTTCTTTTACTGATATGGCATATACAATATAAACATAATGTTAAATTTATTTTAATACTATTTTTGTCAGTAAATTTAAATTTTTTGTCATTTTCCTGGAGATAGCATCATACCGAATAAGAGTGGAAGGTGTGAGTCTCTGTTTCCAGGTGATATGCAAGTACATTGTTTGATAATAGCATATCTAATAATGTATCATTATATTTGGCTATTTGTCAAAGTATACGATAACTAAGCCCCTTATCATCATTCTCCAACAAGGCTTTTAAGATTGGCAATGCTTTCTTGTGGTTTGATTGTCTGGATAGATTTTAGCTGCATAGAAATCCATATCAACTTCTTTAAAAATTATTTGTTTGATATCTATATAGAAACATGTTTAAATATATATATATATAGAAGTAGCAAAGATCTTTGACGGTGCTACCAAAACTGGAATATTGGACTGGAGCTGAAGTACCGGACGTTGACCTCAGGGACAAGGTCTACCAACCTGGCTACTGGATCGGGTACTGGAGGAAAAGGACCTATGTTATAGAAGTAGGTACTAGGGGGAGAAAACCCATGATGGCACCTAATGCCGGGTAGATCAATCCTTCTGGGCCAACTGGATTGGAAGTTTGGGAAAACCAGTGAAGGACTGGTAGGAAAGTGATGGTGGGTACTGGGGTTGGAGCGAACCTTACAAGGCAGAAGTAGGTATTGGTAAGAGAACAGGGGTAACCCTGTCTTGCAAATGTTGGCCTTGGTCATAGCGATAAGTACCGAAGTGTAGATGAATACTTGATATGGGACAGGTATCACTCTACCAAGTCTCCTGTCAAGGATAACAGGACCGGGAATACCTGGCTGGGTCCTAAGGCAATGGATACCATATGTTGCCAAAAATAAGCAACCTTTTTTTGCCGATTTTTAATAAAAAAAAACTGTAGGTAGCTTATTTTCGGGTTATTTACTATTTTAAGTAATTTAAAGCACAACAAAGAGGTAGCTTGTTTTCGAACACAAACTCTAAAAAGTAAAATAGATAAATAAATATGCTGTAGACAATAAATAAATATGCTGTAGGCAATAAATAAATATGTTATAAACAATAAATAAAATGCAGAAAAAAATCGGGGGTAACTTATAAAACGATCGATTATAATCGCTATATAGTAAAGTCTAAATTTTACTAAGCAAATCGATCAAAGTCGCATAAGTAACCTTGTTCAGCAGATCAAAATACGCGTACCCTAAAAGTTTCATAAAAATTGGAGAACTTTTTATTATTTGACTTTTAATTTTTACGTTCAACGGTTTTTTTTTTGTAAAAAAAAACCGTTGAACGTAAAAATTAAACGTCAAATAATAAAAAGTTCTCCAATTTTTATGAAACTTTTAGGGTACGCGTATTTTGATCTGCTGAACAAGGTTACTTATGCGACTTTGATCGATTTGCTTAGTAAAATTTAGACTTTACTATGTAGCAACGTTTATCGATCGTGGGGAGCTTATTTTCGGAACTAAAAATTTTGTTAAATATCTTTTGGTGTGACAAAGGGGTAGCTTATTTTCGGGTCAAAGGCGTTTTGCCGTTTTTGGATCAAAACTGGGGGGTAGCTTATTTTAGGAGGTGGCTTATTTCCGGCAATATACGGTAAGTATCCAGAACTTGCTGACTGACTTATGTAACAGGCATGTTCTGGTGATACAAGTGGGTTGGCAGGCGAAACATGGATCAGAGGGTTTAAATAGGCAATTTTCATAGTTGGGTTGCAGGTATGGCAGCTAGTGTGGAACCCTTGGGCAGACTACTTAAATTAGACACCAAAAGTGTACTTGTGGCTAGATGTATCCTCGTCTAGGATCCGAGGGTTTAAATAGGCAATTCCCGTAGCTAGGTTGCAGGTATGGCAGCTAGTGTGGAACCCTTGGTAGGACCATTTAAATTAGACACCAAAGGTGTACATGTGGCTAGCAGTGTTGGAAATTCAAAAAAAATTTTATGATTTTTGTGAACATAAATTTTTTTTATAATGTTCATATCAAAAATAAATATGTTCACATAGTAGAATTCAGACTTTATAATATAATGACTATTTGCAATTGACCAAAAGTTGTTTATATCTAAAAATAAGCTACTCACAGATTTTTTGTGTTCAAAATCGTCCAAAAAAGGTAGTTATGTTTGAAATATATGGTAAATATAACCTTTATATTAATAAAATATAAATAAGAAATTATAAAAATTAAAATTTATATTCATACTATGTGAACATAAAATATAAAATTTTTGATTTTTTATATTCATACTGTGTAAACATAAAATATAAAAACATTGATTTTTTAAAAAAATCTATGTTCACTGTGAACACTGTGAACATATTATTTCCAACACTGGTGGCTAGATGTATCCTCGTCTATGTAACAAATGCCGGTATTTCCTCTAGAGGATACCAATGGCCCTAATATCTTGAATAAAATTCCTAAGTCCCAAGATAGGCACTTTAATAAAAAAAAAAATATATATATATGTATCAATCTAAAACAGTAATATAATTTATTTAGTGTAAATATCCTACTTTCGAATGATAATTTCTTTTTAATACAAGAGATCACAAAATTCAGCACCAAAAGACTTTCACCAATTAATTCATAGAGCTTCTTTGCTTCGATATCATCACATACTTTATACTTATTAATTAAATAATCAATAGTTTAATTTTCAGTAATATCCCCAATTTCTATTATGTTGCTTGATTGTGACCAAGCACTATGTTGTAAAAAACAATAATTCTGATTCATTAATAACATTTAGAATATTTTACTTTGCCTCAAAAATCAAGTTTTACCTCTCATCCTTTTTAGGACTGATTTGTCATTAGTGATAAAGGCTACAGTGAACTTTAATTCATCAGCTCTACTTTTAGCATATTCCTGAAGAAGATCAAGAATTTTGGGGTGATATTTGTTGATGTTATCGAACTGGTAATTCTTATATTTCTTTTTATATGCAGAAGCAGCTCGCTTAAAAGCATTCTGAGAGCTTTTCCATTTAGAAATCTTACTACTATCCAAGCCTAGAATTTTCTGTATTAAAGAAACACATTTCTTGAAATTATTAGCATTATCAAGTGCATTGCCTAAATCCTCCAAATCTTTTAAATTCTTATTGATATCAACATATATAACCTCTTGCCTAACTTTCTGTGCAGCAATTATACAGGTTCATATTATTTCGCAAACAATCACTTCACTGACATAACATTTTATTGACAAATGCTCACCGACAAGTTCATTTTACCGACAGTTTGTTTCACCAAAGTTCATTTCACCGACAAGTTTTTTTTCAAAAAGCACCCTAACTTTAGCCCTAATTCTACTTAATTCTACCTGACCCTAACGACAATAACCAGAATTACTTTGTCGGTGAAATGAGCTTCAGTGAAATAAACTGTCGGTAAAATGAACATGTCAGTAAATAATTGTCAGTTAAATGTTATGTTGGTGAATAATTGTCGATTAATTGATTGCCATCCAATTACACTCATTGTTAATTTTCCAGAACTATGCTTACCAGCAACAATATGATATTGTGCAATATTTACAAAATCTAGTTGAAAAATCTTCGTAAGACTCACTAATATTTGTAATTGAGGCACAATCAAGTCTTCAATAACATAAGACTCAGGTTTATTGCCATTTTCAATAGTTTTATATAAGAGATAATCGTTATAAAAGTTCTTTGGGCATGAATATAAAAGATCAAATAATACAAAAGCAAAAGTAATAGCAGATAATAACATTTTTTCTCTTAAAGCGTCTGTTAGTAAAAAGTTAAAGTGTAAAAAATAAAATATAATAAAATAAAATAGATAAAAAATGTTAATACCAGAAGCTGTTTTTTTGCAAAGTTTCAAAAGTAGGATTCCCTGGTAGCAGAAGTTGTAGAGTTTGTATATGAGTTTGAAAGTAATAGTCTAGTTTGACCGGATTTCAATCTTAGTACAAGATTTAACAAGAATCGAGACAATGAAATTCTCCAAAATTCATCTTCTACATTGATAATCAATATTGCAGTTCAAACTTAACATCATATATGTCGATCTGAAATTACATATGAGAATGTATGAGTCATCTCATTTTTCTAGTTAATATTATTTAATCCAGTGCTAGTCACTTCGCTGACATTACATAGGGTTAGAGTTAGTGTTTTATTAATTGCAAGTTTGTATTTTTAGTAAATGACACTTGGTGTAATATTGGCTAAGTGAGCTGATGGTGAAATAATTGTCAGTGAAATGACACGTATCAATTTAATCCAACGTTCTATTCATTTCGCAGAAAAGCAATTTACCTGACATCTTGTTTCACCGACAATTTTATTTAACCAACAATTATTTACCAATAGTTATTTCACTAACAAATTAATTTTAGTCATCATCATGAAGGTTAATGCAGTTTTTAAAAAAACTTACTTGTTGATAAAACGAACTGTCAGTGAAAATAATTGTTATTGAAATGAACTTGTTGATAAGATGAAATGAAGCGTGTTTGTCAATAGAACACAAATTACATAAAATCGATATTGTTCCAAGAAAACTTTATGCATGGCATAAAATTTGTAAAAATATGTAAAAATTTCTTATTATGAGTGCTGTCAAGATAAAACCTTCAAACACAATTAATTTTAAAATTTGGCCAGATTAGAGATGGGCAAAATGCAAAAATTTCATTTTAGCATGCACATGCATGCATGCATGTTTTGACCAAAGTTATGATTTAATTTCTTAATGCTGGCCAGAATTAACTGCATGCATGCAGTCATGCGCATAGTGCCCATCTCTAGGCCAGATTCTTGAAAAATTTGTGATAGAATTCGCAGTGCACAACATTACAAAACTTTAAAAGCTAAATTTTGAATTAGAAACTATCATTAAAAAAAAAGAAAGTCAATTAATTCTTTTGGTTAAATTAAAAATATAATAATTTATATGGATCATATGCACTTTCTACAGAAAGTATTTATCTTGTTTTAAATTATCGAGTTTAAAAAAATAATAAGTTTTAATCATCAAAATTTGCTATATTTAATACAGTAATATCCAGGTAAAAGAAAATTTAATCTGCATTTATAGATGTTTTCTTTGGTAGTATTCATTTTATTTAATATGATCCAAGAAAAAATACATATTTAAATTTATTAAGTACATAACTCTTTTTACATTTTAAATTAATAATGATAAAAAAGAGCATTTAAAATAATTTTTATCATGGGTATTTGTTCTTCTAAACTATATCAAAAAAGATAAATTTAAATACATCTACCAAATGATGATAAAGAAAACGATAGGCTATGCTTTCAGTATTTTTGACCAGATATATCTGGCAGAACAATTTTTCTGCACCTATCAACCATATTAGATATATAATTTTTACTTTATTATTACTTTACATTATTTGAAAAATTTATTTGAATTCTCATATAACTTATTGCTATAAGTATCCTTCCTTTTAAACAAGTTAATAGTTTCTATATAGACTAGATGATGATAAGGAAAATTTGATTATTTGATGAATAATGATTGGCAGTAACATCGATCATTTAGCGGACCTTTGGATGGCCTCCATAGCAAACACTTGTAAAAAAGAAATAAAAAAATTCTAAATTGAGTTAATTTAAAATTTATTAAAAAATTAATATTAAAATAAATCTACAAACTCATAGCGGCGATCAAATTTCATTAAACATCTAATTATAAAGATATTATTACAGTATTGATCTTTTTTTTTTTTTTTGTTTTTAATAGCCGTCTACTTTGGCCGACGGTTTTATTGAATATTTGTAATATTTGCTACATGAATGAGTGTACAACTAGCCACACATGCACTTTTGGTGCCTAATTTAAGTAGTCCGCCCGAAGGTTTTACACTAGCTGTCATACCTGCAGACCAACTACGGGACCTGCCTATTTAAACTCTCTGACCCATGCTTCTCCTATTACTATCTTACCTATAAGCCAGTATATATTATGGCTTTTCTAGGGTTATTCACAATAACTACCGACCTTAGGGCTACTTTACCATTGTAGAAATTGCCAGCCACTTACAAGAATATGTCCCACATCATATAACTATCGTGGTCTTCAGTAACTTGCGCCAAGGCCACATCGTTACCTACATTGCCCTTATAAGGTTCGTTCTGACCCCAGTACGACCTTATTTTGGTAGCACTTATTAGACCTTCTCTACCTCCTTACTCGGTACTTGCCAAACGGGTTTCTGTTTTTCTGGTTCCCTGGATTTGTGGTGTAACAAATACCATTGTGCCCGAAAGCTCCTATTCATGATTGTAGGACCAAGTTTACAGTTTTTATACCCAACCAATCTGAGCCACAGTTACCGAACACAGGTCTCTTTTTCATTATTGTCACCAGTGGGATTTGAACTCTCGACCTGCCGCTTGGGGGTAACAACTTGGCAACTTCTCTAAGTCGCCACACCCTTTATTACAGTATTGATATGATGACCAATTATATAAGATCATTTATATGGGCAGCCATCAATAGAAATCAAGCAAATCAACATTTAAAAAAAAATCAATTCCTTAACTTTCATAGCTCATATCTCAATAAATTTTAAAGCTATCTTAATGATTTAATATTCAAAAGAAAGCTTAGATCGTAAGCTTTCTTTTGAATATTAAATCATTAAGATAGCTTTAAAATCATTGAGATATGAGCTATGAAAGTTAAGGAATTGATTTTTTTTCAAATGTTGATTTGCTTGATTTCTATTGAGGCTGCCTATATATATATATATTTTTTGTATTTTTCTTAGTTCCTATTAAAATGATTTGTCACAATAATATTTTTTAGATATCCATTGATTAGCATTATTGAAACAGATATTTCTCAACAACAACCAAAACCTATAAAACCTAACAATTTCACTTTTATTAAAGCAACTGTTTTGAAAAGAATACCATTCAATTGCAACACTTTTGATTATATATTTCAACACCATTTATTTGGTGCATATACTAACCGAATTGGGCCACAAACATTAAATGCGCTTGTTAGAGTTTTAAAACCAGGTGGTCTTATAGAGGTATATCAACTTTAACATTATTGAATGTTGAAACTGGCTTTGATTTTTATTAATTAATAAAAAATATCAAGATTGTAAAAAGTAGTTCAACTTTTAATAAATACGAAATTGTTTAATTGTATTATGTTTAAAAAGTTGATAGAACTTTCCATGTTATATAATACAGAACCAGCTACTAAACATTTATGTGATAGTGGTGTATACTTTTAGAATTAATTAATAGTTTTATTCTTTTTATTTTTTATTTTTTTTACTTTATATTAATCTTTAATAATTATAAAAAATGGTCGCAATGAACTTAGGAGGAACTGACCCATTCACATCTCGATAAATATTTCCAAATCAAGGTTTATATATATATATATATATATTATCAAATTATAGATTATGATTTACTGATTATGCTATTACATATAAAATTTTATTTAATAATGGCTTATTCATTAAATCAGGTCAACTAGGCAACATTGAAAATAAGTAAGAGAATTCCATCATAGTGCAAAATCCAATAAAGCCAAACTTAATTTTAGTAGGATGGTAATGTATTGTAATATTTTATAAAATTATTGAATAAATTTAATATTTTTATAAAAATAATATTAAAATTTTCTTAATACAGTATTACATGAATAAATAGGCTATCAACTCTTTCTGATGATCACTTGGACCAAATTTCTGATGGAAGAAAACAAAAAGTTTTTATTGGAGTGTGGGTAGAAGTACACAGGGCCTACGGTTTCTACAAAGGTTAACTATTGCTGCTATCTAGGGACTCCTTTGATATATTTGGCATGCAAGCCAAAAGCGTTTTGGTACAAGATAACTAGCAGGAGGTGGCACCCTTGTATGGAAAATTTTGGTGGAGTTATCATTTCCCTCCGTCAACAAAGTAACTTGTGACTATATAATGGGGAACAGCAAAAAAAATGAGTTTTCCAACAACACTCTCCTGTAGATTTTTTACAAGTGATTCCTTTGTATCATCTTTTTCGCCTTCCTGCCTTTTTTCCAAAATTTTTGATAAAAAGTGGGGATTTGGTTTACCCCCTCCAAAAGATTGGCTGTTTACTTTTCCAAATTTAGACGGACCCAGTAGAATGCAACCACATAACGTGTTTGTTTACGAATATGGTTTCGGTGCTACTCTATATGACATGCTCAATCAATATGGTATAGGATATTCGAGGTTGGTTGTATAGTCAGAAAAAGATATTAATTAAGGCGTAGCTTTAAAGTAGAGATATACAATAGTTGCATTTGTTATATAATTTTTATTCAACCTACCACGGGTTATAATAGTGTTTTCTCTTTTTTTTCTATTGGTTTTTGTTTCCTTTTCGTTAGACTAGCCTTCATGCTTTACTATGTGGTTTTTTTTCTTTTTTGTTTTCCTCTTCCTTTTTTTTCTTTTTTGTTTGTTTTTCTTTTTGTATCTCTCGTTTTCTTGGCTTGATATTTTTTTATGTTTACCCCCTCTCCTTATTTTGTCCTTAGTAAATTCCTTGTTAGTTAAAGGAATATGAAGGAGAGAAGAAGCCATTATGGTGTGGCACTTAGGCTAGTTTAACATAGCCTCTAGTTTTTAAACTTGTCTTCAAATTAGTGCGGCAGGTTGTACTTGGGCACCTTTTATGGCAGCCGGGTAATGTAAGATTTGCAAATTAGAAGTAAACAAGTGTATTATGTAGCAATATACTTAGTATCTTAATAAAATACTAGCAAAACTGCCTAAGTGGAAAGAAAAATAAAAACAATAAATAGGCTATTAACAATTTATTTAGTTTGTACGCTGCTTGGAAGTCTCGTTTAGCAAAAGTTTTGCAAATTTCATCTGAAGAATATGATAAGTTGGTTAAGTCAGTGTTGTCACTTGGCTATTTGGCCGGCCACTGGCCATGGTCAATAGCCACGGCCAAATAGCCAAAATGGGCAAAAAAATTATTTGTCTGAAATGGCCAAACATTTATATAGTAAAACTTGCAATATGATTGGCTAAATTATATAAATTAGAAATTTTTGACCAAAATTTGGCCATTGGCCATTGGCCGTTGGACAGTTGGCCATTTGGCTGGCCCTCAAAAATTGCTGCAAAAATTGCCAACACTGGTTTAAGTTGTTAGTAAAAGAATTATTTGAATATGATACCTATTTTAATTAAGTTTGTGTTTATTCAAACAAAGTGGTTGAAGATTTTAATAAATACATGTCTTCACTTGGGCCCAATTAATATTACACTTATAGATTTTTACCTCTCTAAATGCAATACCTCTTTAAGTACATGTTTGGCTAAATTTTTACATATGGTCCCATTATATTGCATTTAGAGAGGTCTGACTGTATTACTCTTCACATTTTAATATTAATGTTTGGCAAATCTCTTGAATTTAGCAACCTCTTATGATAAAACATTTTGAGAGCTCTCTTTTTAGCAATTCTTTGAATTCTTAATCAATCAGATTGTAATCGCCAACAAGTTGATTTGAATTTTTAACTTTTGCCATAAAAATTGATACACCTTTTTGATTACATTTTTGATGAAACTTATCATTGCCAAAACCATCTTTGCTGCCTTGAAATAAAAGAATAAATTTATAAGGAAACTATGTTTTTATAATATTTATTTATGATATCTTTTTTATTGATCCAGCTAGCCAATAATTGTGTGTGGATTATATTATTCAAGACTGAGTCCATTTTATACCTAGAAAGTAATGCATTATAAAGATCAGGACCACGTGACACTATAAAATATCATCAAATAGGTTATCTGGAAGGATAGATCTATATGGCCATACTTTATAATAAAAATCTGGCATGCTAATCTCATAAAACCTAATATATTAAACATATCTTTATAATGTTTTCTCCAATAGTTTAAAAAATCATCCTATTTGAATTCAGTTACATTGCACTTAATTTCTGCATTTTGTGCAATATTCTATTTGATTAATCGATCCCAAATTTCACTTTCTCTCATTTTGAATCCATCATAATTAAGAATTAAAATTAGTACATCTTTATTTAATAAAAGGTACTTGTTATTTGAATCAAATAAAATTTTAGAGTATTGACAAATAGTTCTAAAGCAAACTCTTTAATTTCATCAAAAGTTTCATAACAAGCAGCCATATGAAGCACATCTACAGGATTTTGCTATAAAAAGTTTTTCTGATTTGCAATAAAATATTATTGTTGAATATAGTCAATAAGAAGTGATGTAAAACCAAGTTTATTCGAGGCAATAAAAACTTTAAGATTATTCTCCTTCTTGATCTTAAATATCTACTTTTCCATAGTATAAAAAATCTGTTTATGATATTTAAATAGTTAATATAATTGGTTTTTAATATAAACTGTTATAATATTTAGTTTATTACTTGCTTAAGAAGAGATCAAAGATTGATGGAGAGATATTAGGTTTTTTAAAAGTAAAACAATCATTATCTTTAACTTTTATTTCCAAATCAGGAGCAAGAATCCCACGAAAATAAACTGATCTAGTATGAAGTACTGAAGAATGAGTATATAGGACTGTTTTAAGAGTTATTGTCTGCTTATATAATTTTCTGCCTATATAATTTTCTAATATATGAATTCGTTAAATTTTGTATAATATAATTAGATACATTTTGCTTATTCTTTGTA
Organism: Gigaspora rosea; assembly: GCA_003550325.1. Lineage (NCBI taxonomy): Eukaryota > Fungi > Glomeromycota > Glomeromycetes > Diversisporales > Gigasporaceae > Gigaspora > Gigaspora rosea. The sequence goes on along the minus strand of QKWP01000289.1, from coordinate 183,604 downwards.
TCCAATATTGATATTGTATTTTTCTATATCAAAGAAGTGCACTAAATATAAAATGTATAAAGTGGTACATAAAATAGTAGTTTGACTTTTAATTGTAAAATTTTTCAAAATTCATGTCTTTAAATGTAATTATTTTCACTTATTGCCTTTTTCATAGTTTTTTAGGTCTTTATATGTAAATTTTCCTAAATTTTTAGTATGCAATCTTTAGAATTATAATGATTCCATGATTATTATAAGATAAAATTATACTTAAATTGCATGATTATACTATCTATATCATTTATTTCTGGGTCTGTTTGCTTTAACGTTTTTGATTGGCCATAACCAAAAAATGTGATTTGTGTATGGGAATTTTAGTTTTTAATAGTTACGACATTTTCGTTTAAACGTTTTTGATTGATCATCTTCAGAAAACATGACCAGAGCGTGAGAAACCTTTAATCAGTCTATACTGGTTTGTTAATTTGTAATAATTACGACATTTGTCCCGTTTAAACGTTTTTGGTTAGGCATCTTCAGAAAACATGACTAGAGGGCGAGATAAACTTTGATCGATTCAACTAAAATCAGGCCATGGGAAAATTTAAATAAGACTAAGATGAATCTGTAATTATTGCGACATTTCACGTTAATGTCAATAATAATTTAATACCCAGTTGTCATTTTCTATTATTTTTTAAAAAATCGATTTTTTCATTACATTCACTTTGCATCTTTCAGATTTTAAAAATTGCTTCCGTTCGTTATGCACAATATTGCATCTTTGAAATTAAATTGAGATGGAATTTTAGATTACAACATTTCCATTTAAACGTTTTTGATTGATCATCTTCAAAAATGTGACCAGAGTACAAGAAAACTTTAATTAGTCTATGCTGATTTATTAAATTTGTATGATTACAACATTTGTCCTTTTTAAACGTTTATGATTAGGCATCTTCAGAAAATGTGACTGGAGGGCGAGAAAACCTTTGATCAATTCAACTAAAATCAGGCCGTGGGAAAATTTAAATAAGACTAAGATGAATCTGTAATTATTGCGACATTTCACATTAATTTTGTAATAATTCGTAATTTGTCTATTAATATGGATTAATAACCAGTTGTCATTTTCTATTATTTTTTTAAAAAATTGATTTTTTCATTACGTTTCACTTTGCATCTTTCAGATTTAAAAAATTGCTTCTGTTCGTTATGCACATTATTGCATCTTTGAAATTAAATTGAGATGGAATTTTAGATTTTTAATAGTTACAACATTTCCCTTTAAACTTTTTGATTGATCATCTTCAGAAAACGTGACCAGAGTGTGAGAAAACTTTAATCAGTCTATGCTGATTTATTAAATTTGTAATGATTACGATATTTGTTCTGTTTAAACGTTTTTGATTAGGCATCTTCAGAAAACATAAACGGAGGGCAAGAAAAACTGGGTGGCAATCAATTAATCGACAATCATTTCACCGACATAACATTTCACTGACAATTATTCACCGACATGTTCATTTTACCGACAGTTTATTTCACCGAAGCTCATTTCACCGACAAAATATTTCTGGTCATTGTCGTTAGGGTCAGTGTAGAATTAGGTAGAATTAGGGCTAAAGTTAGGGAGCTTTTTGAAAAAAACTTGTCAGTGAAATGAACTTCAGTGAAACAAACTGTTAGTAAAATGAACTTGTCGGCAAGTATTTGTCGGTAGAATGTTATGTCGGTGAAGTGATTGTCGGCAAAATAATACGAACCCAGAAAAACTTTGATCAATTCAACTAAAATCAGGCTGTGGGAAAATTTAAATAAGACTAAGACGAATCTGTAATTATTGCGACATTTCACATTAATTTCGTAATGATTCGTAATTTGTTTTTTAATATGGATTAATAACCAGTTGTCATTTTCTATTATTTTTTTAAAAATTAATTTTTTATTACGTTTTACTTTGCATCTTTCAGATTTAAAAAATCGCTTCCGTTTGTTATGCATATTATTGTATCTTTGAAATTAAATTGAGATAAGGATAACATTAATAACATGCGTTAGTGATTCACATACTGTGTATTGCCAGAATGTTAAGGTTTTATAACAATAAAGCTATAATGATTTAACACGAACTAACTCAACCTTAACCACATGTTGTAATTATTAGAATAATAAGCAAGTTTTATATGAAATTCTTAACAGTAATATTGATAAAATCAGAAAATAATTTAGAAGGATATCGGAACATTTCAAGATTATTTTAATCAACAAATATGAGCGCTTATAGGTTTGCATTACCTGCTGACCCATTTTTTCATTTTTCAATTTTTTTTTTTAGATCCCAAATATGCCTATTCAATTTTGACATTATTTTTTTCTGTTATTCTCATGTGGTATCACCAGTAGAAACTTTAATTTCCCATAATTGTCCAATAAGACTGATGGAAAAAATATCTGACGATTCTTTGTTGTATGGAAATGAAAACAAGGTTATTCTATTAATTTACAGTATTTTTTTTTTTAAAAAAATCTGACTAACTGAATTGGAACATTTCAGGAACTTTCAAAGATAAGATAGTCTGATGAATTTGATAAATAACAATAAAAACTATTACACAGAACCCAGGCATTGCCCTGTGAGTGGTTTCTGTTTTTTTTTGACTCTTAAGCCTAAGGCCATACAAAGTCAATTATTCAGTTTGCGTTACCCGCTGACCCTTTTTTTTATTTTTTTTTTTTTAGAGCCCGAATATGCCAATTCAATTTTTATGTTTATTTTTTCTGTTATTCTCATCCGGTACCACCAGATACAAACCTTAATTTTTTGTAATTATTCGATATGGCTGCTGACTCAATTTTTTGATCTTCTGTTGCACGAAATAAAAACAAGGTTACTCTATTAATTTACAGTAATTTTTTTAAAAAAAATCTGACTGACCGACTCGGAACATCTACAGTAATTTTTTTTTAAAAAAAAATCTGACTGACCCAACTCAGAACATTTCAGAACTTTCAGAGGTAAGATAATCTGATGAATTTGATAACTAACAATAAAAACTATCACAGAGCCTGAACATTGCTCTGAGAATAGGTTCTGTTTTTTTTTGAGTTTTAAGCCTAAAGCCATGCAAAGTCGATTATTCAGTTTGCATTACACGCTGACCCATTTTTCAAATTTTTTTTTTTTTAGATCCCAAATATGCCAATTTGATTTTTGACATTTATTTTTTCCGTTATCCTTATCCAGTATCACCAGATAGAAATATTAATTTCCTGAAAAAAATATGACTGCTGACTCAATTTTTTGATCCTTTGTTGTACAAAATGAAAACAAGGTTATTCTATCCATTTACAGTATTTTTTTTTTTTAAAAAAAAATCCAACTGACGGACTCATGTTTTTAGATCCCATGTAATACAAAGCAAAAATCAACTTTGCGTGGCCTAATGCAAACCAAAAAATCAACTTTTGTGGCCTAAATACTATATGTATTGTATTAACCAATAAATTATGTAATAGAATTTTTTACAGTAAATCATAATAATTCGAACTCAACTTTAACCACATACTGGGTCACTGGAATAGTAAATACATTTTGTAATTGTTTATTTTTGCATAGAAATCAGAATCCCAATACTAACTTGACTTTTAATACTATGTATACTTTATTGGCAATAATAGCTTTTGATACAAATTATTGAACTTTAACTACAAAATGCGGTCACCGAATAACGAAAAATACTGTAACAAACTTTTTTTAATTTATAGTAAAATTATGAAATTCTAATAATAACTCAATTTTAACTATTGTATATACTGATTAGTAAAATTCTATAAACAGAATTCTTTGAAAAAACATGAGTTCCAATCCAACTTATTCAAATTAACAACATGCTGTGTATACTATTTTATATAATAAATTCTGTAATATATTTTTAACAAATATATGATTAAAAAAAAACTATATAAGATGGGTGGCGCAAATGTGCCACCTATCGCACTAGTATTATATATAACAAAATAACTTTTCGTAACATAGTACCAAAAGATAATTTATTAGCAAAAATTTCACAATAATTAATGATAGTATTATGGTATTACTAGGAACATATGAAACGAAATGTAAAGTCAAATTAGAGTTTGATGTCTGTTAACAAAATCTTAATGTAAATCAATGATTTTAATGACTGTCACTACAAAATAAGATAACTGTGTCAACATAGTTGCGCTAGAACCAGGAACGAGATATTTCCTGTTGGTTGACTACAATAGATTTAGATGTAATTAGAGTCCGTATTGGGCTGGGCTAAACCCGTAGGTTTTAGGATCAGGCCAGGTTTGTGCACGGGTCTGGTTTAAATTTTAAAGTTTGTTTGTATAGTGGGCCGGGTATGGGTCGGGTTTATTAAATGTTGGACCCGAGCTGGGCTTAGTAAATAAGCCCAGTACACCCAATAATACTAGACCTATTAACTGGATCAAAAATCGTGACTTGGGTCAAAAGATTTCAGATCAGATATTGACCCGGGTTGTGATCTAGTCAAACGTATTATACCGGTAATTTTTTTAATATAATGAAGCTTTAAACTTAAAGTTAGCAATAAAAATTGATCGAATTGGTACATAACTGTGAGAAAATTGTAAAGATCATACTTAAATTTGTACAATTAATAATTACTACTAGTTAAATTGCAAAGTTCATTCTAAGCACATGAGCATCTATAACGAACAAAATTGGTACGTAACCGTGAGAAATTATAAAATCGTTATTAAATAAATTGCAAAGTTCATTTTAAGCACATAAGCGTCTATAATGAACAAAAATCAAGTAATGTTTTACTAAGTCTTGTTATTTATAGAAACTTTGTATTATCCAAAATCATATTGATTCATTTTTATTTAATTTTATAAAAGTAATAGTCATTATAATTAAACATTTGGCATGTTTAGAATAAAGTTCATGAAGCAAACAATCTTATATTATCAAAAAATTCTATGATTAACCTTACATTTCAAAGTCTCACATATCAACACATATATTTTTTTCTTTTCCTTAATATTATTAGCTAATATAAGACTTTTAATTTTAACCTTGGTATCTTAAAATTTCTTAGATTGTTCTGCATCAATATTCAATTATTAATTGACTTAAAAGGGTGTGGTGACTTAGAGAAGTTGGTAAGTTGTCACCCCCAAGTGGCAGGTCTAGGGTTCAAATCCCACTGATGACACTTTGAAAAAATAGACTTGTGTTCCAGTAACTGTTTCCTGTCGATCGGTTGGGTACATCACCTGTAGTCCTTGGTTACCATCTCGAATGGGAGCTTTCGGGTGAAGTTGTGTCTCATAACACAGACAAATCAAAGGAACCGGGGAAACAGAAACCCATTTGGCAAGACCTGAGTAAGGAGGTAGCAAAAATCTTTGACGGTGCTACCAAAACCGGAATATTGGACCGGAGCCGAAGTACCAGATGTTGTCCTTGGGGACAAGGTCTACCAACCTGGCCGCCGGAATCGCACTGGAGGAAAAGGACCCATGTTGAGGAATTGGGGACCAAGTGGAGAAAAACCATAATGGCACCTAATGCCGGGTAGATCAACCCTTCCGGGCCAACTGGATTGGAAGTCTGGGAAATCGGAGAAGGACTGGTAGGAAAGTGATAGTGGGTACCAGGGTTGGAGTGAACCTTATAAGGGAAGAAGTAGGTAATGGTAGCGGTTGGGTATCCCGACTGCAAGTTGTTTGCCTCGGTGAATGCGTAAGTTACCGAAGTGTATGTAACACCCATCCCATGTTTGAATTATATATGTGCGTACATGACAAAAACTATCTACATGATTTGTTAATACCGTTAATTTTTTTTGAAGCTTAGAAAAAACCGTGAAAACATCAAATGCAAACTGATAAAACTTTACATACATGTACTAAGAATTTAAAAAATTTATTGTCGTGGCTAAAGCTGAAAATAGCTGAAGCTGAAAATTAGAGGTCTTGATTTAAAACTATAAGCTCTGCTAAAATTCAACTATACTCTTTTATAATAAACTCTAACCCTAAATTCAAATCTAACTATAAAAAAAAATCGTACAAGATGCATACCAAAATTTTTTGTAAATTTGATATTAAAATATTTAAAATTTTCAGCTTTAGCTATTTCTAGCTTCAGCCACGACATTTATTGACCTTTTTTTTAATAATATTTAATTAATATTAGATTTTAACATTTATTGTATGATTAATTATTAATATTCTCAATCCCTAGACCTCGTTAACAATATTTCGTGCTTTGAAGTTCATATTTCTGCGACTTTTTGATATCAGTTTAAGTTGTGGTTTAAATTTTCACTATAGTGTTCGATTATTAAAATCAAAATAAAATAAGATCTGCTATATTTTTGATATATTAGGTTTTATTTAGTATCCACAAATATATCAGGATTTGTTGAAGTAAAAACAAAAATGAGAGAGTATTTTCAATCTATGGCATGATCGAAAAATTTTGTTGGAAAACATATAATATATAGTTATTAATTAAAAGTCTAATGTACATATTTAAAACAATTCTCTAAGAGATTTGAACAGCTTTTTGACCCATAGATAGTTTGGATTTCTAAAGTAATCTTTAGTTAGTAATTTATTGTCTTCGCTTTAGTAGTTGTACATAGTATGAAACTCCAATGCAAAGAAAAAGTAGAGCCTGAAAAGACCCATAAATTGAGTAAAAGCAAAAGGGAGTTAAAAACTGCGTGTCAATTATCAACTTCTAAAACAGAATTGTCATTATATTGATATGCTTTACCAATTTTAATGATATATTCTAAATTAGTTTTGTCATATCAGATATGATAAAACTCAAAATATAACATTCAAATTGACATATCAACGATATTAAACTGGTCAAATTAATATAATATCAATATATGGTCTTAGTTTTTCGAGGCAATCGCTACTGAACATTAACTTTTAATATTCACCAGATATTCTTAATGGAATAAATTTATCATAATTTTTCTTATTCAAACCTGAGTTTTGCAATTATATTTATTTGGTTGAATGTTCAATTCCTCAATAATTCTAACTTAAAGGTAATAAGAATTCAATTATTAAAGATTGGATTTTCATGCTATTTAATGGATTTTGTAAAACGTTACATGTTTTTATTTTCTTTCAATAATTTTCTCAAAAACTGAAATGAAAGAAAAAAAAAAACTACTAAAGATTCGAGGCCATGTTGTAAAGAAATTAAATACTTTTATTAAAATTTGACGTATGTTACATTTTAATAGATATAGACTTTCAATTCATATATGTATGCACATCTATTTTAATCGACAGTTGTTTGAAAGTGGCAACTTAAAAATAAATCTTATAAATTAAAATCGCTAGTCACGGATCAGACTAAAGACTGCAAAACTAGTTCATTTGAAATACTCAGTTGACTATGTAAAGCACGTTTAACAGAATGCTAATACATTTACTACTGTATTGAGGTTTGGATAAATAGCATTTATGAGTGTTGTTCTGCCTGAAATAATTTTGGAGTTGAGACAATAAGGATTGGGCCTCTAAATGTGCTGTGTAGTCTTGTTGCCAATAAACTGCAATTGTGAACACCACTAAGAAATTTCTTTGACATGAGTGTATTCTTTACCTTATGCAACCAACCTTGATTCAGGTTTTAACTTTTTGATTTAGATGAACCATTTAACAGAGTGGTCCTGCTCATTATTGCCCGATTTTAATTTTTTTTACAACATTTTTTTATTTTTGACTTAAATCATACGTAATCGTGATTAATTTTTAAGAAGACACTTGAGAATGGTCTAAAAATTCAATACACATTTGTTCTGGGCTACTTAACCGCATGTGATATATAATTTGAATAAGAATATTTAAATATTTAAAACCTTATATAATTACAGAATTTAAAATGGTCTTGAATATCGAAAAATGAAAAAAAATCGCAATTCCACAAATTAAATAATTAAATATGCTTTTCTGTTAAAAGTTTTATCAACAATAACAATCTGATCGATTAATAGTATCATGCCCCTCGTTCATAATTTATTCTTTAAAATTTTTTCGACTGATAATATGGGCATGGTGCTGCAAAATTGGAGTAAATTGACAAATTTTTAGAAATGAATTTTTTTGCATAATTAATTTAGTATAAGTTTAGGATCATTTTTTTACTTAAAACACAGAAGTAGTTATATTAATAAAATTATGTGATATAACTCTTTAAAATTTGCAATTTCTTATGATTTATTATAAAATCTATAATAAAAATTGATTTTCTGAAGATCTTTTTTTGTCAATTTACCCCTTTTTGTAGCACCAAGCCCATATGTTATTAGCGCTTAGAAGTAATCATTGATATTTGGTGTGACGGTAGATTATAATTTTGTTGGCTCGACGGTCATTTTTGGAAATAGATATTCTCGGGAATAACCTTTTTAAAGAATTTTAGATGTCGCAAAAATCAAAAGATTGTATAATGTATTGTATTTCTGCTCTTGCACTTGCTCAGATCAGATCAGCGCAGCTCGGCATGTGCTATTTAGGGTGCGAAACGGGCCGGGTCGAGTCAGGCTTTCTAAGACCCGAAACAGAGCCCGAAAAATTTTTTAGGCCCGATTTCAAGCCCAAGCCCGACAAAAAGCCCGTTAAACAAACCGGGCCGGGCCTTGTTATAAATTGGGCTCGAGCCGACAAAAAAGCCCGCTAAGCAAACCGGGCCGGGCTTTATTTTAAATTCGGCCCAAGCCCGGTCCGGCCCGTATTTCATATAGATTTTTGACTCTGACGGCAGAAGACGCCATCAGAAATCGTATTAAAACCTTTTTTTAAGAGCCGATAGTATAGTGTTAAAACCGATAGCATGATAATAATATATTCGAAATGTTCTTCTAATCTATATTCGTTCACCAGACTTACTTGTCTGGCTTTTTGATTTCTTACTAAGGGTATGTTTTCCTACCTAGTGAAGTTTACGTACATACGTACGTATGGTGCAAGTCTAAAAATCACAATTATTTCAGGACAAAAATTAAAATCTTATTCGTTAAAAAACGATAATCAAGTAACACAATTTAAATCAATATCTACTTCTGTAACGAATAAGGTAAAATTGAGGTTTTTATTCTTGCACCGTATTAGTTAGTGCACAAGAATTAAACTTCTTACCCCTACATTATAACTACAATATAAGGTATTTTCAAATATACTTTTGCTTTTTGCTTTTTTTTTCAACAAAACCCGAGTTCGGCTTTTGTTGAAAAAAAAAGCAAAAAGCAAAAGCATATTTGAAAATACC
>QKWP01000289.1:94698-172309 GCA_003550325.1 Gigaspora rosea | reverse complement strand
AAAAAAAAAAAAAAGGAAAAGGTAAAAAAAAAGTAAAAAATTTGAAGCAAAAATAGGTAATTATATGCACGAACACGAGCTCCTTAAATCGTACTAAATAAATTCAATAAACGTTAAATTAATCGAAATTAATTACCCTTTTTGAGAAAAAAAAAATAATAGAAACGATGAAGAAAATATGTGATATACTATTTATAATCAGCAACTTACATCGAATTAAACATTTCTTATGTATTCAAGGCTTTGGCTAAAATTTATTAAAGCATTTCTCTTCGTTTGATAACTCAGACTAATTTATTGTTAGTTTTAACATATTTCTTATTGTAGCCAATCTCAATATAATTAATAATTAAGTTATTGTACTACTCATAAGATTCACTAAACACCGGGTTTGTAATCAAATTGTAAATCGTTACTATTAAACTAAAAGATTAAATCATTAAAATTCACACTAACCATTATTCCTAAAATTGGATGTATTTCTTGATTATAGCTAAATGGAAAAATATACTCGATTCAATTAATCACACTGTTAAAAACCTTTAAATATAACCGAGAATCAATCAATTCATGAATCTTTTAAAACATTATTTAAATAAAAAAAAAAAAAACCAACTCATCGATATTCTTAGTCAACAAGCCTAAGTTAAGTAAACAAAAATTTAATACAAATAACCATAGAATTAATTATAACATAAAATTTCAAAGAGGAAAAACCGGGGTTGAAAAAAAAAACTCCCAGCTCAAGGGTAAGCGCATACCTAGTTTACTATCTCTTTTACAAATTATATTTAAATCGGCCAATAAATATTATCAGAAATGAAATGAAATGAAAATGTAAATTAGTATATGTGAATGTTTAAAAACTGCATCACAGTCAGTCATCAGTCGGTCATGATCGGTTAACCGCTTATTACCGGTTAACCGTGGTCATTCATACGGTTAATGACTGGTTATAGCCGATAAATTATTTACCCAATTATCTAATCAAATATCTAAATAAGTGGCAAGTAGGGATGTTACACTGCACAGACTGCCGAAAGAGAAACAAAACACAGAAATTTGCAACACATGGGGCCGTTGCAGTAGAAAGGGCCCAAACTCCCCTAACAATCAAATTTGAGTTCTTTCAAGATTTGGATTAATCTTGAGGTGGGCTATACTTTTCAATTACAAATGGAAATTAGTTTGCATAATAAAAAATCAAGATATTTTAAAAAAAGTTTTTAGAAGACTTGTAAGTCACGAGATTACCCGATATGATCAACCAATCAAATCGCATAATTTTTGATTGACCCGGATCAGTCCGAAAAAATAAACATGATTTTCTCAAAATTATATATTTCCGAGTTTCGGCCCTTTCTACTGCAATGGCCCCACATGATCAATAAAACCGTTTGTTCATATTTCTGGTCAAATATGCAAATTATTTTGACCACATTTAAAGTTGTTTTGTTCTAGATCTGGCCAAATGATCTGCAAATTTGACCAAAAGCAGAGGCAAATCATGTGATCAACTGCCAATTACCGGAGAAAAAAATAGCAGTCTAGCAAATATGTCGGGAAGACAATTTTGCTTATATATATCTACCTAAGACCTAATCTAACCCTAATATAGAATGACCCTAACTCTAAAGTTAATTAAAAAATATTAAATATAGTTGCCCCCGCTTTAGACATCCCCTTATTTGTACCCAAAAAAAACCCATCGCATACAATTCTGTCAAAATTGTAGATCATTTGACCAGAATTAAAATTGGTTTGTTATAATTCTGGCCAAATAATCTGCAAATTTGGCCGGAATTATGAACAAGGTATTTCTCAACCGGGTTTACTGCCTAAAAAATTTTCAGATCATGTGATATATATTAATTTATATACTCATTATTGTTATATTTATTATTGTTCACTTATATCATAAAAAAAACTTTCCATCAAATATGCAAAGTCACATGATCTGAAAAACTTTTGAGAGGTGAGTTGATTTTTCTATTTATCAGATGATACAGATACACCGATATGAATTTTAAGCAATAATAATTTATTTATTAGCCAGAATATTAAGAATTTGGCATCAGTCATAATCTTGACTGGTCAATCAAACCGCTCTGACTAGCTAATATCGGTCATGGTCATTGACCGGTCATGACCGGACCATGCCCATCCCTACTTCCAACCAGATGGATCAAGTCAACTGGACTAAGAAAAAATGGACTATTAATAGAAAAAAGGATGTTGCCTGGAGGTTGAAACTTCGGGCACTCTCCCTTGGATACTGATTACTACATATCAATAGGGAGGAAAATGGTGACTGCTCGCATGTCCAGGTGAAACACAAACTATAATACACTTCGCCCCGGATTGCAAAGTTAGCAGAATGATATGGACCTAAGCATACAAATGCCTGAAAATATCAATCAATGATAGACTTCCTCAATCATTAGATGAAATTTTTTTTGCAGCTAATATTGAAGAGCCCGCCAAATGTAGAGCAGCAATATAGCTGCATATCGCTTGCCTATATGAGATTTGGTGCTGGTACACCCAGGTTAAATGGAGACAGAAAAGAATACCAGAGACGACGTTACCTGCTATAATTCAAAAGAGACTAACAATGAGTTAAGGGTCTTAAATTCCATACATAAGGGAGGATGTAATAGTATAAAAAGAGTAATGAAATACCTTGTTTTGAAGGTATTTAGTTAATCTATTTTGTATAACCAATTTTTATATAGAATTAATGTTGTAAATAGTTTTGGATTCTTTTAAGTTTCTTTTTGTTTCCTTTCTTTTTCTTTTTTTGTCTAGGTCGCTCTGTGATATATAAGACATTTATTGTCTGTTTGTAAATAATAGATAAAGTACGCCTAGATAGCGTCCTCTGCGGAGGCAGTTTAAAAAAAAAAACTGCATCTCTAATATAATTTATTATTCATTTTTAATACACCTACACATGCGTATGTTAATTGGCTGAGGATGAGGGAAACGAACGAAATCATTTCAAACTTTATTGAATTTCAGGAATGTCCAGTTCTCAGTTTAACTGGTTCTGATCTAGAGGTCCAGAATCCAAAAATAAACCTAAATTAGGTTCACTTGTTGGATTCTGAAATCTTTAATTTAAAATATAATAGCTAACTTTTAATCAAATATATTAAGCGACTTTTAATTAAAGAAGGATTTTTCTCAAAAAAAAAGACATTTAAATTTCAGCATGTCTTTTGATATTTCGCAAAAATTGAACAATGTTATGCACTATAGTTACCATCCTGACATATAGTTTTCAAATAATTAACTTAATTAATGACTATATTTTGTCAAATAAATTAATTTATTTAATGACTATATTTAGTCGATTAATTCATATTTTAATTAAAATTGATTGTAAACAAAATCAAATTAATAAATAAGAAACGACAACTTGCAATGTTGAAATTTTATTTGTTATTCTTCAGTATGTTTAATCTTTAAGTAAGTAATTACTGTTTATCCGGCACTTTTATTTATTGGATTTTGCATATATGTATACAATATTGAGCAGACGATGAAAAATTTCCTGTTATTTATCATATGCACAATAGATGTTATCTAGTGACTATGGAATGTTTTTTCTAGTGATATGGCATAAATGATCACATTACCTCATGCAAAAATATCATACTAAAAAAATTCACAGAATCATATAAATGCCGGATGTACTCATAACTATGGTATAGTGTTCTAATACTAGTAAAGCGCTATCGTGCTTTATTAGCATTAGACAATAGGTATCTTAATGGTATTTGCAAATGGTCACCAATCAAATCACCAAGTTATTCAGCACGAAGTGCCTAATCACTATTAAATATACTTTAAACAAAAAAAAATTAAAGTCATAACAGCTGATTATTATAAAAATGAGCTAACAAAAAAAATCATGTAAATAGTACCACTTTAATTTAAAATTAATCTTAATAAATTTTGATTGAAAATTCGATTTACTCAAACTTGATTATATGCAAAATGGCCTTTTCAATATGAGACACTCATAAACATGCTTATAACAAAGTTAAATTAAAATACTAAAATTAATTAAAAATAAAAAAATTTTTGATTAAAAATTTTTTTGTTAGAAAAATATTTAAAATTGATTTCATTGAGACGTAATAAAATTTGTCTTTTACATCTAAAAATGATTCAATTAATAGTAATCTTATATAGGCTATCACGATCAATAATTCATCAAAAAAATCTCTGCAATAAATTTTTATATGATACGATATGATTTTAATTAATTGGTAAATCATTTTTAAAGGGAAAAAAATGATAAACCTTATAATAAACAAATACGGAAATTCATATGTTTTTTCTATAGTGTAGGAATGGGGCGTGCTTACATATAAAAGTTTTTTTTTATTAAGTAACACTTCCTTGTTGCATAATTGAAACTTGTAGAGCTAATTTTTGTGATTCTAATGGTAGTAAAATCATCAAAATCGGTTTGATAGATCATAATATATGAGTATTTTTCAATCATTTACTATAGAGTTTTTCCTTAAGAATTGAAGCACACGGCATTCCATTACTATATAAGGTTACTAGTCACATGCCCGTCGATCTTTACTGTAAAATTTTACCCTTTAACTGCGGACTACTAATTAATCATTTTTATGGAACTCTTGAAGCAAATCAACAAAAAAATCATAAATTTTTTTGTCAGTAAATTTAAAAATTTTTTGTCATTTTCCTGGAGATAGCATGTGTACGATTTCTTGAATCTTATTGGATGGCGTATTCAAATTGATCATTGGATGTTCGGTAACATGATGTATATGGGCGTGAGTCAATAGAAATCAAGCAAATTTTTTATAATAAAATTTTTTTGAAACTTTGAACAGAAATAACTTAACAAAAATTTAATCAAATTTGATAAATTTTTTTTTAAATTAATTTCACAAACTTAGAGAATTAATTTAAAAAAAAATTATCAAATTTGATCAAGTTTTTGTTAAGTTATTTTGATTTAAACTTTTAAAAAAAAGTTACTAAAAAAAATTTGCTTGATTTCTATTGACGGCAGCCCATATAATTACTAGATTTTTTGTATTTGTTTAACATCATATGAAAGCATTTTTGTGTAATTCATTTTGATAAACTTTTGGCTGTGCACATCTTCTATATTCTGCCATGAGCATCAGTACCTGTTATGCATTGCTACTTTTGGTAATCAATTCAAGGATAGAGCTTACTAATTTTCTATTCGAATAATATTCGAATATTCACCGAATGACTGATATTATTCGAATAATTATTATTATTCAATAAATATAATTATACAAATAAATAAATAAATATAATTATTTGAATACTATAACTATTTATTATTCAAATAAATATAGTTATTCGATTTAATTTAAATTTTCAAGTTGGACGAAAAGTCAACAAATTGAAAAAGATGGCAAAGGAGGGATACGCTGGGGTTGTTGTCAACTATGTAAATCGAAATTATATTATATCGTCTTAAAATAATTAATAAATTTTTAAGTCAAAATTTGATCATTATGCTAAATTACGTAAATTTTACGTAAATTAACATAAAATAAAAATTATTTTTGACAGACAACCCCAAGGGATATGCCGGGTATGATACTGTATTTAAATAATAAGAACACATGCACATTAAAAATAAAAAAAGTAAAAGTATAAGTAGATAAATAAATAAAAATTAAATATAATTAAATAAACAGAACTCGAGATTCGAGTTTTGTAATAGTTAAAAATTAGGGTAGCTGCGCGACGCAGTCGCGTTAAAACCAGGAACGTACTAAGTATGATACTACAGATCGTTTTTGAAAATTAATATATTTTTATTTTAATTATTGCAGTTGATGCTGACTTGAGGCCATTATTAAGTATGATCATATGAAATTCTAGTTTGGTAGGAATAATGATTTTTTTTATTAATTCTAATAATCTATGACAAACCATTACGATAATGAAATCATAGAATATTCGCATGCAACAATTAAGTATTAACAAACTGGCCCAATCATGTAGACGATCAAAAATGTTACAGATTTCTAGAATATCTATTATAAATTTTGAATGATCTAAATTGTCGTAATGCACAGGTAACCAATTAAACCAATTTTCAAATTTTATAATCAATAACGTCATGTTTGCATCATATTGCATAATCGACTTATGACGTTACAGTATATGTAAAAATGTTGACTCCTTCCAAAAATGAATAAATGAAAACCATTACATCTACTAAAAAAGGATTCTGCGAAAATCAGCATAGGCCACGCCCAAAAACATTAATTAACCCATCCCTCACACATTTCATGTGATCGTACTGGTATATTGTAATTGTGAATAAATGAAAATCATCTCTCTCACATTTCATGTGATCGTACTGGTATTATGAATCATTTTTCAATAAAGTTGGCTTGGCAAGCCATTGATCGTAATAATGAAGTATTACAAATGACATCAGATTATATCTTATAGCACTTATTCGAATAATTATTATTATTCGAATAATTATTATTATTCGAATAATTGTTATTATTCGAATATTTGTTATTATTCGATTAATTGTTATTATTCGAATAAGATTTGTTTATTCATATTATTCGCCGAATAATTATTAGACATAGTGCTCGTACCCGGATAACTTTTTATCCGAAAGGTTGTAACCTTTAACAAAATTTCATAACCGGTTTTATATCCTATTCAAATAAAAGGATAACGGTTATATCCGGATAAGATATTTATATGATTGTTGATTTATATATACAGTATTAATGCATAAATCAAATAAAGTAACTCTATAATAATAAAGTAAAAAAAATTAGAAAAATAAATAAATAAATAAATCAAAACGAATAAAAATGAATCACTATATGCTCGTCTAAATATTAAATGCTAACTTTTCATACATTAAAAGAATAGTTCTAATATTCATATATATTTAACAATGTAATTAATAATTTTTACATTCCCTGCGTAGAACACATCCACATTTGTTTTTCGGCAACAGCAGGAATCTGGTCGGGTGTCATGTCTAGAAGATAATTACTAAATTTTTTTTAAACAAACATAAATTTATCTTTTTCGACATAAAAAACTTGCATCCCCAAGTTATTCCTATTTTGTTTAGGCATGAGAAGTTCTTCTGTTACGCCAATACAAAAAAATAATGACGAAACAATAAAAGAATAATCTTTATATATATTAATAAAAAAAAATCAATGTAATTATTAATAAGTAATTATTATCAGTAATTTATTACATTGCTGTGCATTTCACAATCGTTGAAAATCGAGAAAGAACGCATGTTCATTCAGAATTAAATTCAGAAATGATGTGGAACAATAAGTAATTATTATCAGTAATTTATTACATGATCTGCATACAATAATAGTATTCTGTACTGTGTAAATTATGTATTAAAAACATCAAGTAAGTACTTACTGTATTCATATATATTATATAATAATTATTATTATACTTACAAAAAAACTGAAAGCCAGTATAAGTTTAAAGTGTAATTGATTTATATCACCTATTAAATAAATATAATAAACGAAATATTAAAATCATGTTCTTATTTAAAATACATTAAATTTATGATGTAGACAAGTTTTACACCGAGTGATGCTAGTATATAAATAATACGCAAATTAAAATTTTTATTATAATTGTATTTTACCCTATATTATCCTATATTATATCTTAAGTTAACCGGATACCTCAATAATTTATCAGTTTATCATTTTTTATAATTCGGGTATCCGAATAGCCTAACAGTTAACCGGTTATTGTACCCTAGGGTACGACCACTAATTTGACAAAGTTTAAAATATTATTCGAATATTCGCCGAATACGAATATTATTCGAATAACGAATACGAATAAGAGGCTCTATTCGAGGATAAAAAAAGGTATAGTATGATATTCCGACGTCTATGCATGATCAGCAGGCTTTTTTGCTTGCTTTTTTTCGAAAAATCATCTGCTTGTGATTTTTTCTTATGAAGTCACAATATGTGTAAGAATTCTGCGAAAATCAGCATAGGCGACGAATAAACCATCCCTCTCACATTTCATGTTACCCATTCATATGATCGTACTGGTATAGATAGATAAAATTGGTAAGCTTAAAATAATATTTCTGCATCCTTTTCATCATTATTAACACATCTGTATGTAAAATAATTTGCGCCTACGCTCTGGTCACATTTTCTGATGATCAATCAAAAATGTTTAAATGACGAACTCTGAATCGCGTGGTATGGATAATTATAAAATAATCGCATTTTTCATTTTGATTACGATCAGTTTCCGTGCTGTTTCCGTGCAGTGATTATGAAACCCGTGCTTACCCGCATACAATTTCGTATTTATACATGCATTTCCGTGTATTGAGTTTTCATAGGGATACAGTACCACTATTATAGTTAGAAAATAATACTATTAATGAAGATCTAATCCAAAATATATCCTTTTATAAAAGAAATAATCACCTGATCAAGGACTTAGCATCGAATATGCATAATGTCAAAATCCTAAAATTATCTATTTATTATTTGTTCATTAATGTTCGAAAATAAATCGATCCACTTCTAAACTTCTGCCTCTATTTATATTAATCTCTTACTAATCTCTTTTACAATTCAATTACTAATCTCTATTATTTATTACATTATTATTTCGACATCTTTCCATTTCACGATAAACTAATCACTTAATAAATCCTGCTTCGCCACTATCACGAATCTAAACCCATAATTAAGATTTTACCCAGGTTTGATTTTCTTATAATAAAGCTAATCAAAATTTGGTTCAACACAAGAAAAATAATCCCGATTTCAAGCTTTATCCACAATTTCCTCAAATTATGTATAATCTTAAAAGTGCTCAAATCATCTATGTGAGTAACGGTAATTCATAAATTTACGTTCCTTGTTTCGCGTGACAGCGTCGCGCAGTTACCTTATTATTATCCTTTGTGCAAATAATGAATTTGCAGATCCTTGTGTTCTTTTCTTTGATCCCAGGATCTACTGGACCGATTTTGATGATATAACTGCCATTAGAATCAAAAAATAAGCTTTACAACTTTTAATTAAAAGCCAAAAAAGGTTTACATATTAGTTTTTAAGTTTAAGGTTGAGGTTAGATTTAGAATTAGGGTTAGTATTTTAAATACTAAAATAGAAATTTCATGTAACAATGGTGGAAATAGCAAAAAACGTGGAAATAGTAGCTTCCTAAAAAATCCGCAATAGAGTAATTTACAGTACATGAAACTAGACATGTGTTTGATTTAATTATTGTAATTTGCAAAATTTTATAGATCAAAAAAAAAAAGTCATTAGCAATCAAGCAATATATTGGTGATCTTACTTTTTTATGACCTCACAATGTCCAACCTAATATATTTGTAAAGCAATGCATGGCACGATGGTTGTCCATCTCTATTTACAATGCGCATGACAGTTTTATACGTACTGTATTTATAATGCAAGCAAATCATCAGGCTAAATAAGTTTTGAGTAAGATTCCGAAAAAAGTAATGATTTGCGCATCACTAACCTTCTTTTAGTTTTAATTCTGATATCTTTTAAATATTTTGCGAGAGCTGCATAATATCACATCTAATGTTATTTAAAAAATGTCAATGTTATTATATTTTCGAATCTACAATATTTTAATTTTTTGAATCTAGAATCGATTTTCATTTGATTAACATGATTCTTATAAATACGTCTGATCCTATTCACGATTATAAAGTGATTTCTTATTCAAATATTTAATATTTGCATAATATTTTAATAAATTATCTATCTCTACTTCTATTTGCACTTAAATAATCAGCAACCAAGAGAATTCACATTTAAGCAGTGATATACAAAATTGATCAAAAAAGAGACATCATTTTGCAAATTGCGATATCATAGAACCGTTTCCAATTCTATCATGAAGTAGTTATTCCAGATAATCCAGATAAGGGCTACTTAGGTACATAACACGTATATAAAGCCAGTAAAGGCGATAAATTATGCAAAAGAATTTTTAGGAAACAATATCATTGCAATCATGAAATACACCTGCATTACACTTAATTTATTACTATTGTCACTGATATTACAAAGCCTTTTGATAGCTTGTGATATTGACGATATCATAGCAAAACTTTTAAATGTACCAGTAAAAGAAGTGCCTGGGTTAGTAGCTCAAGAGAAAATTTTAATTAATGGAAGCAGTCAATTAACACAATTACTAGATGAGTCAACATTTTGTGGATCTAGTATAGATATAAAAGCAAATAAAATATTTATCAATACAATAGATATGTCCAAGAAAGGAAATATAACAAATAACCCTAAGATGAAACCGTATTTAAACTTATTATCATTTGTACAAGTGAAAAATTCTTTAGCTCAATTAAATTTCACTTTTAATGAAGCAAGTAAATTAGCTGACAAATACAACGCGACCTTCTATAGGATAAGTATTGAATGCCAAGTTCAAGTTAATAATGTAGTTATATATTTGAACCATGCATATGATAAAAAGAATGCTGCATTTATCAAAAGCATCAAAGAACTTAAACCGATTCCGATTATAAGCTATATTGTGGATCAAAAGAAAGAAGTGACATTTAATCCATCTATTAATAAACCTAGTAGGCCGGTAAGAGTATTCCAAGTCTTTGGTGGAGATGGCATATATACTATTGGTCAAATTGGATGTTCTGCAG
Organism: Gigaspora rosea; assembly: GCA_003550325.1. Classification (NCBI taxonomy): domain Eukaryota; kingdom Fungi; phylum Glomeromycota; class Glomeromycetes; order Diversisporales; family Gigasporaceae; genus Gigaspora; species Gigaspora rosea. Next base: position 161,559 of record QKWP01000289.1, on the reverse strand, counting down.
GTTTTTGGGTACGTCATAGAGGTATCGAACTACTAGTAACTGCGGGGCATTGTGGAGGTCTTACTGTACGAAATGATACTCTTGATAGACGTAATTTTTTTCATCTATCATGGGATAATCCTACTTTTGATTTTCAATTAATTGGACCAATGATTGTGCATTTTTTCATCCCTGTTGATAAAGGTTTTATCGTGAGAAATAATACAAATGCCCATGCCGTTCCATTTATAAGAAGTGGAGTCAATGATTACTTGGAGATTTCGGGTGTTGTATCACCGCTTGAAGTTCCTCGAGGATCTCTTGTATGTAAATCTGGTTTTTCAACAAAAGTCACTTGTGGTACTATAGATACAATTTATGGGACCCTTGTTCAAGATGATGGAAGGACGTATAATAGTGTTGTCGTTATAAGAGACATGACTTGTCTTGGCTTTGATAGTGGTGGACCGGTGTACGCATATGATCCGAATACTTATGTAACTTATCTTATCGGAATGGTTTTTTTAGGACAAATAGAAAATGGTACATTTTATTGTTACGTGCATCCAGTTGATGCAATTTTGATACCAGGAATGGAAGTTATGACCATTTACAATACTCCTCATTAGAAACGCCCGTTATTTATTAGTCATTCATCTGACTAATCAATTCTATCTATTATTGAATAATATCCTGTAGTATAACAATATTTAATTTTATTACTTTCATAAGATATATTCCCAGATAAATAATTTAATATATGGTAGCGATTATTCAGTATATCGCTGGGTATAAAAATTCCTATTGAACTAAAACGGTCATAGGCCATGTGTCGATTAATGACCATCATGCACGTGACTATTTTAGTGTAGCACGAAACTAAGATTCTGAAGAATCTAATCTATCTAATAGATCTAATAATATTAGAAGTTAAATTTTTTATATTTTTTATTTTATTTATTATATAATTATTGGATCGATCGTATATATCGGTTATATTGGATCCCGCATAACTAATCAATAGAATCGATGCATTATAACTGATATATATGATCGTTATTTTTCATAGTAATAAAGAATGTATAAATATCACCGATATTCCTCTCAGAAAATCGATAGTTCATTACAACTCACATTTATTAAATAAAGTATTCGTGTCTTCATACACTAGTTAAACAAAACTAATACTCGTGTCTTCATACACGTGTATAATCGTGTAACGATCTTGGTCACATGATTACTGCGACAGTTTTCACGAGTTAAAATTGTAATTATAGTTTTATTGACAAACTTATACGACTATTTGTCTTCATATACAATTAGCCATTCGCCTCTTTTGTATAAGCAAATCACATAAAAACCTCTATACGCTATCACGTTTAATTTACTAAACACATGATGCATTCAATTATTTAAACCCCAGTTTCACTAAACCGTTTTAGAGGTGGTTGGAGTGTAACAGTACTTTTTTTTATTAATGGTTTGAATTTAGTTAGGTCTTTGTACTACTGGTGGTACATTTATCAAAAACCTTAAAAAACTAAAAAAAAATTTTTAAAAAAAAATTTTATATACAAAAATCAAATAAATGTACTAGTTTAAATAAAATTTAATTTATTTTAAAGTTTTAATAAAAATATTAAAAAAAAATTTATAAAAATTTTTATTTTAACAAATTTTTAGCATACCAGTAGCATACTATTCAAAATAATTTTAATAATAAAATTATTAATAAATTTTACAAATTAAAAGTTTAATTATATAAAAAATTTTGTTTTTTTTTTTATAATTAAAAATTATTATTAATTATATTTTAATAATTACTAGCATCACCTGGTGCAATACTTGTCCATATCAAAAATTTAATGTATTTAAATAAGATCATTATTTTAATGTTTCATTGTTTATTATATTTATTTAATAGGCTTAATAAATCAATTGCACTTTAAACTTATCATAATAATTATTATACAAATTATAGAATTATGCCTGTGTCTCCAGGTTTGACTATGTAAGATGTAGAAACTATTTTAGCTCAGCTAATAGTATTTCAGTACTGATTTTTAATATGAAATTGCTAAGATATTTTAGAGCTTCCACATCAAAATTCAATGCCAAAATGTATTTCTCAAACCAAAAACATCTATAACATGTATAAGTCTAATACAATTTCAAAGTTTTACTTTAAATTTCATATTCTCCTACTCCTGGTTTGCGCAACTGAATTGCGCAGCTACTTATTTAACAATCATATAAGGTAAAAGGGGATATTATGACGAATTGATAATATTCTGATCATATTATATGATCTATTAATCAAAAACAAAAATTTTTGGTATCATGCAATTCGTCACATTAAGCTAAATTAAATAATACCAAAATCGTGTGATTCCGATTACTGGATCCGAAATATCTTAATTTGAATTTTTATTAAAAAAATAGAAAATTTGGATACTGTGAGGTATTTTGATGAATCATGATATCTTGGGATTCAGTGATCAGAATCAAGTGAAACTTATACCATTTGATTCCTCTTATCGAGAAAAATTAAATGATATCAAAATTGTCAAATTTCAATCACAGGGTTACAAGATATAACGATTCATCACAATACTCTCTTTGTTAAATTTTATATATGTTTTACCCTTTAAACATGGATTTCTTGTAATATATGATCAAAATTGTGCACTTCTTATAACCAATCAACTTCTCTCAATAAGAAGAATCAATTGGTATAAAAATTGCTTGGCTCTGACTACAAATGTATAAAAAATTTTAATTAAAAATTGAAAAATATTAAAAATCTGCATTAGTTCAAATATCTTGTAACTCGATGATCAGTATTGGACAAAATTTGTACCATTTGATCCCTCTTGATAAAAGGATTCTAATAATTCAAGATTCATCCGATTCTAATCATGGAATCACGAGATATTGCAATTGGTCACAATACCCCCTTATTACATCTTCATTTTACCTTATGTAATATATGTATGAACGTGATAACTATACAAGTGACTACATAATAACAATAATGAGATAATTTATAACACCAATAAAGTAATCACAAGTGTGATATAAGATATGATAATAATCAGTAATTTGTATTATCAAAAAAACCACATGCAATAAATTGGATGCACACCAGCTGCCAAATAAGACTATATTAAATTTATTAGAAGTGCTTTATTAATATTAGCGCATATATCAGTTCTATTAATGTATACTTAAAATTAGCAATAGAAGCATTAGCTGGTAGTACATAAAGTAGACTGGCTATTAATAAGGGTTTTTTTAGTAGAAAAATTTGTAATGTTGGCATCAGCCAGTGGTTTCCCATCTGCATAAAGCAAGCTGACCGTAGTTACAAAGTATTTGTATTTACTGCAAAAATGGCAGTATCCATTGGATAAGTAGGAGCAGATGCGAAGTATGTAATGTGTTCTCCAAGGTTTTTGCTCTCTCTTTTTATTTTATATACTTACTACAATACGATACTTTGTTAGCATTAATACAAAATAGGAAATCTTATATTAAAACTTCTGATTGGTAAATAGCATGACAGACAAACGATTGTGCTTTAATTGATGATCCGCCAGTTAATCAGAGAATTTCTAATATTAAAATGTGACGCAGATCACATATGAACAAGACTCGAATTGAAAATTTCAGGTCATAAGCAAAATTATAAAATTTTTAATCAAATATGGTATTAAAGTAGTACAAATGATAGAATGAAACTGTGAGCTTTCGATTATAATGATGTTAAATATTAATTTTTTTTAGAGAGAAACTTTACTTTGTAAGCATGCCGCATTTACTATGTTAAACCCTATATTAATTAAATATTAAAATAATTTGTAATACTTTATTTTTAGACAATTTTACAACAGATTTATAAATATTTTTTTAATATTTAGGTTTTTTAAGGTGTATTATGTTTACATAGTATAAGATCTTAAAATATAGTAGATTCTTTTTTTTTTTTTAAAAGTGAAATGGCATACTTAAATATAGTAGATTGTTAAGGTTTGTATTACCTAAGATTTATTCTTTTTTTTTATATTCGTCATTCCAGTATTGTCTAGACATAAAAAAAGATGCAAAAACAACATACTAACTTAATTGGGTCTTAAAAGTAGTAATCTCGGATCAGATAAAAAGGTATTTACAAATGCACTACGCAAGAATAATTATCTTGGCAGATTCAAGATTCAGATGGTAACAAGGTTAGAGTTAGAATATTGTATTACAGTTAGAGCATACGTTTATATAAATGATAAATGCTTATTATCATACATTACTAGTTACTAGTGTTCGGATCTGCTAGATTTTTTATCCGGATTATCCGGATAATATAGATAACGGATAATGATTTTGTTCAACAGATAATTTATCCAAATAATTACTTTAATTTCAGATAATTATCTATAGATAATCTGTATTAATATATATGGTATAGTAAAACGGTGAAATGGTGAAATTGATCAAATGTTAAAATATTCATTTATTAATAGTTATTATCTGATATATGCATTTTTTTAATTCATCAAATAAATGTATGTTCAAACCATTTCAATTACGATTCTATTTTGGCAATGATATTATAACCATTCCATTCACATGGTTCATGCTATAGATAGCAGTGAAATTTATTTTAATTTCAACAAAAATTTCAATATTTTAATATTTTTATAAATTAATTATATAAAACAACTATTGTATTTGATTGAGTTTAGTTTTAATTAATATTTTATGTAATTTAAATTAATTTTTGATAGTAAAAAATTAATTTCACCAATTTCACCAATTTTAACATCAAATAATTTCAACAATTTCAACAAAAAATTTTCATTAAAAAGAGTAATTTCGTCGCCATCTATAGTTCATGCCAGGTGATTTTCGATAATAATTGAACATTTGAATCTCGTATATATATTTATTTATATAATAATTATATATTTTTTTTATTTTTATAAAATTATCATCAGTCAAAAGTGTCCTGCACATTTTTACTAATCATTTTGTTCATGTAATGAGAAAATGTTGTATACTTTTTTTAATCGTCGCTATTTTCAAATTACAGACTGTGAGAATATTTATACGTACGATGTACGAACTGTAAATGTTTAATTGCTTGCTTGGAAGCATGAGTGTTATATGAATTTAACCTTTTAAAGGTATGTGTTCGTGAATATTTAATATGTATTAGCGTACTATGTTATTGATACTGCTAAATTTAGTAGAGTAAATGCGAACTTGGAAAATCATTTTGGTGTTATATCTTGTTATGGGTAATGTCAAAATCGGAATAACAGCAATCACTATCAGCAATTAAACGACGACTATGAGAAATAAATTACAGAATCGGTAAAAGTTAGATTAACAATTTTATGCGACACTAAATACAGGAGCAAGTGTTACATTGGATGTGAAGATGTAATATGCGAAAGTTTCTAGATGTATTCACATTCTTGTTTCGACATATGCATTTATCTAATAAGATGCAAGATTTTGCATACGAAAACTATTAAATTGCAGTATATCTATATACTACATGAAATCTTCAATATCACTCCATTTCTGGATGAAGCTTCATACTAAATATAGAATATATAAATTTGTATTAACATTTATCACGGGTATTACTATGTACTATTAAAGTTGTTATTGGAGCAAAATTCTGGAACAACCCAGGTTATATTCCAGTTTAAAGATAGAGTGTGTTGGGATCTCAAGAAATATATAATACCTGGAGCAAAGTTATTACTTAAAACCCAGGTTGCTCCATATATCTGGAGCAATCCTGGGTTGCTCCATANCAAGAAATATATAATACCTGGAGCAAAGTTATTACTTAAAACCCAGGTTGCTCCATATATCTGGAGCAATCCTGGGTTGCTCCATACGGATTATCTTGCATGAATTAAAACTAGCCCATCTATAATTTTGCAAGTATTAATTTAATAGTTAAAATGTATGACACAATTCTGTGATACACAAAATTTATATTATAGGTTTACCTAGTACGAAATATATGTCTAATAATTAGCAGATAATCTAGATAGTTATCCGGATAATGGAATTATGAACAGATATAAATAACAGATAATGTTTTCTTTCAACAGATAATTATCTTTAGATAAACAGATTATCTAGATTCGAACACTACTAGTTACTAAATTTATTAATCAGACTATACTACTTAGGATTCCGGGTATGTAAAAAAGATGATTTTAGAAGAGCCTGCTAAAGGTGGTACTTATATATAATATACTAATATCCAGTAAACTTGTCCAAAAAATGATCACGCGCTTCACAATCACACGTATTTGGAAATGAAAATTATTTAAGAATTTCTTTTGGGTTTTATTTATCAAGGCTTGCATAGTGGTAACGTTTTACAAAATAGTAGAACATATTTAATACAGACTTGGGTCTTTCAATTCACTTCAGAAGCAAAAAAAAGGCGAAATTTATGGGTTATAGCATATATTCTCCAGAAGTCTTGCAAGAAAAACTGTTTATATATACAGCAAACGTTTATATTTTTGGAGTTATTATAGTTATACTAAAATAATAAACAGACAAAAACTTTTCAATAGTAAGCTTTTGTTATTAGTTTTGCATTAAAGATCTGCAATGGGTTACGATCTAAATTCGCTTTAGAATTCCTATACTATATTGATTTTTTTTGATCTAAGTTATAGTCTTAGATCAGAAGGAGAAAAACGTTAGCAGACATACTTTCCATCTCGATCAATAATGTTAAGATAATTTTTTCAACTATCATAGCCTCTTTAGTGACCTTCTCCTGTTCCTTTTTCATTGAACTTCACCCCACTTCATTAAATCCTAAACCTTGACAAGCAGAACACCATACTGACTTTTTTGGCAATATTTCATTTTATTAGATCTTAAGTTAAATTTGAAAGGTCAAAAAAATGTTTTAGCTAATGTATTTGGTAAGAATACAATACTTCGAATCTCGGTTGTACCTTAAATTATTGTCGGGATAGTGGGTGGTAGGCAATTATGAGTTTTAGATATGAATCTAAAACTCGTGATCACTTAGCACCCACCATCCTGACAATAATTTAGGATAAATTCTTAGAGTAGTTCACGAATTTTGAATTTAGCTAGGAGCATTATTTTAGATCTAAATTAACTAACTACTAATATTTATTGCTTTGGTATTCTCATATTAGAGAGAAGACTAGAGAAGACTTAGAAATGTATTATATTCAAAAATTACATCATGAGGAAGGTTGATAACTGGAAATTGTTTTTGAAGAATAATTCGCAATTTGGTGGCAAATAAAGAATCTAAACCAATAGAAAAGAATGGGCTTCATCACACAAAATACAAAAATTTTTTTGACACCACTAACTTACTAGTATCGATTTGTAATAAACTTTTTAACAGTAAGTCATGAATCAAACAAATATTGAGAAGTTATAGTGGATCAGTATGAATGATCAGAATTGTATAGTGTGAAATATGTGTATTTTATATCCATTGGGTGAATTCAGACCTCGGATCGAACCTGCAGAGCATTAATACTAGCTTAATACTGCCAACTAAAAATTACAATCCGTGCAATTTTACTTAATATCTTGGTTGGGGTTTTATTAGTAAAATATGTTAAATTTTGGTGATTTCGGGTAAAATCACTTAGTTCTGGAAGTCTTCAACTGATAAAAATGATTATTTATAATTAAAACCCAATTATATTATTATATTTATTTTATTTGTAGTTTACTAGCAATGAATAATAAATAAATAAATAAAATTAACACAGTATAAAAAAAAATAAAAGTGACAAGAAAGTGAAAACGTCTGCAAAATAAATAAACTGTAAATATCCTATAACCATTTCAATGGCATAATCCAATATTGTCTGAAATAATACCTACAGTTTAGCTGATCTTAATACCATTTGAATGCTTTTTTAGTCTCTATGCTATTACGATAACGTAACGTGAGATTATACTATATGGTGAAATATCCAGTGGGATTGATCTTAATCAAAAGGGTTGGGTAATTAGCTATAGGTAGTAGAGATGTGCGAATGCATGTTTTTTTGATCTTGCATTGCATAATGCAGCATTATGCTGCATGATGCATTATGCTATTCTGCATAATATATAAAAAATAGCCAAAAAATATTATCATGCAAATTTAAAAATACAAATTATAAATAATGATATAAATGATTTAAATTATATTTTAAAGTACAAAATAAGATTAGAATAATAGTAAAACTACTGCAAGGCTGTAGAACCACTACCATAAGAGTATTATGATATAAAAGACCACTATAAGAATATTGTAGGTCTAATACAATGCTGTAAGACTGCCATAGAGCCCCCAAAACACCAAAAAATATTAGATTGGTAGTGATGATGATAAACAAAACAAGTAGTAATACAAGTATTCACTATAACATATATACACAAAATAATAATTTTATTACTATAGTTAAAAATTTTTGAATCAAATTATATAATAATTTCTATATACATTTTGAAATTTTAGGTAGCCTGCATTGCATTATGCTGCATTATGTAGCATGCAACATTAAATACATAATGCATTTTGCACATCTCTAATAGGTAGTAGTTGGCAAATGAGTATGTAGTTAGCAAATAGGTGGATAGTTAGTGGGTGGGTGGGTAGTTAGTGGACGAGTAGATGGGTAATTAGTGGTGAAGGGTAATTAGACAGGTGGGTTATTGTAGACAGGTGGGTAATTAGTAGACGGGTGGGTAATTAGTAGATGGGTGGGTAATTAGTGGGCAGATGAGTAATTAGTAGGTAGGTAGGTAATTAGTAGGTGAGTGAGTAGGTGAAAGAAATCACAAATTTAATGCGTTTTAGCAAAAAATCTTCACATTTACAAACATGATTTTTTATTAAGTAAAATGTGTCAATTTTACTTAGTAATTAAAGATCATTTTATCCAGTTGACTCGCGGATCATCAATTAATATAAAAGATTACTTGTATTGTAAGCCTATATTAAAATTTTTGCAAATTATTACTATATAAAGTAAGCTATCTAAATTTGACTCAAATTTAAAAAAAATTTATTGATTAAAATTTTTAAATTCTTATTAAATTTTAATTTTAAAGTTTTTTTTTAATATCAGATTAGTTTATTTTAAATTATATACTCTAAATTTTAAGAGATTTTTTTTTGTTGGGGTTTTAAATGTACTATGTAAATCAAAACAATATGTGTCCAATATAAAAATCAATTAGAAAAGTTTTTTGTGATTATCATTAATTAAAAATCTATGAAAATACTTAAATTTCGACAAAAATTTAACAATCTCTTCAATAAGTTTCAGTTTAAAGAAAAAAACTTTCTTTTATGTTAAAACTAGTAGTTAGGCACATCCAAATGTCTGTGCTTAAATTAATTTTTTCATTTATATTTTTTTGAATTATTTTATTAATATATATATTACAATCGAAAATTAAAACCATCTAGAAAAAAGTTTTTTTTAACAATTAATTGTTTAATGTGCCTAATAGTTTAACCCATTTGGGTTTAATACTATTTAGCTTAAACTAACAGTATAAAGACATTTGTGTAGCTAAATAATTTTAACTCTTAATAACAATCTGCTCATCTATGCTACTTCTAAATATATGACCAAATTGTTTCATCTCTATAGTAATTTGATATGTCATGAACACATGGCAAAATGATTGTATAATTATCAATGATGATATTGATAAATAGTTAATTGGAATAAAAAATAAAATGAATAAGAAAAGGTAATATATCATCTTTTTTAGTTAGAAAAATTAGAGGTGAAGATTGAAATAATAAAATTAAATATAATATATAAACTTAAAATGTATAAAAATAATTTGAGTGTGCAAAGAGAAAATAAAGTTGTGACTTTCAAGTTTATCTTTTAAATTAATTGGTAAGTAATAGATTAAATTAAAATCTTGTAAAAAACTTTGCTTGGCATCATAATTGAAATTTCTTTTTTAGGAGTCAAAATATAAACGATTAGTACTAAGTTATAGTTTGTTTTCTTTTTTAGGAGTTTAATAAGATCAACAGAGATTACACGATCTAAAATTAGGCAACAAAATTGGTTAAAATTGAAAGATGAATATAATTTTAATACTATAGATTATGTACAGTCGTCCCTCCCTATAGTCACCAAGTTGGTCATGCCCTAATATGGTGATTATAGAAAGGTGTGACTATAAATCTAAACCTCTATATAATTACAGTTATATTAAAATTTATAAATGGTGATTATAAAAATTTTATTAAAATAAATATTTAAATTGTCATGAATTAAGGGAAGTGCAATAAATTATGTGATTAGGGTTTACATAGGTCCTGACCCCCTAGTGATAGGACTATTGACCAATCAAATTTTATAATTTTTAAAAAAAACTTCAAAATGGCTTTGACCTGAAAATAAGCTACTCTACAATTTACAAAAGTCACTACATAGTAAAGTCTAAATTTTACTAAGTAATCGATTAAAATCGATTAAGTAACCTTATTCAGCAGGTCAAAATACACTTACCACAGAATTTTCATAAGTATTAGAGAATTTTTTATTAATTGACTTTTGATTTTACCTTTGACGGAAAAATTAAAATTTTTTAAAAAAATATATTTGCCACACAATCGACAAAAGTCGCTACATAGTAAAGTCTAAATTTTACTAAGTAAATCGATTAAAATCGATTAAGTAACCTTATTCAGCAGATCAAAATACACTTACCACAAAATTTTTAGAAGTATTTGAGAAGTTTATAAAATTAAATAACTTTTGATTTTTACGTTCGACGGAAATTAAAATTTTTTAAAAAAATATATTCGCCCCACAATCGACAAAAGTTGCTACATAGTAAAGTCTAAATTTTACTAAGATATCGATTAAAATTGTATAAAAAGAAACCTTATTCAGCAAATCAAATTACACTTACCACAAAATTTTCAGAAGTATTAGAGAATTTTTTATTAATTGACTTTTGATTTTTACATTTGACAGAAAAATTAAAATTTTTAAAAAAATATATTCGCCCCACAATTGACAAAAGTCACTACATAGTAAAGTCGAAATTTTACTAAGCAAATCGATTAAAATCGCTTAAGTAACCTTATTCAGCAGGTAAAATACATTACTACAAAATTTTTATAAGCATTAGAGGACTTTTTATTAATTGACTTTTGATTTTTACGTTCTTAAATTGTTATTAGTTTGCATTTTTGCCATAGAACTTTGTAGCCAATTAGACTAATTGCTTGCATTATTTATAAATTGGTGACTATAATGAGGGTTTATTTTTAATAAAATTTTTTAAAAATCAAATTTTCATAGTGATAGTGATTATGAGGTTTTTTTACTATGTTTGAGTACATCGCACAAAATCGAGTGCTTAAATAGAGGTGTGACTATAGGAAGGTCTGACTATATATTATTATTTATAGTTTACGTTTCTGATTTTGTATAACATAGTAATATAGCTATCTTATTATACTTATTTTAACTTCAACTATAGTTTATTTGCAATTAACTAAAAAAACTTATCCATTCATTTAATATTGTAACCTAACTGGTTTTAATACTATTCCAAAAAAGATCAAAGTTATTCGTTACCAACCTAAAAAATTTTTACTATCTGGTCAACTCAAAATTTAAGTTATGTAATATAAAATCAAACAAAAAAACATTTAAACTCTAACACTAATATTATTCTATCTAAGCTGAAGCAAAATTTTATGTGATTAAATGTTTTCAACCCTTAGTTATCTATAGTATTGTTGACCTATAAAAATTACACAAAAACGGGCATAACTCTCGATCCAGTGATTAGAATTCGATGAAACAACCACCATTCGACTCAGCTCGATGAGACGGTTCGAATGAGCTATAGATCATCCCTGTACGACCATTGGTTACCAAGATCGGAACCAATAGATGATCAAGTATCGGATCTACAATTTGATTGGCTAGGCGATCTACTGCGCGCCAAAACGCATATATGGCATTTATAAAACATGTCATATTTATAGCATATATACTCTATATTTTATTTATAACACATATATCATTTATTTCATATATTACATTTATATCATTTATACTATATATTTTATTAGTAGTAGATATAGCATTTATTGCACATGTAATAGATATAGTCCGTTACATTTGTGAAAAACAAAAATGTATAAAAGCGGCCGATGTGGACCCCAAGTTCAACATCGAGTCTTCATACTCTTTCAATAATAAAAACAACTATTAACTACACAAATTAAACAATTATTAGTATCCTCATATACTTCTAATTGTAGTCTCTTTCGTAATTGCAAATTGCCTTAAATTTTCTTTGTTAAGTTTTATTAAAAAACGCCTTCCGACTTAGATATATCACAGTAACAAAGTGAGGTTACACAAAGTGTTCACTGTCTAAGATCGCTCTAGTTACCTAATATCTTTGAAGAAGTGGATATAGGATAACAGTATACTGTAACTTAATTTTACTATACTATTTTTTAAATATTTTTAGCAACTTTTGGATTATAATAAGATAACTTAATATATCGTAAATCACATAATTATCATACTATATTAGAATTCTTGCTTTTAGACTATTATAGTCCTAAAAGGAGTTCTTTTTCTTTTAGCCAAGATTCCATATATAAGAAAAATAAAGACGGTATTAATAGATAAATAATAGATAAATGATATAATATATACAATAGTATGAAGACATTTATTTAGAAATAAACATATTAGCAGATCAGCATAATTGGGCTTTTTTTTAATAAAATATTACAAAAAAGTTGTTCCTAAGTGACATTGAAAACTAACAAATAAAGCACTTGTTACAACTAACAAAAGAGCTTCTTTGATGTCTAGACAAGTTAAAAAACCAAAAAAACTCAATAAAAAAGCTATACCAAGCTGTAGAAAGAAGTACTTTTACTGTTTGTTGAAATACTTGGGTGTTTCAGGATAGATTGGGTATTGTTAGATGGGGTAGTAACTATCAAAGGTAAATACGGAAGCTAATTTTTAAAAAAATAGCTTTTTTTTTAAAATAGAAAATGAAATGGCCTTTTTAACCTACATTTGGCTTATAATTAAATATATGAATTTCATAATGTTCTATATACTTAATTATAAATGCAAAGCTAGTTAAAAAGACCATTTTTGTGAAAATTTGCTCTATAATAAATTTTCGTATGAAAATTTTTTGATAATCCACTATTGAAAGTGAGAAATAAAAACAAATAGTTTTTAAATTTAATCTAAAAATTGATTTTGAAACAGATATAATATAAGTAGTTATATTATAATACTTTATTAGAAAAAAAATTAAAATTAGTAATTAATAAAATTCTAGAAAAGTTGCTTTTATAGTTGATATATTAAATGGGTCTGCTTTCTTAGTCTAACTATCTATTATATCAATATTTCATAAACATTATATAATTTTTCTTGACATAATTACCATAATTGTATATTATACTGGACTTGATATAGCAAATACTATTATATTAGTTTTTTATAAATTTAATCTAGCTACAAAAGCTCTTGCTTTAACAACTTATAATGTATTATTGATAATTTTCTTGTAGTGCATTAGGACCCAAAATATATATAGATGGGTCAGGTATTAGTTTGCTTATTTTTGGTGTTTTTTATATAAATCTTTTCTATTTATAGTAATTTTATTGCTTATTTTTGAGGTTTTTGTAGCTCTTACTATTTTTGGTAATTTTATAATTAAACTAACTATCTATATATATTTTGGGGTCCTGGTATATTAATAAGGTAACTGCGCAATATAGCTGTGCTAAACCAGGAACGTAAATACGGTTTTGTAAGATTACTTTAGAATATTACAATATTTCACAAATAATATATAGGGGCATAATTTCAAATTTTAGCCTATATTTAGTATAATTCAGGCTATTATTTTAAATAATGTTATAAACATTATTATACAACAATACAGTAATCAAATATAACAATTAAATTAATTCGAAAAAAGAAAATGAATTTTTATATATGCTATTACTAAATAAAAGAGCATTATATTTAGAAATGTCAAAGGTTATGACTGGTCATAACTATAATTGATACTAGTTAAAAGTTCCTAACTGATTGGTTAAAAATCTGAGCAATAATAAAATTATTATAGGTTTAATATTTGTATAGGAACCACTAATCAAAGAGAACTTTAGGCAATGCAACAATGATAGTTAACATCAAGATTAAATTATGACTTCCAGATGAATTAATAGCAAAAACAATCCTTGGCAACACAAGGATGATAAATGACCTGAAATAATCTCATGACTCAAAAGAATAATGACCAGATATTGGTCATTTTAAAAGATGAAATGACCCACTGATTGCAAATGACTCAGCCTTTCCCAAGTGACCCAGATTATTTTCAAATGATCTAAGTAGTAAATAATTTGAAATAACCCAAATGATCCAAATAACAAATGACTAGTTATTATGTCATTTTGAGGCTAAATAACCTTGAGGTTATTTAAAAATAAAAACCATCTTCCACCTGATATTGACTTTAACTTTTCAGAATTACTCGATAGGTCCGATAAAAAATTTCTGATTACATGATATACAAACTAAATTGCATGACCTTAAAATTAATTTAGGCTATGCAAAGTTAAATATTTTTTTTAAAGAAAAAAAATCTAATACCGAATGAAAATTAACTTTAAATGACCTAATATTAATCACTTGAATATTAAAATTTTCTCTGAATTATCCAGTTTTATAGAGCTCAGAATCACAGGACTAAGGATTGTTCTATATCACTATTCAACCTTATCATTATAACTTTTCTATTACATTCCATATTTAGCAATTATAAGATAATTGTTAATCCCAAGCAGAATTCATGAAAATTACAAGATTACTATATTCAATAAGAATTATAATTTTAAAAACAAAGTCACAGGCACTATTTGTTATGAAATCATAATCTACACTTATAGTATCATATAAGTAGTTTGTAAATATGAGATAAGTATCAATTTGATTGATTTAATAATGTTTATTAAATATGTTGTATTGTTTGATAAGTAGGAATAATTAATTAAAGAATAACAATAGGCGATTTTGTAAGTAAAATGTATTGCATGATAAGTATTTATTAAGAGATAGAATTATAAAGTTATAGTAAATGACTATTTAGAAAGGGAGTAATAGAAGTTTTTGTCTTTCTTTTTTATCTTTGCTACTAGCTGGACATGAATATAGCTTTGTCATTGATGCTTATTTATTTACTGCTAGGCAAAAGTATTTAGTATATTGGGGTACTTTGGAGTTATAGGTGTGATTGATAGTCTGAGTGGACTACTTGGATGTTAAATATGAGTAATTTGATAGCCTAACTTTATAGCTCAAATATCAAAGAAAGATAAGTTATTTAGTGATACTATAAACTGAATATATACTATGTAAGCAGAGAGCCAATATCCCATATCCATAATTGTATCAAGCGATTGAGTAGCAAATAATGTTGTTAGCCGAAATTGTTTTATGCTTGTAGAAATATTTCGACATTTGATATTTAGGCTGCTGAAATGTCTAAATATTATCGAAATCCTAAATTATGTCAAAATGTCTAAATAATGTCGAAATGTCTAAATTAAGAAATATATATGAAAAAATATATAGTAATAGGTTCGCTATCCAAACAAGCTCTAGTGTTCATACTTTAACATCAATACCTCTAGTCTAGGACTAATTATTTGACCCTATACCAATCAACTCACGCATAAACTACTGACCTCTCGGTTCTAAAATTTTCTAAACCCCAAGGTCCTAAACTATATGAAAACACAAGCATAAGCAAAATGTCTAACATACGCCCATATAGCTAAAGAGAATCAGGCGTCATCCTGCATCATCTGTTTCAGGTCCCTGCACTGACATTGCAGCTGTGGAACTGTATGTAAATATCATGAAGTAGGAATGCGAATCAATTCTAAAAATCAAAATTGATGATCAAACCTCAAAATCGTTTTAGAATCAATAATCGAATTCTAAATCTTTATAGTTATTTCTTGTATTAAGTAGCCCGATTAGATCCTATTTTTATTATTTAATACTATAAGTTATTAGGTTTTACAAATAATATGAACCAATGTACAAAGTTTTCTGGTTGTTTTAAAGCTATACCAGAGCTTATTTCTGCAGATCATAATGTTATTTAAAATCACAAGAAATCAGCTGATTTTCAATTTTAAAGATTTCATACGTTTTTGATGAAAATGATGATCAATAGGAAATTAAAATTTTACTGTATAAATCACAGGGTCTCACTTTTTTGCAAAACGCTATAATTAAATAGAATCTTCATATTTACAACTTTAAAACAAATTATATAAATAATAATACGTATTATTAATAACAAACATAGACATTATAAAATGGCTACCGGTAAGTATAAACTGTCAGTTTAAAGTTTAAATTAAATAATGCGCATTAACAACAAATATAGCCATTAGAAATGGCTAAGTACAAAATATGGGCTTAATATTTTTAATAACATGTGATTTAATAATAAACACCATATTTAAAAGCATAGAACATTTATTAAAATTTTAGACTTCTAAATAGATAATATAAAACGATTATATACTAATGCTATATACATATATACTATATAATATTTTTATTGTTTATTTTAATTTAGACATTTAGTCATATAGCATTATATTTAGTCAACTATTTAGACATTTAGTCACATAGTATTTATTTAGTCAACTATTTAGACATTTAGGCAAATTTAGACTTTTGACATTTTGAAAAAAAATAATGCCATGTTGAAATCTATTTAGACACTAATTGCCTAAATAGTTGACTAAATTAAGTATTTTGACTAACAACATTAGTGGCAAAAGCCAATTCCGTTATACTAGTATAACCATATAGAAATAGGAATCAAATCAGATTACAGATCTCGTATACAAATACAAAACTCTGGATTAAACTATAAACTTCATACTTTGTACTATAGTTCTTGTAAGAACTGTGATCAAGTGATAATCACTTCAGTGATATTACGTAATTATGTAATCTGTTTACTAGTACTAACAAAATTGGTCTAAACTATACTATTATCTAACACAACACTAACTCTAACTTAGGCTGAATTATTAATTATATGAAGTGATGATCATGAAGATATCGCTAGGTTCACTGTTTTTGAAGCTACCTATTGCAATATGTAGTTGAATTAGTTAGTTTTGAAATCAACTATCTTAATTTCTACCATAATTTGCTGTTACAAAACTTGGTAGCTATTGCAATAACAAGCAGTGTTGGAATAATAGTTGTGGTTTTTATCCTAAAATTTTGTTACAAAGCTTACTGCTATTGTAAAAAAACGATACTTGGTATTATGCTAATTAGTATTTGGTTGATCACTATAATTTACTAAAAGAATTTTTGCAGAGTGATAGTAGATTACATGACAAAAAGCTCAGAAATTACATACTTGCGCCATAGAACAAGTGTCATCAATCTGCAAAAGGAAACTAATTGAAGACGAAAGATTATATGTAAATAATGCAATGATGTTATATTTATGTGTATTACTAGATTTAACTGAACTACTGTAGGCCAGTGTTGTCACTTGGATGTTTTTTGAACATTTTGGACATTTTTTTTAAATTAAAATTACTTAAAATTTTATTAAGATAATCTATTTTAATTTTTTTACCAATGAGTCTAGCACCTAAAAAAATATATAATTATATATTTTTTTAAATTACTTTATTGATTAGTTAAATATGGGACATAGGCTAGGACAATTTTGGACAATCTTGACTATTGGACAAAAAACATAGTATGGACATATCCAAGTGACAACACTGCTGTAGGCATATCCCTGATTAATTAAATTAGCTTAATTTTGTAAATTACCATACTACTAAAGTATCCAGATTTTGTATATGAATGATAAACTCAAGTAGAACAATATATTTTGTACTTTGTACTATATTCCTGGTAAAACTTTATACATGTGCACACTAAAAAAATAAATTTCTGCTCAATATAGCCCTCTTTTGGGTATAACCCTTACCTAGTGATATGCTATTTATATGATGTCTGGATTTTTTTTAGCGTACATTATGTACAGTACATACAGTATATATAGTTGTATACAGTGTTAAAAATTTCTAACTCAAACACTGTTCTCATGAAAACAGTATAATAGCTACAAGTGTTCTCAAACAATAGTTATTGTTCTTATTTATGCTCACTAAAAAAAAAAAAACTAGTAGAATACTATAAATATAAAGCATAACCTCAAATAATAATCATTATAGCAAATTGAAACCTCAACTATAAAAATTAAATAAGATTTTTATCAGTTTTTGGTTTAACATAAAATTATATAGCTAATTTATTATATATTTATGAGAACAGTATTATTATTTTACTGTTCTCAAAAAATTTTTTAATAGTGAATAGTAAAAAATTTATACTGTTTACAAATTTATAATAGTGTTCTCATGAGAACTCTGAGAACAACACTGGTTGTATAGTGTGTATAGTATAGAGTTCCAAAGTTCAGTTCAGTTCAATAGAGGTTTAGGTTTAGATTCAATGAATCTGAACCTGAACTTGTTCTAAAAGTTCAATACTAAACTGAACCTGAACTTAAAATTATTGAACATGAACCTGAACCTGAATTTAAAAAAAGTTCAGTTCAGGTTTAGTTCAAGGTTCATGAACATGTTCAGGTTTATAATATATAAACATGTTTACCTAAATACAAAGTTAGAATCAATTAGTAAAATTTAGAAAATCATAATTTATTAATAAAATTATACAAATTTCTATAATTCTCTCAATTTTACTAATTGATCATAACTTTATGCACTAAGTAAACTTGTTTAGCACCAAAAAATACATTAAATTAGCATATTTTATTTTATTTTTCTTAAAATTTTAAGAAAGATATTAATTTTGAAAATTTTTATCAAAATTTCAAAATTAAGCATCTTTGATACAAATTTTAAGAAAAATAAAATAAAATATACTAATATGATGTATTTTTTGGTGCTAAACAAGTTTACTTAGATCAAGACAATTAGTAAAATTTAGAGAATTATAGAAATTTGTTAATAAAATTATACAAATTTCTATAATTCTCTAAATTTTACTAATTGATCATACTTCTTGATCTAAGTAAACTTGTTTAGCACCAAAAAAAAGTATATTTTATTTTATTTTCCTTAAAATTTGTGTTAAAGATGCTTAATTTTGAATTTTTGATAAAAATTTTCAAAATTAAGTATCTTTTTTTCAAATTTTAAGAAAAGTAAAATAAAATATAACAATTTGATGTATTTTTTGGTATCTAACAAGTTTATTTAGTACAAGAAGTTATGATCAATTTGTAAAATTTAGAGAATTATAGAAATTTGTATAATTTTATTAATAAAATTATACAAAATGCTATGGTTCTCTAAATTTTACTAACTGATTTATACATCTCACTTAAGCAAACTTGTTCAGCATCAAAAAATACATGTATTTTTATTTAGATCCAAACTAGTTTGCAAAATTTGAACTAACCTGACCAAACTTATGATTGAGTTTGAGTTTAATATAAAGTTTTAATAATAAAATTTAGAGTTTGAGTCTGGTCTGGACCAGACCAAACCTGGACCCAAACCAAGAATCACTAGTTTATATAAACATCAGACTAAACCTGAACATGTTCATGAACTTATGAACTGAACCTGAACTGAACCTGAACCAGCTCTAAAAGTTCAATACTGAACCTGAACCTAAACATGTTTTAAAAAATGTTCAGGTTCAGGTTCAATACTGAACCTGAACCTGAACTTGATCTAAGTTTAGTTTAGTTCAAATTCATAGGAACACTAGTATAGTATATAAAATACATATAGTATGCATATAATATATTACTATTTATATACAAAATTTTGCAAAAAATAAGTTTGCTTAGAAAATAAAAAGCAGTTTTATAAGAGCAAATTTAAGATATGAATATTTTATAATTTGTTTTAAAATATTTTAAAAAATTGGTTGCGTATTGTACTATACACAGTACATTACTATCCTTATCCAACATAAATTTTGGCACTTTAAAAAGCATCATATATATTCCTTAGCATAGATTATTTTAGATTTGGAGCCAAATTCAATTTTTTTTATATGGTCAAAACCGGTCTTAATTGGATTTAAATAGATTTTAAATAGTATAATGGATCCAGACTCTAGATCATCTGATTAGGGCTATGTAAAAATTATTTCTAATGTAATATATAAAATTGAAACAACCAATAAGAGTCAAGATTTTGTGGACAAATGTGATATATGGACTAAACTACATACTTTGTACTTTGTACTATGTTCCTGGTATAACTGGTAATGATAATTATTGATCTTTTATTTGTATAATACCATATTTACTTGAAATAATGCACATGGGTGTTATTTTAAAAATTGCATTTTCTTAAAATAGCATGTTGGTTTCAAAATAACGCTCATGTGCATCCCAATATAACGCACACTCCAAATGCCAAATTAATAATCTGCTGAAATAACAAATTCAAATAACAAGCAGAAATAAGAATTTTTTTAGTCAAAAAATCTAACTTAGATCGGAAGGCTATTTATAAAATTAAGAAATACAGGTTTTTTATATATTACACATATATAACACACAATTTTTTAGAAATTAGACCTTTATCCTGAAATAATGCCCATGCGAGTACTCGAAATAATGTGCATCTCCTCGAAATAACACGCAGGTGTGCATTATTTCGAGTAAATACGGTATGACAAATTTGTAATATATCAAATTTCATAGTTTGCTCACATAGTTTTGATTTACTTAGTTGAGTTACCATCCTAGTACAGTATAGCTAAAATAAAAATTTTGCCTTGCTTGCAATATACTGTAAAAGACACTCAAACGTTTATTTTAAAAAACCACAGATAACACAAAACTTTATATATAAAATTGTTTGTACACTATAAAAATAAATTCTTGCATTGATATAGCCCTCCTTTGTGCATGACCCTTACCAAGCATAAGATTTTGTTAATTTAAAAGTATAATACACACATTCTCTAGTGTAGATCAACTTAGACCTATTTAATTTTTTTCATATGACCAAATGGTCTTAATTGGTTTAAACAGTATAAAAAATAAAACGGATCCAAATACCAGATCATATAATCAGAGCTGTATAAAGAGAATGATTATCGCATTTCTAACATAACAGGTAGTACATAAAATCGGAACAACTAATAAGAATCAAGATTTTGTGAACATACACGATATATAAATTAAATCATACACTTTATACTTCATATTACATTCCTGGTATAATAGCAAAGTTAGAAAAAATATCTAATTATATAGATTTTGCTCATTATTACTGTTTTGCACATATACAAATTTAGCAATTATTAAGGAGATTGAACTAGTTGACATATTAATTAAAAAATTAAGTTTATTAAAAACTATCTTAAAGTTTTTAACCTACAAATGAGGCTTTAAAATGTTTATACAAAGCAAAAATTATTATGTATTTAGCCTCTGAATTAGATATAATAAAAGATAAAACTCAGTTTATTATATATTAAAAAAGTAGAAGAAACTAGAATCTGGTTTAAAAATACTTTTTATTGATAATCTAGCTATTGGCCAATGGTATCCTACTAAAGAAAATTGCATCAAAATTAATGACACAATGCTTTTTTTAGAACTATTTGGACAAGCTACTCACTACCTTTTAGCATCTTGATATTCAATACATAGAGCTATTTATTTTTTTTCTTTGAATTCAAGAACATTTGTTATAGTATTTTAATAAGGAAGAACTTATACAATCCATAATGGCAAGTAACAATTTATAAAAAACTAAATAAATATTGGCAGATTATAGATAAAATATCAAAATCTATTTTTACTTGATCTAAGTATCAAATTATCTGCATTTAGTAATAAAATTAAAAAAAAATTAAGTAAAAAAAATGATTTTAAATCTTTCAGAATACATATTGAATTCATTATCTTTATTATTAATATTGTAGCAAGTAATTTAATTGATACATAAAATTATTTCCAATTATTACAAAGTAACAATATGATTATCTCTTCTATTTCTTCTTTAAATTTACCAGATACATCCAATACTACTTTTTATATTTCTTTTATTTCTTCTATCACTTCATTATTTTCACATTAGATGGTACTTCTTTTTTTCTATTTCTCCAATTTCCTCTGTTCTCTTCATTTTACCTATTTCTTCTACCTTTACAATTTCTATTTTATCTAATTATACTTCTGCTTTTTTTACTTTTATTCCTTCTATTTCTCACATTTTATCTATCTTTGGCACCTTTATTTCACTTATTCTACAAATGAATAGTTGAATAGTCTACAAGCTGAATTAGAAAAATATTTACTACTATTATTGGAAGACAATTTGGACCCATTGGTATAGTGACAGGCACAGAAAAAATACTCTATTCTAAGTTTAATTGCAAGATATTGTTTGACTATACAAGCTATACAAGCTATGGGTCGTCTCTCATCACTACTGACATATCATATATTAATATAGCAAGTTAAAAATATTTATAAATAATATTTTATTTAATTATTGTTATTTTAAATATATTTTTGGGAAAGTATATATTATAATATCAAGCTACAAATATAAATTTATTGTATAAAAATTAAATATTTTTTATTGTTAATTTATATATTAAAAAATAATAGGTAGTTTATATATTTATAAATTGTATTTTTTTTATTATACAAACTATATTTTTTTATAAAAAAAACAATTTTAGTAATATTTTTGTATATATAATAAAAATTTTATAAAATTTAAAATATTTGTTACTAATATAGTTTATAGGTTAAAAATTAGTAAATAAAATAAATATACTAATTTTTAGTATAATATATACTTATATGACAAATTAATAAAATTTATAATCAATAAATTTTTAGTTAATATCAGTTTAAAATTAGAGTTTAAAGGATTATTTATATATATATATGCATATAAAATTTTTAAAATTTAAAAATATATTGATTTTTTAACTTTTTTAACCTAAAATAGGTATTATTTTTACTATATAAAATAGTAGTAAATTAGTTTAAATTAGTATTATAAATTATACCATAACTTTTTTTCTACATAATAACCTTATTTGAAATTTTGCAGGTTTGTTCTTGATAGTTACACCAAGGCACTTGCGAATTATCACAAAAATATACTTGATTTTGATTGGGTAAATTTTAAAAATACTAGAAATTTTAATTTTTAAATTTTTTTATTTTAAAAATTAAACAATTTTAAAAATTTTTTAAAAAATATTAAATTAATAAATTATAGAATTTTTTTTTATAAATAAATAATATATATGTTTAATATTATATATAATTTTTTTAAAATTTTAATTCATAAAAATCAAAACTTTATTATATAATAACTTTGAACTATTAATTTTTTCATCCAGAAGTGATGAGATTACCCATACTAGTATAGCATCAGAACAAGTATTCTTTATAGCAGATATCACTATTTTTACAAAACTGCAAGAGTAATTCTATGTTTGAAGAGTTGATTTCAAAAATGAATTTGCAAATTAGATATTAACATTAAATTTGCATATATAGTACAGATAGCTTTACCTCTGAAATCACATGACTTTCTAAAGATTATATGATACAGAGTAAGCTAATCAAATTAGCTCAGTTTTTTTTTTTGTTTTGAGTGAATAGCAAATTTATATTTTTTATAAAGAAAGCATTTATTTTTTTTAGAAAAAGCATTTATTTTTACAGTCAGACCTCTCTATAATCACAAGTTGGTCGCGCCCAATTTTGGTGATTGTATAGAGGTGTGACTATAAATAAAATACCTTGTCATGGTTACATGACCAAAGGCCAATAAGTAATATATTTGCGAATATTTGAAATACTATTAAAAAATTTAAAATGTTTGATAGTAAAAAACTTTTGATCTAGTGGCCCAATTTGGATAAAATAACAAGTGCTTGACTCAATGAGAGAGTCTAAAATCGTCCAAATTTAGCTACAAAATGCTAAGATCATTAAAGATTTTTTATTTAGATATTAAATTTAACCAATTCTTAAATAAGTGAAGTGACAAAATCCTTAATAATCACAGGAGCCTGTGATTGGATTTTAGTGATCTTAGACTCATTAGAATCGTCTCATCAAGATGAACATTTTGGTAGTTGCTTCATCCAAATCGGGCCACTGCATCAAAAGTTATTTGTTGTCAAACCTTTAAGAATTTTTAATAGAATATTTTAAATATACATGAATATAAATATTGGCCAATCAGATGTTATAATCTATATTTAGTCAAAATTTGTAATTATAACAAGGGTTTTTTATTAATAAAATTAATGAAAGATCAAAATTTTTTTGTGATAGTGATTATAGGTGATTTGTAACTATAATGAGGTTTTTTACTATGTTTTAAGTTTGTTGCACAATATTGGGTGCTTATATAGAGGTGTGACTATATAGGGTGTGACTATAGAGAGGTCAGACTGTATTTAAATTTTATTAAATTGTTTTTTTAAAGTAAGTTCTTTTTTTTTTTTTCTAGAAAGTAAATTTTTTTTTTTTAAAAAAAGGAAGTTTTTTTTTAAGAAATAATTTTTTGGCAGCCTGAAAAATGAATCATGTGACTGTATTAGTGCATTCTGATTAGCTTAAATTAAATCATATACCTTTACATTTTTATAATTTATTAATAAATATTTAAATTTTAAAAGGCTTCTATACCAGTTAGCTTTAAATTGAAATTTAAACTACAAGTTTTATTCTTTAAAATATAAAGAACAAAACTTGTAGATTAGTTTTGCATTTTTAAATTTTTAAAAGAGGAGTGGTATTTTTTGTAAAACAATTTTTGTATAGAGTTAAAGCCATTCACACTATATTTTTATTTTATTTTATTTTTTTTATTTGCAATGTCGCATGCAAGTGGATTTTTATTATGTTTTTTAGATAATACATTCTTGGTTAATGAGAGTACATATAGCCACATGTGCAACTTTTGGTTGCCTATTTTAAGTAGTCCATCCGAAGGTTCTACACTATACGCCGTACCTGTAACCTAACTAGGAGATTACCCATTTAAACTCTCTGGTGTCCCCTGTCCTGTATCGCCCATCACAATCACACCTACACATAACCTCGTGCTGCTTCAATTGAAGACCACTTAGATCGACATTTGCCATACAACTTGCACCCTAATTCTATAGGTAATTTAGTAGCATTCCAACTGCCGGATTACCCTAGGGAGGGTGTAGTACATACCCCCTAATCTTTTTATATCCCATACATTTCTAGATTAGGTATTGAATATCTTCGCAATGGCCAAGGCCACCACTAGCAGTCAGGGCTAACCATTAAACTGCACAGTATCCTTGCCCTTGCAAGGTTCATTCCAATCCCGATACCTACATCACCAGTCCTATAACCGATCCCTTCCAAACTACCAAACCAGTTAGCCCGGATGGGTTATTGTACCTCAGCTTTAGGTGCCTTTTTGGTTAACTTCCCTTGGTTCCTAATTCCGTAGCATAGGACCTTTTCTTCCGGTTCTCTAGCGGCCAGGTTGGTGCCCCACTTGCCCCAGGGTGTTCGTCTAGTTCTTCGGTCTCAAATTCTGGATCCGCAGTATCGTCAAAGATCTTCACTACCTCCTTACTCGGGTCTTGCTAAACGGGTTTCAAATATTCTGGTTCCTTGGATTTGTCTGTATCACGAAACACAACTTCGCCCGAAAGCTCCCATTCAAGATGGTAACCAAGAACTACAGGTAATGTACCCAACCGATCATCGAATAAATGTTACCTGTACACAGGCCTATTTTTCTAAATCGTCTCCAGTGGGATTTGAACTCTAGACCTGTCTCTTGGGGGTAACAACTTAACAACTTCCCTAAGTCGCCACTCCCTATTTTCACACTATATTTAATTTTTATGTTAATCGATGATCCATTAGTTAACTGATGCATGATCATAGTATAATATAATACAAATTACTATGTAAATTACTTATAAATAAAATACTATTATCATCCAAGGACATTGAACTCTTTCTGACGATCATCAGTTCCAACTTTTTCATTAACGCCGACCTATGAAAACTTTGTTGTTAGTATATTTGTATATAACAAAAACTCTAACTAGAAGCGTCTTGGATACAGGGTTTCAGATCGTATGTGAGAAGAACTGAAATAGAGATGAAAAAGAACTTTCTCCTTATGGGTTTGACTCTCCGGGTAGAAGACTTTGTTACTATAGAACAAGTAGTAGAGCAACAACTCTAGAGTTTTTGTCAGAAGGTGTGGAAACAATAGTAGAAACATTCTTTTGGTCGCTGTACTATTCAGCAAAGCATATACCCCTACGCTCTTTGCAAGTTGGGTCTCTTTTTTGCCGCCTCTTTGGTTTTGCGAAATTTCAACAAAGTGGGCATTCTGGCTTACCCCCTACAAAAGATCGACATTGTTTACATCATCCATTTTGGGAATGCGCCTACCTAATTGGAATCAAGTCACGAGTGAGTTCCGGTGCTTGTGGAATAAACAATGAATGACACGTGAGATATAGTAGAGAAAATTCCGAATTGAAATTTCTTTCTAGAATATTCTTTTAGGCGTAGTTTTTTTTTTTCTTACAATGTACATATAATACTTAGGCAGAGCGTTTCTCTGTGCAGTATTATATAATTTTTATCACTATTTCTCTGACCACACTTACTTCTCAATAGAAGGTTCTATTTTTTATTTTTTTCCCTTTTTCTTCTTGTGGGGTTTTTTTTGGTTTTTTTAGTTAGTCGTTCATTCCTATACCTCCATTTTATATTTCCTTTTTAACTATAGTTTCGTTTTCTCACCCCTATTGAAGATTACTTCCAATTTTTTAATTTTTTTTGGGAGTGCACTTTTTGTAGTGTCGGTGGTTCAACAGAGCAGCTAGTAGTTTTACCTACTAGTGCGGCAGGTTACTCTTGGGCATCTGAATAGATAGCCGAGTGGTGCCATTCTTGTAAATTAGATCTATATGTATATGAACTTGTTTCGTTATACTGAAAAACTAATAAAAGTAAATGGCGGGACCGCCAAAGGTGAAAAAAAAAATTATCATCCAAGGAAAAATATTTTTCTTACTAAATAAATGAGTCATATTGACTAATTAAAAGTTGTAAAGCTTGTTGAGACATATATAATGATAGTTTGATTATTAAAATTGGCCTAGTAGATACAGAGATATTATCAAAAAACAATTGGGCAACTATGTAAAATTCTATGTGAACAAACATTTGTTTATATAAAATTTTATATAGACATTCAATTGTTTTTTGAAGATAACTCAGCATCTACTAGGCCAATTTTAATGATTTTACCTTCTTTAGATTCGTTATAATGAGCTTTACAACTTTCAATTTATCGGTATAATATATTAACTTAGTAAAAAAAATATTTTTCTTTGGGTGATTGTAGCATTTCTACCTATAATATAGATCAGTGTTGTCACAGGACAGCTCTGGACAATTTGTGAACAATTGCGGACAATTGTGAACAAAAAAATAAATCTAAATTACTTAAAATTTTATTAAGATAACCTATTTTTTTCTTTTCAAAAAAATATTCAAAACTATAAAAAATATATAATCACATCTTTTTTAAACAAATTTATTAAATTTTAAAGTCAAAATATTCTTTGAACAGTTGTAGATACTGTGAACGTTTGGACGTGAACAAGGATAAAAAAGTCTTGAACATAGTAGACATGACAATATTGATATAGATTATTATTATTATTTATTTCCTAGTAGCTTAAAAATTACAACAAAGATTCTCGATAATTATAGGATACAGATGGCCCTTTGGGCCATCTGCATCATATGATCATTAGGAATTCTTTGTTGTAATTTTTAACTCCTTACAGGAAATAAATGAATAATACCCTGATTTACATTGTTCATGCCTACCTTTATTATAAGTTTTCATGTGATTATTTGTAACCAGGAATCTTCTTATGGAAGATTCTCGATTATGATATGATTGCGCGAAAAATTATAATGAAGGTAGGCATGAACAACAAATAGTAAGGCAGGGTATAATAGCAAAAATATCATGATCACCCAAAGAAAATTATTTTTTTTACTAAGTTAATGAATTATACCGATTAGAAGGCTTTCAAAAATCAGCTAATTTTTTTTTACTATGAGCCCACCTTACTCCTACCCTATTTACCTCACCTAATACCCAATCAGCCAATCAGATTTTACAATTATTAAAAAGTTAGATATAATATTTAATTGTAAATAACTTTTGATCTACTGGGCCATTTAGATGATTTAACTGCCAAAATGATCCCTCAATAAGAGGATTCTAGCAAGTTCAAAATCATTAAAATCTAATTACTGGATCCTAAGATAGAATAGATTTTTGTTACTATAAAAGTAAATTAATCACCTATCATGAGTGTCTCTTATATTTTTACTAATTATTTTGCATATGTAAAAATTAGATAGTATAAATGGTCCCAATCTCATGTCATAAGAACTTCACAATATTGATTATATCAAATACACATTGTTAGCATTAGTGGCTCTTATGTTATATAGTATCATATTCTGTGTATGTTAATTGCTAGCTTGGTAAAAAACTCTTTCCGTCTATCAATTGTACCAATTTTTTCTAACTAACTTTTTTAAAAAACTGCTCTAACTTAAAATATTACTAAGTTGATTTCTATATCTAAATAAACTTGCTCTTCTTTTAAAAATACATATAATATCAAATTATTACTGTAAAAGCTTTTAAACTCACTAACCAAAGGCCCTCTGGCCTAAATTTGTATTTTTACAAAATACACTAAAAACAGTATTCTAAATCTATTTTACAAACTAAAGAAAAGTTAAAGAGCTCATTTTTCTCATCATTACAAGCTGTATTTTAAGCTTGTAGCCCTAAAACTGGCTGAGATACATTTAAAATATCTTTAATTTTTTCTTTACTTTTTTTTTCTTTTTTTTTTCTTTTTTCTGCTACAAAAAACTCTATAGGCGTTTTTTGTATAACATAAAACTAGTTACCCACATTTTTCAATAACCCAGAATTATTGGTTCCTTATTAATTGCACAAATTATTAATTAATTATACACAAAACAAATATTTGCCTTTTTTGCTAAAGTTATCTAACTTTATAATTCAGCCTAATTTGTGTAACACATGATCTGTGTAACACGTGACCTGTGTAGCACATGATCTATATATCACGTGATTTGTATAACCTAAACTGACTTGTTGGTGCCACATTAACAAAACAAATTATACCTCATTGTGAAGCCCTCTTTGATTTCTATCATATTATTATATTTATTAAGTCTGAACCGTCTTTTTTAATTCTACATATATACTACTTGGTTCTAAACTTACAAAGCTTACTATACAATTTGATACTTTCAACATGCCTACACTTACTAGTGAAGAACCTGATTCCTATGATATTAACTACTTTTATTCTAAATACAAAGATCGATTTGGAGTATTTATTATTAAAGAAACAGATGCTGCAATACTTAAAGTAATGCCATTGGCTTTTAGTCCTCCTAATTGTGAAACCAAAATTAAAAATACCTATCATTACTTTTTAGTACCAACCCAACCAACAATTAGCACTTGTATTTGTAAAAAATACTATGTTAGTTTTACCTCCTAATATTACCGTATTCCTACTGAACTTACTACCAAAACACTTTCTCAAGGACCTATTCCTATGGATACTTCTCCAACTATCAATATTAAAAAAAAAGTTTCTAAAATTAAAGATACTGTTCCTAAATCACCTATAAAACAACATACAACTCAAAATCTTGATCTTAGAGATGCACAGCCCAGAATACTATTTCCAACCTATCATAAAGATCCAACTCCTACAGCCATTACTCCTCACTCCCAACATTTTCACACTTGTTTTTTATGCAATGCTAAGGATATTCCTTGTGTTAAAATTTCTTCAAATGAACAACATGCACCAGACTACACCAAATGTTATATCTTCAAAGGACATTTATTACATCATGAATGTGCTAAACTTACTCAAGATTTTAAATTAGCTCCTATTCAAAAAAACTAAACTCAGAACAACTTTCCTTTTGCTATTTTTATTATTGTTTTATACTTACAAAAGAACAAAAGCTCAACTTTCTTGAAAAACTTGTACAAAGAAGCAAACAAATTAAAATTAAACAACAACAATAGCAACAGCAACAATCAAAACAACAACAGCACCTTAAAAAACAACAACCAAAAAGTTTGAAATCCAAATCCAATACCCACAAAAGTCCTTCAAATTTATTTGATTGGTCTACTAACTTTCCAATTACCCTGAAATAGAACAATATGATAAACTTTCTACCAAACTTGCCCAACAACTCTTCTTTTTTATTAGGCCTTATCTTAAAGATTTTACACCAGGTCAACCTATTAAATCAAATAAATCACAAGGCCAAACTAAACACAATTCCAACAAAGAACCACGAAAATATTCATTTAACTACTTACTTAACAAAATGGCTAATGACAAACCAAAATTTCTTGTTGAATTTATTGATAGTCATAATCTTTCTCTAGACCAAACCATATCTTATCCCTTTCAAGTATACCATAATACACTTAAAAATCTACTTAAAAACTTTACTACTACTCTTTTTACAAAACTAAATTATACTAAGATCTTTCGTTCACATTACTCCATTCCACCTTATTCAATATTTAATAGAAACAAAGTTGCAATTAATCTTGCACGCTTATATCTCTATCTACATGACAAATACCAAACAATTGACTATTCTAAATTTATTGAAAATCTTAATTTAAAACCCATTATGGCATCCTTTAATTATACAATTACATATAATAAACCAAATATACATCTCTTTGATATACAAAAATAATGGTAGATTTAATATTCATACTAGGGCTCCGAAGTCCGGGTCCGGTCTGGTCTGGGTCCGGCCGGACCTGGACTCGAACCATAAATTTTGAAAATTTTTGACCCGGACCCGGACCCGAACCTAAAGTACCGAACCCGAACCGGACTCAAACATGATTATAGGTTCGGTCTGGGTTCGGTTCAAAGTTCGCGAACCTGTCCAGGTCTGGGATTAGCANAGTACAAAATGCAAAAAAAACTTAAAAAAAAACTTAAAAAAAAAAAAAAAAATCTGTTTTACACGATTTTATCGCAATTTTTACTTTTTCGCAATTAAGTTTAACCCGGGTTATACTAAATGTCCATGCTTAGATTAATTTTTTTATTCGTATTTTTTTTTAAATTATTTTATTAAAAGTTTTATTTAATTTTAATTATATATATATATATTACAATCAAAAATTGAAACCACCTAGAAAAAATTTTTTTTTTTAACAATTAATCGTTTAATGCGCCTAACAGTTTAACCAACTTGGATTTAATACCATTTAGCTTAAACTAACAGTATAAAGAAAATTTTGTGCTGCTAAATAATTTTAACCTAACGACAAACTGCTTATCTATGATATTTCTTAAACATATGGGTCAAATTGTTTCATCTCCGTAGTAATTTGATATGTCATGAACACATTGCAAAATGATTGTAAAATTATCAATGGTGATATTGATAAAAGGTTAATTGGAATAAAAATAAAATGATAAGAAAAGGTAATATGTCATCTTTTTATTTAAAGTGAAAGATTGAAATAATAAAATTAAATATACTATATAAACTTAAAATGTATAAAAATAATTTGAGTGCTTCAAAAAGAAAATGAGGTTGTGGACTTTCAAGTCTATCTTTTAAATTAATTGGCGAGTAATAGATTAAATTAAAATCTTATAAGAAACTTTTTTTGATATTATAATTTATATACAGGAGGGTGAAACCTGAGTTTTTTAGGTTACGTTTTGATGAGAGTACTATTTTAGGATAGTTAGATGGTGATCTGCATCAATAACGTAACAAAAAAACTCAGATTTCACCTTGTCGTGTTGATATTTTTTTTTAGGAGTTCAAAATGTGAATGATTGGTATAAAGTTATAGTGAAAGATGAATAAAATTTAAGATTATAGATGATGTATATTATTATTCATAGTTTACATTTCTGATTTTGCGTGATATACCGGTAGTAATGTAGCTACCTTATTTATACTTATTTTAACTTCAACTATAGTTTATTTGTAATTGCCTAAAAAAATTATCCGTTCGTTTAACGGTTTAACCTAACTGGTTTTAATACCATTCCAAAAAAATCAATGTCATTCAACATTACAGCATCACTCCTGAAAAATTTTCACTATCTGGTCAAATCAAAATTAAGTCATGTAGCATAAAATTATTATTCTACCTAAGCAGAAGCAAAATTTTATGCAATTAAATGTTTTCAACCCTTAGTTATCTATGATATATCTTGATTTTAGTATACCAATTTTTTAAATATTTTTAGCAACTTTCGGATTATAATGTAGATATCGTAATACATGATCATTATACCATATTGGAATTCTTGCTTTCATTATGTGATCATACTGGTATATTGTAATTGTGAATAAATAAAAATCATCAACGTAGTGCATCAGAAAAGTTGAACGAAACCATCCCTCTCACATTTCATATGATCGTACTAGTATTATGAATCATTTTTTAATAAAAGTTTAAACCTGATTTTACTTTAAATGGCAAGCCATTGATCGTAATAATGAAGTATTACAAATGACATCTGATTATCATTTACTAAAGAAGAACGAATTTTTGCAATATATAATCATCTTATAACCAATTTACGATAAGTTATATGAAATTGTTGGGTTGGGTTAGAATTGAAGTTAATACATAATCTACATGCTGCATAAACCACCGCATTTTCTTGATATATAAATATATAAACCTCCTAACTAAATTTCACTTCGCTTTAACCTCCCTCTAAAATTAGAAATTTTATGTTACGTAAAACAGGTAATGATTATTAGAAAAAATGTATACCAATCAGCTTTAAGATTTTGCCTTCGATTTAGATGCTAGTAAAACTATACACTTTACGTTCCTGGTATGGATGCCCGTAACTTTGTTCACGGCATCAATACCATCTTATGCACGTTNTGATTATCATTTACTAAAGAAGAACGAATTTTTGCAATATATAATCATCTTATGACCAATTTACGATAAGTTACATGAAATTGTTGGGTTGGGTTAGAATGGAAGTTAATACATAATCTATATGCTGCATAAACTGCTGCATTTCTTGATATATAAATATATAAACCTCCTAACTAAATTTCACTTCACTTTAACCTCCCTCTAAAATTAGAAATTTTATGTTACGTAAAACAGGTAATGATCATTAGAAAAAATGTATGCCAATCAGCTTTAAGATTTTGGCTTCGATTTAGATGCTAGTAAAACTATACACTTTACGTTCCTGGTATGGATGCCCGTAACTTTGTTCACGGCATCAATACCATCTTATGCACGTTGGATTGGGTATCAGACTTTCAGACCGGACTCAAACTTTTCAGACCGAACTCGAACCGGACTCGAACTAGGCCAAAAGTTTGATATTCGGACTCAGACCTGACTGAGTTGTAAAATAGTTTGAGTCCGAGTCTGGTTCGAAATTCGAACAGGACTTGGACTTGCCTAAAGTCCAGCCTCAGTTCAGGTCCGTCGGTGCCCTAATTCATACTACTCTAAATATACCAACTATTGACTTTCAAACTACTTTTGAAATTTCCTCTCTCAAACCCTTTACCAGAATATTTAACAAATAGTTTGAACCATTTTTTGAAAGATATAAACTACAATTTAATAATATAGACAAATAAAAAACTCAAAATTATATCAAATATTAAATATACCTTAAATTACTTGAAGAATGCAAAAAGTTACTACAGTGTTACTACCTACTTCATATAATTCTTTATCTATTAATTCACTTAAACAATGTTCTAAAAAATCACGCAAACTGTACTCTTTCACTTACATACCTGTAACCAAGACAAATGCACCATAATTACAACTAAAGATAACCATAATATTAAATCCCTCTCATCATATTACTTTAAGGAATCTTTTAATACATATCCAGCACCAGAAAATCCGACTGAAAAAATTTGGATTTTTCCAGAGCTTGAACTTGAAATCTTTTCTCAAAACCAGCCAGATGCTACAACCTTTACCAAACCTATACCTATTACTAAGCTCAAAGAACTTGCTACAAAAATAGCAAAAAAATTTGCAGAAAAAAATGATGTATCAGAAAATATTGAACGATACACCTACTACTTTTACTTTTATCTTAAAAACTATCTTTATACTGCTGCAACAAATGACAAAATTCAAGATATGGATCTAAAACAGGCATTAGAATTTCTTATAACTCCTGATATCAATCCACATATACTTACTAGAGTAATTACTTTTTATGATATTAGACTTCAACCCAAATTTTCTATTAAGCAAATTCAAGAAAAATACAATGAAAAATACTCTTCTCAGGCAGAGGAATTTATTATCAATCATTTCAAAATTACAACTCCTGTAGCAAATGATGATACACTTTTTTTCACTTCTAATACTATAACAATAATACTTCTGACAACCAAAACAATTCTAATTTTCAATAAGTTCTTTTGTAAAAAACAAGGATCCTCTATAACAATGCTGTACTCTATATTAAGTAGGCTATTTATAGAGGAGAATAATGTAAGTAGGCAGGTAGGAAAGCCTATTTACGTGGAAGAACTAAT
The DNA here is from genome assembly GCA_003550325.1 of Gigaspora rosea. NCBI lineage: Eukaryota > Fungi > Glomeromycota > Glomeromycetes > Diversisporales > Gigasporaceae > Gigaspora > Gigaspora rosea. Next base: position 126,693 of record QKWP01000289.1, on the reverse strand, counting down.
TAATGATGGTCAGACTTAACGTACAGAGCAGACTTTAGCTTATTGCACAACTGTGAGAACTGAGTATACGGCGAGTACTTTTACAGAAGACAATTACAGTACTTCAGATACCATATCTTTATCTCTCTCTAAAGTACAACTCTCCTTTAATACTTCTCAATCACTAACTACTTCCATTTCTTACAACTACCCAATATCAGAAATTTATGATAAATCCTTACTTGAAAAAGACTTCAGCGATGAAGAAATTAAACTACCTACAAACTCTATAAGTGAAAGAAACTTCTTCAATCCCAATCCTAACCTTCTTGAAATATACAATCCAAAAGCATGTTTAACAAATTTCTTTACTACCATAGACTACGAACACTCACTTCTTCACAAACTGTGGGTTCTTTTTTGCATTATATACAAGAAAATTATCCTATGTTTTATTCAAACCAATATATAAAAATTTCTATCAAAACACATTCCCGATTTGACCATATTTTTACAGAAGTATACATATACCTTCCATATGAAAATCTTATACCAGACCATATTATATTTCCACCCTTTGAAGATTTACTACATTACTCTGATGTTGAATTTAAATCACCCAATAACAAATTTCATATACCAATCTTTACAGATAATCTCCTTTTCTCAACACCCAACCTACAATATTACACAACATTAACACATACCGATACTATACAAAAAACAAATACCAACTTTTACCCCAACACACTTGAGATCTATAATCTATCAACATGCTACAACAAATTTTTATACTATCACAAATTACAATGTTTACCTTCACCACAAACTGTTGGCTCCTTTTTAACTTACTTACAAGAGAAATATCCAATGTTCTATACTGAACAGAGTATTAGAATTTCTATTAAATATAGTAGAATTGATTATGTTTTTGAAGAAGCACATATATATCTACCACAAGAATTTCTCTTATCGAATCACTTCTTTGTACCCTTTGAAGATTTTCATTTTTTTAAAAAGGCCTTACTCAAATCAAGCAATCCAACATTAAATATACCAATTAATAATAGTGAGAATGCATTATCTACAAACAATGCAGAATTATCTACATCAATTTTTATACCACACATCTATACAGAACACCCCAACCAAATATCTCACCTTCAGCTCTTGACCTTATTATTGCTACTTACAATGTTCAAGGTTATAATACTCCTCTTAAAAGGCAACTTTGGAAAGAATTCTGTCTGTCTAATAATATTCATATTTGCAGTATTACTGAAACAAACCTTTCTGACTCCAAACCAAAAAAGTTCTTTAACAATAAACATTTCTCATACTTTTGGTCCTGCCTCAACAACTCAGCAGAGGGCACTGGTATCATTATTAATAATCTTTTAAAACCTTATATCCATAATATATTTACACATCCTGGAGGTGCAATTGCAATTGATCTATTTTTCAAACATGATTTCAAATTTTGAATTATATCTATTTACCTTTCCTCCACTAACCAAAATATACATAACCAATCACAAGAAGCTATTATCTTATAGATACAGCAAGCACTTTCTTTAAACTTACACCCTATAATTCTCAGCGATTTTAATACTTTTCCTCTTCTTACAAACTTCTTTCCTATCTTCATAGCAACTGCATGTTTGATTTGGCTAATCATACTAATAATACCTAACATACCTGGCAATGCAATAATCGAAGTAGCTGTATTAACTATATATGGGCACATGATTTTATAATTCCATACCTTATAGCCTTTTTTCTTCTTTCACTACTAGCTACTACTCATAGTGATCATTTAATTCTCATTTCCAAATGGTGTTTTCCATTTGCACTATCTTCAAAACTTCATCACAAAACACGTTGTAAGCATAGAGTCTTTTAATATAAATTAATGGACCAAGAGAAATGGAAAGAGTTTTCATCCCAATGTCAAAACAATATTAGTTATCACAATACTTCTCTACACTCTAATTCAACAGAATCTTTAGAATGTATCTGGTACAAACTTCAAACTAGTATTATTACAGCTGCTCTTAAAACTATTCCTAACAAAAAATTTACAGTTCAAAACTTTTATTGTTTTACACCTAAAGTATCTGAACTGTACAAAGATCTCAAAACTATTGGAAATATTATGCAATAACACATAACCAAACTATTCCTTCTACAAAATCTACTCATATTCAGAACATGAACTCCAAATACCAATTCTCTATTCCTCCCATACCTGCTAACCAAACTGATCTATCTATCTGGCTAACCCAAACCAAAACATACTGGAAAACCCTATAAAATGCCAGAAATCTTGAAAATGCTCATCATCTTAAGCAATATATTCAAACAGCTATTAGTACTAAATGTAAAAGATTGCTTACTCATTCAACCAAAATGATTAATAGTATTCTTAATTGCCACACTAACCCAGTTCATTTTGATAATATAAAAACTCAAATAGACATCCTTACTGATCTTCTTGAAGTCAAAATCATATTCGATCACACTTTTCTCAATGGACTGCAAATAACGCTTATAACTAACAAATTTTTTTTACTCATTGGCAAACAGAATATAACCCCAAATACAATATTATACCAGAATGGTACAATCCAGTCCTGGAACCTATATATACTGATGAAGTTATCAGTACTATCAACAACTTTCCCAACAACAAAGCATGTGGGCTTTCAGGAATGAAATGCTAAAACATGTTGGTTCACAAACTATATCTGCTATCACAGCACTACTAAACTGATGTTTAATATCAGGCTCAATTCCCAAGCAATGGAAAGATGGTTGCATTTTTCCTATTTCTAAAAAACCAACTTTTGATGGACATCTATATAATACTAGACCAATTAGCCTAATTGAACATATCAAAAAACTATACACAAAAATTCTTACTAACTATTTAAACTCTATATTTTCCTCTTACAATATTCTTAATCCACACAACTATATTGCACTCTCTGGCAATAGTACTAATATTCCTATCCACATACTCAACAACTTTATTGAAGATGCAAATTGCAACCAAAAGGAAATCTGGCTTTTGACAGGCTGACAGGAGGCAAGGATCAGAGGGTTTAAATATGCAATGCCAGTATGTGGGTTGCAGGTATGACAGCTAGTGTAGAACCTTCGGGTGGCTACTTAAATAGGCAATCAAAAGTTGCAGGTGAGGCTAGTTGTACTCTCGTCAATGTACAAGTGTCGGATGTCCCTCCATGTAGGGCATCCGGGGTCAGATTATCTTGAATAAAAAAGCTCTCCCCCGAAGTGGGCACTTTGACTTGGAAAAAAAAAAAAAAAAGAAATCTGGCTTTTATCTCATAACATGAGAAAGCATATGATACTGTTAATATAGACCTATTTGCTTATCCCTCCAAAAACTTAACATGCCATCACAACTTACTACAATCCTTACCAATCTTCTAATAGCAAGAACTAATAAAGTAATAACCAATCTTGGACTTACACTTTCTTATGAAGTTCAAGATGGGATTGATCAAGGTGAAACTATTACACCTCTATATTGGCGTATTTACTATGACCCTCTTATCACCAAAAATTCCTATACTTATACTAGTTATCAGTCTTCCATATCTTGGCCACATCACATTTCTCTACCAACTTTCGATTCTATGCAAGTATCAATACCAGTTTTTGCATATATGGATAATACTCTATGAATTGCAGAATTCAATTGCATTTAGAGCAAATTTTGCATACAGCCTCTTCATTTTACCAAATAGCTAATATTAAAGTTAACACACAAAAATCTATACTTGTATCCAATTCTATACATACACCTTCTATTTCTTTCATGCACTAAAATATTCAATACCAAACTCCCAAAACACCTTTTAAGTTTCTTGGATGTTAGTTTTCTACCTCACTCAAATCTACAACACAATCCAAATTAATTACTCGGAAGCTACTGAACTTATCAACACACTTGATACCAAACAAGTTACAGACAAACAAGCATGTATATTATCAACAATGTCATTATACCTATCCTCGAATATTGTATATACAATACTGTTCTTACCTATTCAACATGCAATAAAATCCTCTTCCAATATCTTACTGTTGCTAAGCATAAATCAAAACTAGCAAGAAACATACCCAATAGTACTATGCTAAACCACAATATCTATAGAATCAAAAACATCTGGGATATACAATTGCAATACCATCTATCTGCTTTTTTTGCTTCGGCTTAATAATCCATACCTTCTTGGCAATAGTACATATATTCGACTATAGCAGCTACAAAACAATTTATAGTCTACTACTAATATACTACAATATCCTAATCCTCTTATTGATGGTCCTAACAAACATTCTACTACTTTCAAAATAATTTTATTACTTAAGCATCTTGAATTTTCTATTGCAGAACACTCTGAAATCCTATGCCCTTTTACTATTGACTTACCCTATATCCCATTGAATCTTTACTACACAACCACCCCCAATATATAATCTTTAAACGTCAACTACATTCTAAATATATTATGTTCTTAGAACAACTTACTCCCTATGATAATACAACACTTTTAGCTTGGCCACATATCTCTTCTAGAATTCTTAATCTTATATTAGGAAAAAAACCAACCTAGTTTTGTACACTTGAAAATAAAATCCTATCTAATACTTCTACTCGCCAAATTAATACCTCCCTCTATCTTTCTAATACTAATTCACTCTCATTTCAAACTAGTCACTTCAACCCAAAATCTAAACCATGGCTAATAACCTACTTAGATCAAGAGATTATAATTGGAAAAGCTTACCGTTTTAATTACTCTACAAATACAATCTCTATAATACACTTAAAAATATATGCTGATCTTAGCCTTACATCCTTATATTCAATACCAAATGCACACTGTACTCCCTGCACGGGATGTGCTCTAAACTCAAATAGAATTTAAAACACTTGCACTTTAGATATATCAGCTATATTATCTACTAAATTTCTTGGTAGAAAAATCTATACCCAATCTATAAACAAACTCCAACTCAATGCTAACTACTTAGATCTACTATACTTTATTGCCTCTCATCATTTTATTAATATTCCACCTCTCCCCAAATTATAATATATAGCAACCCTATTTTAGACATCTTTCTAAAATCCTCTGCCACTTCAAAACTTCAAACTATAGCACATTCTAATGCTATACTCTCAAACTTTTCCTTCTATACTGATAGCTCTGTTGTTAATATTTCTGATCCAAGATGCACTATGGAAATCGCATAGATCCAGGTTTTTGATAACCAGATCTCTCATTCCTTTTCTGCATAAATTCAAAATTGGCCATCATCATACAAAGCAGAATTAGTTTCTATATTATCAGCAATTAGTACATGTTCTCGAAATAGTAATATACATATATATACTAACTCCTTATCCATTATTTCAAAATACAATGCTCTAACCTCATAAACACAAAACTACAACAAACTATATTCATACAACTACTGGTCTATTTGGCACACTCTTCTTAACCTCATTACATCACTTTCTCTAAACATTATATTCCATAAAGTACAAGCACATAGTAATGATATATACAACAACAAAGCTAATGAACTTGCAAAAAATCACTATCTTTCTCCTATTTTAGAATTTCAACCTCACAATATATACAACCCTTCCTTTTGCTTTACCTACAAAAAATACAATATAGAACAACCTACACATCATGCTATCAAAAATATTTGCAATGCACATACAATTGCTATGTGGTCCTCTCAATATAGAATTCAACAAATCATTCCTATAGCCCAACAAATAGATTGGAATGCAACCTGGCTATACCTCAACCACAATCATAAACGCACCTACAACTATACTAATTTCCAGCTCAGCTCTCAAAAATCCTTTTGCATTGAATGCATATTACACATGCTTCCTACTCTTTTACATTTTCTTTCTATTAATTCTGCAAATATACATCCTACCTGCATTACATGCAACCAAACTGATTACAGATTCCATTGGCTATTTTGCCCAAACTCAAACAGTATCTCAAATATTATCCAAAACATAATTACACAATACTCCTTTTCAGATCTACCAGATTTATCCCTTAATGAATTACAACAGCTACACAACAATCTTTTAACTCACTATTGCCTTTCATCTACACAATCTACACCATTCAATACTACAACTTTTTACACTACAATCCAGGGTTATATTCCAAAATCACTTATCAATATTACATCCCAGCATACTTCTTATAAAAATGCAGCTAATATTACTATTAAGCTTCTTCTACTACTTTCACAAAGGATTCACGAACAATTATGGAAACCATACTGCATGAATTTAGCACATTAAAAATCTATACAATCTCTACCCCAACCCAATACTATATTTACCAAGCTTTTATATACTCTGCATTATAACAGAACTCTATATACTTATAGCTGCATCTGTGGCTTACCAGACCAACAACATGAAAACAACAATAGCACATGCCCACCTTTGGGCTTAGCACTTAGAAAAATAGAAATCTGGTCACACAACTGGATTAAATATAGTTCTCTAACTAATTCTATTCTCCATATTCAAATCTAGGCAAGTTTTAACCACTCTAGTAGATTTAGGTTGCAGATAAATTAGGTAGTGTTATTCTATATCCACTTCTTCAAAAATAGTAGGTAACTAGAGTGATCTTAGACAGTAAACACTTTGTGTAACTTCAAACTTTGTTACTGTGGTATATCTAAGTCAGTATGGTGTTTTTACGAAAACTTAACAAAAAAGATTTAAGGCAATTTGCAATTACGAAAGAGGCTACAATTAAAAGTATATGAGGATACTAATAACGTTTGATTTGTGTAGTTAATAGTTGTTTTTATTATTAAAAGACTATGAAGACTCAATGTTGAACTTGGGGTCCACAAAGTGTTTAAAATTCAACGTTCTCATAGTTCTCAATGAACATTTGAGTTTTTTTAAGAGCATTAATATTTAGAAAATGTTCTCTTATTTGAGAACATTTTATCCTTTTGAAATGTTCTCAATGAGAACATTTATAAAATTTTTATGTTCCAAATTTACTATTGAGAACATAAATTACATAAATTTGATTATATAGTTTGATTGTAACAAATTCTGTGTAATATATATATATGTATATATATATGCATGTACATATATACTATGTATAGCACATTTGTTTAAAAGTGTACAATATAGATAACAAATAAATATTTAAGAAAATAGCCTTTAAAAATTTTTAATATAAACCACATTGTAGGTTTTTATATAGAGGATACCAATATTGTATAAACTTAATACATAGATAGTTTGGATCAAATGATATGCTAATACTAAGCAAGTAAAAAAGACAAAGTATTTGTTAGTATGAAGTTTAAATAGTTAAATAAAAAAGTAAATAGATCCTAATTTATTATATTAACTAATAGTAGCATTAGTAAAATATTATAAAAAGGCTTGTTTCATTATGAGCAAATATGAAAAGCACTGAAGTTTTAACAAAATTATTATAAATTGAATTATATAATATATTGCATTACATTAAAAAAATATGAAGAACTATATATAAAGTTTAAAAAATTATTAATAGATCTTAGTATGTAAATTGTAAGTATAGAATTTGAACATTCTTTAAAAATTAATGTTCAAATATATTTAATAAATAATGAACACTAAAAAGTTTTTGAGAACAATAAAATTTTAATTTATGCTTTTTTGAGAACATAACTTCAGATTTGAATTTTAAATACTGGGTCCACATCGGCCGCTTTTATACTTTTTGAAATTTTACAAATGTAACGGTCAATATCTTTTACATATGTAATATATACTACAACTACTATTAATAAAATATATAGTATAACTATGTAATAAATGGTATAAATATAATATATGAGGTATCTAGAATATAAGCTATAAATATGACATCTTTCAGATATGTCAGATCTACGATTTTTGTCCGCAGCAATCTCCTAGCCAATCAGATTGCTGATCAAAGAATAAATATAATTATAAATGTTTGACAGCTCCTATCTTGGCAACTAGAGGTCATACAGGGATGTACTATAGCTCATTCGAACCATCTTGGCGAGCTGAGTCGAATGGTAGTAGTTTCATCAAATTCAAATTACTGGTTAAAAGTTATGTCCGTTTTTGTGATATTTTATAGGTCAACAGTAGAAATTAGAAATAATTCTATCTATAGTCTGAGTCTTAATTTTTGTAAAATTAATAATTGTAATCTGAGAAACCCCATAAGGAATCTTATACATTTTATTAATAAAGATAAAGGCAACGCCTCACCTTAACACCAAAAAAAAATTGCTAGCTTGGTAAATATAAGTGCATAAATGAATTTTGATTTATAAGGGTATATGTTCATGAGAATAATTTATAGTAATAGATCAATTATAAATAAATGACGAATCAGTTACACATTAATTGTGCAATTGCAGATTTTAAGATTAAAATCGTGATAGTCATAACCAATGAATTTTTCCACATTCTAATTATAGTTTTTTAGCAGTATGATTGAATTTTTTTTAATAAATAAATCAGTTGTCAATCTATTTGTTTTTCATTAAAAAATTGTATTTCGTTAGTTATAACACTTTACTGTATATTAATAAAATAATGTTTATGTAAAAAGTTCTGTGAACAGCTATATTTTTTTTTAATAAAATAATATTTACATATTGCATCACATTGAATTTGAAAAATTTGGTTGGTTAGCGGTTTTTTTTTTTTTGCATGTGTGAAAATTAGATGATATAAATTGTTATGATCACATGTTATGAGAACTTCACAATATTGATTATATCAAATACACATTGTTAGCGTTAATAGCCTTTATATTATATAGTATCATGCAGTGAAGAATATTTAATGTTCTCAATGTTCTCAAGAACATTTAAAAAAATTTGAGAACACTACAATTAGAAATCATGTTCTCTTTTGAGAACAAGCCAAGAACATAAAATTTATAATTTATGTTCTCATAAGTTATATATAAAATTAATAATAATAAGGGAAGTGCAATAAATTACATAATTTTCTAGTGGGAGTCCACAACCTATCATGTCCTATATATATATATATATAGTATAAATAGCTAATAATATTGAAGTAAAATCGATTTTTAGTTAATTGCAGATAGTTGCTACATAGTAAAGTCTAAATTTTACTAAGCAAATCGATTAAAATCACTTGAGTAAACTTATTCAGTAGGTCAAAATACACTTACTACAAAATTTTCATAAGTATTGGAGAACTTTTTATTAATTGATTTTTAATTTTTACATTCATCGAATTTATTTTTTTAAAAAATTTTAAATTTTCTGTCAAACGTAAAAATCAAAAGTCAATTGATAAAAAGTTCTCCAATGCTTATAAAAAAATTTTTAGTAAGTGTATTTTGACCTGTTGAATAAGTTTACTTAAGCGATTTTAATCGATTAGCTTAGTAAAATTTAGACTTCACTATGTAGCGACGTTTGTCAATTGTGGAGTATCTTATTTTTGGTCAAAGACGTTTTTTGAGTTTTTTTTAAATATTATAAAATTTGATTGGTCAATAGTCCTATCACTAGGGAGGGGATCAGGACCTATGTAAACCCTAATCACATAATTTACTACACTTCTCTTACTGAGTAAATTTTTTTACAACAAAATTTAATTAAGACAAAAGTTCGTAATAAAATACAAATTGATACTCTTAATTATCTTTTAATGATCAAAGTTAATGGTCCTTATAAAAAATTTAATTTTCAAAAAGCTTATAATTTTTGGGCTAGTTCTTCTCATTTTCAATTATAGATATTTAAGTAAATATAGTATTTTTGTTTTAAAAATTATAATAAATAAATTTATTATGAATATTATATAATTTTAAAAAATTTTATTTTTAAAAAAATATTATAGTGCACATTAAATTTTTTTTGAGAACATAAAATTAAAAATTTATGTTCTCAAAGAACAAAAAATTTTTTTGAGAAATTTTTCACTGGTATCATGTTCTGTGAATGTTAATTGCTAGCTTAGTAAGTATAAGTACATTAATAAATTTTGACTTATAAAGGTATGTGTTCATAAGAATAATTCATAGTAATAGACCAATTACAAATAAATGACAAATTTGTTACACATTGATTATGCAAATGATCATAATTGCAGATTTTAAAATTAAAATAGTGATAATTATAATAGATGAATTTTTCACGTCCTAATTATGGTTTTTTTGACAAGTTTGATTGAATTTTTTTTTAATAAATCAGTTTTTCAAAAAATGAGCTTCATTAGTTACAACACTTCATACTGTATATTAAAAAAATAATGTTCACGTAAAAAGTTATGCAATGTCAATTTTTAACAAGTAAACAACGAATTGAAATAGCTGTCATTTTTTTCTTATTTTTTTTAATAAAATAATATCCACATCTAGATTAGACTACACAAAGTTGATTTTTCGTTTGCATCACATGGAATCTGAAAACTTTGGTCAGTTAGTAGATTTTTTTAATTCAGTTTTACTAAAGCACACCACTGGCATTCAACACCAGTGTCAGAAATTAAATTGAACATCATCGGAAAGTAGGTCAGAAAATCATGTGTCATAATTTGGTGTAATGTAACACAATCAGAAAAATTCAAAACAAATGTTTCTTTTGTCAAAAAAAGCTTATTTCTCAAAATCTTGTATAAGAAACCACTTTTTTTAACTAAAAAAAAAGTTTTTCTTAAATGATTTTACTATATAACAATCTAAACCCAAACCCTAACTGAGCACTCACCCTAACCCTAACCTAACATAAACGAACTTGAAAGAATTTGGTACTGATCACGTGAGGGTGAATTTTTGATGCCGATACTAGAGTAGATATCTAATTTCTGATACTGGCGTTGAACGCCAGTAGTGTGATTAATAAAACTGTTTTAATTTACTGTAAATTAATAGAATAATGTTTGCATTTTGGTTTAAATAGAGTTTGAAAATGGGTCGGTGAGTTAGATTTATTTTTTTAATTTACTATATATTGATAAAATTGGTTATGTAAAAAGTTATGCAAGGTTAATTTTTTATTTTGCGCAACAGGAAACAAAAGAATTAGAACAGTTGTCAAGTTTTTTTTTCTTTTTTTTTTAATTTAAATTAATAAAATAATATTCACATCTAGATTAAACTATGCAAAGTTGACTTCGATCAGTGGAGTTTTTTTTAATTTACTATAAATTAACAAAATAATGTATATATCTAAGATTAGGCAACACAAAATGGAATCTGAAAATAGTCAGTAAGTTGGGATTATTTTTTTAATTTAAATATTAATAAAATAATTTTCATGTAAAAAGTTATACAAGGCTAATTTTTAACAAGTAAACAAAGAATTGGAACAGCTGTTATATTTTTTAATTTTTTTTATTTTTTTTTAATTTAAAAATTAATAAAATCTAGATTAGACCACGCAAAGTAGATTTTTCATTTTGTATTATATAGAATCTGAAAACTTCGATCAGTTGAGGACTTTTTGTTTTTTTTTTAATTTACTGTAAATTGATAGAATAATTTTTGCATCTAAGATTAGGCACCACAAAATTGATTTTTCATTTTGCATTAAATTGAATCTAAAATGAATTAGTGACGTGCACTTTCTAACAATAAAAAAAATCAAGATGGTAAACGATATATACTATCAATTATTGCAAATGAATTCACATATTCTGAATTAGAATCTAATTTGAACGTAAGAAATTTGAGTTGGTTTATTTTTTTAATTTACTGTATATTAATAAAATAATATTCATATAAAAAGTTATACAAGGTTAATTTTTCATCTTATGCAACAAGAAAACAAAGAATTTGAACGACTGTCACATTTTTCCATTAATTATTTCACACAATTAGCTGAAACCAATTGATTCAATAGTTTATATTATCCTCCTTTTAACCCCTCCTCTCTCTATTAGTAAAAAAATTTTTGAGATATACATGTATAATTTTAGCCAGAGAACATAATATTGGGTGGAATTAAGACTAGAATTGTAAAAATCTAAAACTTTCCAAAAAGAAAATAATGAACATAAAAGACAAGCACAGGTAGCCCAATAAATAAATTACGAAGGTGAGTATGAAGTTTAATTCTGTTTACTTTAACATATGTGTTTCAAAAAAACATAAAAACTTACTAACACAACCTTAAACACTATTTGTACTAAATTAGGTAATAAATTCATTGCAGAATTCTATACATAAAGGGTGCCAGTAGCACCCTACAAACACTTGTTTATTAAAAAATTATAAACTATTTATAGTAACACAAATTTACCATACAGCACTGACTAGGTATTTTTAATCAACTGCCAAATTTATTAAATAATACCTACTCGAGTACTATTTACTTGGGGGATATAAAAGTATAGGTATTTTGTAATAGAAATACTATAGCGGAGGTTTTTTATATAGTTATAATAAAATTATATAGGGTGGCACTATGATTTACTAATTATAATTAAAATAATTAATAAATTTATAAACTACAAGTGTTTTGGAGCGCTGCTGGCGCCCTTTAATACTATAAAGTGCCCGTAATGAACAAAACTCAATTTTTTAAAATTTTGCTATGTCCCAATTATTATGCTAAATCCCATACTAACTATTATGCTACGCCCATACTATTATGCATGCCCATACTAACCACTGTGCTACTAACTATCTCGCTACATTCCAAACTTTCATGCTTTTACTATCATGATACGTTTGTTATCACGCGAAACGTTAGTACTGTACCAAAAAAAAACTATCGTGTTACTAATGTTTCGACCATCATGCATGCCTATGTTAACTATCATGCTACTAACTATTTTGCTACATCCCGACCTATCATGCTTTATTATAGTAAAAAAAATATTACCGTTACTAACTATTTTTTTACGTCCCGAACTATCATGCCTCTATTATAATACGTTCGTTATCGCGCTATGTTCCGTTTGTTCTAAAGAAGAAAAGAAGCGTTAGTACTGTACATATAAAAAAAAAATAAAAAATTTACCGTGTTACTAACGTCCTGAACTATCATGTCTCTACAATCTACTATCATGCTATGTTTTGTTCTAAAGAAAAAAAGAACCGTTAGTAGTGTATAAAATAAAAATACTACTGCGTTACTATTTTGTTACATCTCGAAGCATTATGTTCCTACTATCATGCTACGTTAGTTATCGCGCGAAATGTTGGTATTGTATCAAAATAAAAAAATTAAAAATAAAAAAAATACAATTATGTTACTAACTATCTTGCTACGTCCCAAGCTATCATGTTTCTACTATCTTACGTTCTTTATTGCACTATGTTCCGTTCTAAGGAAAAAAAGAAACGTTAAAGAAAAAATATAAATAAATAAAAAAATACTACCGTGCTACTAACTATCTTGCTACGTCCCAAGCTATCATGTTTCTACTATCTTACGTTCTTTATTGCACTATGTTCCGTTCTAAGGAAAAAAAGAAACGTTAAAGAAAAAATATAAATAAATAAAAAAATACTACCGTGCTACTAACTATCTTGCTACGTTCCGAATTATCATGCTTTTGCTATCGTACGTTCATTATCGTGCTATGTTCGGTTCTAAAAAAAAAAAAGAAACATTAGTGCAGTGTATATATGTACAAAAAAAATAAAATTAAAAATATTACCATGTTACTAATGCTCCAAACTATCATACTTCTATTATTGTGCTATGTTCATTATCGTGCTACGTTCTATTCTAAAGAAAAAAAGAAATGTTAGTATTGTACAGTACATAAAAAAAAAGACTACTGTGCTACTAACTATTTTGCTACGTCCCAAACTATCATACTTCTACTATCATACTACGTTTATTATCGCGCGAAAAGTTAGTATTGTATTAAAAAAAAAGAAAAAAAATACCATTGTACTACTAACCATCATACTTCTACTATCGTACGTTCGTTATTCATATCTCAGTTAATCTAATTTCAAAGATACAAAGTGCGCATAAAAACGGAAGCATTTTTCTAAATCTGAAAGATACAAAATGTACGTAACAACGAAAATCATTAATTCATAGTAATAGACAAATTACAAATTTATTATGACATTATGCATGTCACAATAATTACAGTTTTAAAAGTAACTGATTATCTTATTTTGAAGTTTCCCACGGCCTAATTACAGTTTAGCAAATAAAAAATGGCAAAGCATTCAAATGATACAATTACTCAAATATAATAATAAAAAATGATATAATTACCTTACATATTTCAGTTAGCTTTCCCACATTTGAACACATTTTTTGGATACGACCAATTATGAATGTTTAAACAGAGAATAGATAGATTGTAGAGATATAGATAAAATCAGTAAGTACATTAATATCAGATTTGTAATCTGTCGTCATTATTAATACATCAATATGTAAAGTAATTGAATTATTTTCCCACACTATGATCACGTTTCTAGATATGACAATCAAGAACGCTAAAGTGCACGAACTCAAAATTAAATAATATAGAAAATAGAAAATTAAATAATATAGAAATAATATATATTATACGACATAAAGGGTCATTAATGCTAACGTGTATTTGATATAATCAACATTGCGAATTTCTCATGGCATGTGACCGTGACCATTTATGCCATCCAATTTTCGCACGTGCAAAATGATTGGTAAAAATGTACCGGATACTCGTAACAGGTGATTAATTTTATAATATTTGGATGACTATATTATAAATTAATCATAAATGCATCATAAATAGTAAAAATTGCAGTTTAAAAAGAAATTAATTTGTTTTTACTTGTTAACCTTTTAAAGTTACAATGATATGTGTTCATAAAAATAAAAATTGTGGACATGTAAGCATGGTGGACATTCGATTTGATTGGCTTGAAGATCACTAGGATACACAATATAAAAATTTTTTAAAGTAACCTTTACCATGAAAAACCATATTGTCAATTGGAACTTGTAGTTTCACATAATAAAATTTTTTTAAAACATATTATAGTGCTCTTTAACTCTTTTGCACATCTTCTGTAAAAAAAGATCACTATAGATCAAATATCTCAAAAAGTTTTATTTAGAGGGCAAATTCAAGCAAATAATACTATAATGCATATACAATGCATAAGTTAATGGGTGTTAATCATTATATAAACTTTTTTTTGTTTCAAACTCAACGCCTTTTCTACAACTAGTGACATTGTAACACTTCAATTAACAGCAATTAGAATCTACTTTTTTCTAAGGCAGTGTTTGGAAATTCTAGAATCCTTCTTACAAAGACCAATTTCGCCTATTTTTTAGCTTTTTTGATGAGGTAAGACGTCAGAGTTACATTCCAAATGTAGATGACATCTTTATGGCACAAACTAAAACTACAAACAAGATTTAATATGGGTCTACTAAGCATACTCATGAGGATTCTTGCAGTATTAAAAGGTAGTTTATTTAATTTTTTTTTTATGTCAAAGTTCTCGCTCTGGGTAAGAGTTTATTTAATCAAGCTTGTGGATCAAGGGCGCCTCTTTGGGCAGCCCTACAATTGTTACATTGAATGAGAGTACAACTAGCCACACGTACAACTTTTGGTTGTCTAATTAAAGTAGTTCGCCCAAAGGTTTTATACTAGTTGCCATACCTACAACCCAACTAGGGGATTGCCTATTTAAATCCTCTGGTCCAAGCTTCGCATTGTTAATCCTACTTGTGATTACTGGTACAGCTCTAAAATACATTAGTCAGTCAAAGACAGTCCCGAATGCTAACTACATCCCCTTAGGACTAATTTATCCTTGTGATACACTTGGTAGAGCAGTTCCTGTCCCACACAGGTATTACCTACACTTCAGTAACTTATGTACTCACAGAGGCAAGCAACTTGCAGTCAGGGATATCTAACCGCTGCCATTACCTACTTCTGCCCTTGTAAGGTTCGCTCCAACCTCAGTACTAACCATCACTTTCCTATCGGTCTTTCACTAATACATTCCAGACTTCCAATCAAGTTGGCCTGGAAGGGTTGATCTACTCAGCATTAGGTGCCATTATGATTTTTCTCCCCCTGGTACCTACTTCTATAACATAGGTCCTTTTTCTCCAGTACCTGATTCAGCGGCCACCTTGTCACTGAGGTCAATGTCCAGTTCTTCAGCTCCGGTCCAATATTCTAGTTTTGAAGCACCATCAAAGATCTTTGCTACTTCCTTACTCGGGTCTTGCCAAATGGGTTTCCGTTTCTCCGGTTCCTTGGTTTATTTGTGTCATGAGGCACAACTTCGCCCGAAAGCTCCCATTCAAGATAGTTACCAAGAACTACAGGTAATATACAGGGCCCCTGAATACTAATATATTATATATATAAACCTTTGTCTTCAAATCTTATATAAGTGTACAAAAAAATTTTATTATAAAGTGTACATTAGCTTAAAGCTTTATATTTAATGTACGACAAAAGTTTAATATAAGTTTTTTATACTTTAATAAGTGTACAATAAAGCAAATTTTATTATTAAGCTAATATACGATAAAGATTTAAATATTTAAGTTTGCTTTTTAAAATTTTTTAAATATTTTCTCAAAGTTTCATCCTGATCTTGCTTTGATTTATATTTATTCATTTTTTATTTAGAACTTTTCAGAATATATATTTTCTTATAGAATTTACTAATTTCTTCCTATTGTTTGACTGTTTAGAATTATTCATACTAATTTATAAATTACCTTCTAAATAAAATATGTCATCTTTGTTAGAGTAGGATTAAAGTTAGTAAATAATATTATACAGTACTAAAATTTTGCAAGAAACTTTTTTTATAAGTATACAAAAGATGATTTCTTAGGCAAAGTTTTGTAATAAGAGTAACTTTTCAAAAAAAGCAATTATTGTTTTAATTATCACATTATATCTGATCTTGCATTCTGATTGGCCAATAAAAAAATTAGTGGAGAAATTAGTATAACCTCTTTTATATACTGTACAATATACCAATTCAACATAATTAGTAAATGTACACTAATCTTTTTTTAATAATATTAATTAAGTGTAGTCAAAGGTCAAGCAAATTTGCTATCAAAAAGCTCATTTTTGTACACAAATAGACAAATGTTTTAAAAAATTTAGTTTGAGTGTACGACAAAAGTTTTTTGTATATATTTAGGAGTTCTTAATGTACCCAACCGATCGACAGGAAATGGTTATCAGAACACAGGTCTCATTTTTCAAAAGCGTCGCCAGTGGGATTTGAACCCTATACCTGCCACTTGGGGGTGACAACTTACCAACTTCTCTAAGTCGCCACACTCTAAAAAGGTAGTTTTTCTTTAAGCTTTATTTTAAATTTCACTTATATTTTTATAGTTAATTTAATTTTTTAGGTTTTTTTTTTGAATACTGTAATAAATTGAAATTTCGCTTATATTTTTAGGGAAATTATAGGCATCTCTTGCAGGATATATATAAGCTATATATCTCCACAACCAAATTCGTTTAAGGTAGGGTTAGGGTTTGTGTAAGGGTTAGTGTTAGTGATGTGGGGTCTTTGCTAGGAAAACCACAGTTAGAGACTATTTAGATTTTGACTATAAAATTTGAAATTGCTAGCTATCTATTAATCCAATTTGAATAAACTTTTTTTATTTTATAAAGCTTAAATAGGTTTATAAAATAAAAAAAAGTTTATTCAAACTGGATTAATAGATAGCTAGCAATTTCAAATTTTACTATCAAAATTTAAATAGTTTCTAACTGTGGTTTTCCTAGCAAAGATCCCATATATATAGTAAAATTGGTTAAGAAAATTTTTTTTGTTAGGCTCGAAAGGTAGTTTCTTATGTAAATGTTCAAGAAATAAACAATTTTTGAAAAGGCGAACATTTGTTTTGAAATTTGCCTGATCGTGTTATGTTACACCAAGGGCGATTAACTATTCGCTAATTTGGCATCGATCATCACGTGGAATGAGTTTTATTGGCCAATTTCACAGGATATGCCTAGAAACACCCATATTTTTATAGTTAATTTAATTTTTTAGATTTTTTTTGAATACTGTAATAACTAAACGAACTAAAGGTAAGGAACTTTATTTTTGGGATCAATTAGGATCAACCCTTTTACAAAAAAATAAATGAGACTTAAAAATTAAAGAATTTTTTATTTTAAAATTTTTATTTTAACTTTTAAATATTTTATCACAGAATTTAATAGTGTCACACCCTTACTAAAAAAAGCTAGTTCATAGTTGGATTGGAGAGAGGAAACTTATTAGCAGGTGTGTATTGCAAAAATCCTGCTTTAGTAAAGTTGTAGACATCTTTTATTGGGGTATGCAGTCAACTAAGTAAATCAAACCTATGTGTAGTATTGGTAAAGATTTTTTTGAAATTCATGATTAGAATAGTGATCAAAATAGTGATCAGGATTATTTATCACTTTTTATATATAATATATATTAAAAGCAATAAAAAATTCTGATCACTATACTGATCATTCTCCTAATCAATAAATTCAAAAAAATCAATATTTTTTTTGGATTTTTATAACTCCCTATAGAGATGCTCAGTGGTGTATTTTAAAAATCAATATTTAATTATGTACTATATGTAGTTTTGATTTACTTAGTTAACTGCATACCCCAATCTTTTATCCAACACTAATATTCCATAATCATTAGACAAATTGTTCTCAACAAGAGCAAACTGAGTGGGTATAGAATATCCAATTGTAAAATAGAATTTATAAAGAGTATTTAGAGGATTTAATAATTTTAATGGAGTATATAGGGTCTTTGCAGTAGAAAGGGCGTATACGTCAATATATATTATTTTGAGATAATTGATTTAATTACTTTGTTTTGATTTTCAGACTGATCTGAGTAAATCAAAATTCATGATTTTGATTGGTTAAATATAATATGTGACTAATGGGTAATCTCGTGATGTGCTTGGCTTCGAGCTCGACAACTTTCTTTTTAATTATGTATCTTGATTTTTTATTATGCAAATTGACTTTCATTTATAATTGAAAAATGTTGATCACATTGAAATTTACTAGAATTTAATAATAAATGTTTTTTTTTATTTTGGGGTCGTATCCGCCCTTTCTACTGCAAAGCCTCTATATTATAATTCTCTAGATATGTTAGATTTTAGATTATTTAATTGGACAAATATTACTTTGTCAAATGCCCCTTTTGGAAGAGATAGTTATGTATCTGCTTTATTGTTAGATAGTAATACAGTATCTTGTATTTAGATGGATACGCATTTAGTCAAACTATTGGCTTAGATATTGTAATTTTTTATTTTACTAGAGTTCCAATTCAGATATCATTTATCCAAATAATTATTAGATATTCAAATAATTTAAATACAAATAAATGAACGACAGATTGGACCTCTATATTTTATTAATTTAAATAAAATTTGTTATTTTAATTTAAATTTACTCTATTCTTTAGGTTTATTTATATGATACAAATAATAACTTATAGCAAAGTATAGTAAGTAAAGCTTTTGACATTCTCTTAATTTTTTTTAAATATATATATAGTAACAATCATTTAATATTCTAAAGTCTATAGCGCTATATAATATTCAAATTCGTACAAGTTGGTGATAATACTCGTATTAACGAATAGTAAAAATGGTTTAATTCAAATTTATACTAGAAAATTGTTTAATAATTACTTAAAAATTCTATACTCTAATAACTTAATAACATTAATTAATTCTGTAATCTAAAAATATATTATTAAAACCTATATTATAAAATTATATATTTTTATTCAAAAATAAACAAAATAATATATATATAAAAGAGTAAATTTATTTATTGCCCATGCAATGCGCCTTATATGTCGCTCTTTTAATTAAATTTCAAGATCAGGTGTAATGTTATATGATTAAAAAATTCAAAACAAACATTTGATTTATCAAAAATTATCTATAACTTAAAATTGAGTATATGAAACTACTCTTAGGATTTTAACAAAAAAATTCTTTGCAAAATTTTCTATAAAAACCCTCCTATATACAATTTATACCTCACCCTAACCCTATCCAATGAAAAAACAGGTTATTTTAATTGTTTTGATTTTACATTACACCTGATTTTATGATCTGCAGCAGGTGCAACAATATCGCACATGCGATGTATAAATTATTTTTATATAAAAAATTAATTCGAAATAGATTAAAAATTCTATCTCAAAAACTTTAATCATAAACGAAATGTTTGTTTACTAAATTATCATGTTTGAAATTAATTTTGTGTTAATAATCTTGTTAGTGTATATTTCATAAGAATGCTTTAGTATCGATAATAATTTAATAGCTTTACCTGCAACTAAGAATTGCTTTTTAATTTTATTATCATGATAAGTTTTTGTAGATCAGAATTCATGCATTTCTCGTTTAATTCAACATACATTTAGGAGTTCCAAATGCAAATCTTGATTGCAAGTTTTGTATCGAATTTATAACTATCAAAAAAGTTTTCATAATAATACCAAACCCATAAATTTACTTGTGTAAACTGCTGCTCGGCTAATATGACTTCTGGCACAACATAAGATTTTTTCTAAACATGCGATATATAATTGTTAGTTAGTTTTGCAAAATAGGTTGCTACTATGAAAGTCTGTATAAATGTTTCTGTATAGTCATAACTCATATAAATACCTTTAAATATTTCTATTTATCCTGCCATATATACTAAAGTTTTTTTAAAAATTTTATTAAGATTTTTATTATTAGCATGCTCAAAAATTAAGCAATATTTAAATAGAAATGCAAATACTTAACCATATTAAAACGTCAATGCTTCTATTTTAGTAGTCATTTTGTTTCTCAAGATCTTAATCAGATGACTTGTAATTTTTAACTGTTTAAAAAAAAAAGTTTGCCTTTAGATTCAAGTAAGTAAATCCTACTAAAGAGCATTTAAACTATTATTCATTTCAAAAATATACAAGGTAAATTTCTTAAGTTTGTGTCTTATTTACCTTTTTGTAAACAGTTGATCAGAAAGGATTAATTGGATCTATAAGCTTTGTAATATTTATCTTTATATTGTTTAATAACAAGTAAATATACAGAATATTATAAAACCTTATGCCGAAGTTAAGTGAAAAAAAATGCAAGTGCCAATAAAATTTATGGATCTCTCATCGATCATTATAGAACCTGATTTCCTAATTAGATATATTCCCAAATATCTAAATTTATAATATTGCATATTTGTTTACTTGTTTATATTTTTAACCAATTAAAACAAATGTCCATCATGCTGGACATGTAGGAGTAACAAATAAAAGTAGACGACAATAGAATGCACATGAAAACTTGCTATTGTTATATACCTTTGAAAAGTATTCAAGTCAGAGTGTTCAAGCAATAGCTACCAAATTTAATAATGAACCAAAACAAGCAAGAGATTGGTGTAAAAAAAAATGAATTAATGAATATTACATCTCATATCAAATGAATAAATAAGAAAAACCCACCTAAATATTCTGAGTTAAAAAAGCAATTTTTAGTTTGGTACAAGAATTAAGTAGTAAGCTAAAACCTGTGACTTGTGCTATAGTACAAATTAAGGTCAAAATGTTATTTCAAAAATCACCCTATATTGCTTATTTTTCTGGTATTAAGAAAGTAAATTTAGCAATAAGTGGATTGATGGCAGTATCTGAAATTGGGTTGTAGAGTCTGCAGACCACAACAAATTTTAAATTTCTACAACAAAAATTTGAAGTGCATATGTGAATTCCGCACATTAATTTGCAAATTTTACATATAAATTTTGATTAAATGCTTATGCACGCAACTAAATTTTTATAAATTCTTATAATATACAACTATTTTTTATTTAGTTGCAACCCACAACTAATTTAAAAATTGAATTTCAGATACTGGTTGATGGCTTTTACAAATTAAGTAATCAGCATCAAACATCTGCAGCACATAAACTCCCTAAAGATCTGCAATTGCAACAACAAGAGTTTTTAAGCTTTGTACTATATCATCGATTCTAACATAATTATCATCTTTCTATTGGGTATTATGGACAAAACCCATTATTATTCGATCTTCCAAATAATACTACAATTAATAATTGTGATACAAATACAGTTTCAATTCAGACTTGTAGAATGAAAAATCATGTTTTACTATCGTACTGACTTGTTTAGCTAATAGAATCAATTGTCTCCAGTTATTATCTTTAAATTAGTTAATGTTCAAGTATTTCCTGCTAGAGTTTTTGTGTGTACAAATTCTAAAGGATAGATAAATGAAGATGAGATGTTAAGGTAGATTGAAAATATATGAAATTTGTGATCAAGATCCATAGACCTGCATTCACTTTTAGTTTTAAATTCATTTGCTGATTATATTAAAGATATTGTTAAATATTGGTTCTTTGAAAAAAATACAATTTACTGTAATTTTATCAGATTTAATCTCAAAAGTTCAACCATTGGATGTGCTATTAACAAATTATTTAAAGCAAGAGTAAGAGTGAATTCTATTTTATAGATTGGGTTAGAGTAAATTTCGCAGTTTACTGTCAGCCTTCCCTGAACCTATCCTGTCAAAACCGATATCCTGCCATAATCGGTTAAAAATCGATCCACCGAGCCTATTCCCTGATAATCTGCTATTTCTAATAACTGGCAGGCCAGATACCTAAGTTCCCGATTTGTTACATGATTACTGGCCAATTAAAACTGTGAATAGAAATCTTTGCGATTATATACGTACGTATATACATACAAAAAAAGAGACGGTCCAAATTTAAGCGCAAGCAAAGATCTAACTATGCTGCATTTATTGATCTTTTATAGCTTTTATACTATACTTTGTTTTCAGTAACATTAAAAAGATTCGCAAATATAATTTTAATTTGAATTTTACAGTTAACCCAAATGAGAATGTAAATACGTTCGTATTCAGATTGATGGATTAGCACAAATGTCCCTTAATTCAAGTAGACATAAAGTCAACAAATCCAAAAGATGCATATTGATGCGCATCATGGAATCATCAACTGGAACAAGTCCGGTCCAAATAATCAAGGGAGGTGAGTATGATTTGAATGTCTTTCTAAAAACAGTAATCACTAACTTAATAAAAGGCAGCAATGAGAATAAAGATAAATCTGTGGGAAATGCAAGTAGGCCTTGTGCCAACAATTGCTCACTCAAGCTGCAACAGACTACAATTCGTAATCCAACCCTCTCTCCCAAAAGAATCCAGTCAGTCGTATAGATATCTGCGAATAGCAATATCAGTATGTTTATATTAACTGTTAGCCTGCAATAGTGATGCCTAGCGAAATGGTGTAACCTGACAAAACTATAAGTTTCATCAATGACGAAACTTGACGAAACTTCATGTTTTGTCATTTTGCTAGGCATCACTAGCCTGCATTATGCAGTGCTAAGCTGCACAAACCCAAGTGCTATATAACTGCAAATACATATTCATACTGATGATTGGCCTGTATTAAGCAGGCAGAAAACTACCGGTATATCAGACCAGATTATTCCAATATTAGGAACATGCATGCAATGCTTTTGAAATAATAAATAAATCGTTTGCATATAACGGCAAATATGGGAAAGTTTTAATAATAGATCTCAAATTTTTAAAATTTTTTTCTATCCGAATATATTTTCAAATTCAGCAATCTGATTGGTAGATTAGTTACCCATCGATCACGTGATTTTTTCAAATCTGATAACTTCCCAAACCCAATACAGAACTTATTCACCATGCATACCGGTTTGGGGAGGGCCGACAGTATTATATTTTTTATTATATAATTATACAAAAGCAGATTTACTTTTATTTAATAATCAACTATTTTACAAACTTAGGTTTCACCCTGCATATCCCTTAGATTGTAGTAGAACACAGGCAAATTTGCCTGCGTTTTTGCACTTTTTTAGCTCTGATTTACTTTTTTAAAATACTAAAATAATTAAATAAAACTTTGTACAATTATATTTGAAAATAAGGATTACTTTTTTGCAAAATTAGTTTTTATATTATAAGAAAATAAATTATAGTTACATATAAGCTGAAAATAGATAATTTTAAGAAAAAATTTTTTTAAAAAATTTTATTACAATTTTTCTGCGATCTTATTTAGTTTTAGTTTTAGAACTATAGTTCTTAAGACAATATTGTAGTTTATATAAAGGATGACAACTTTCATTATTGCAACTTTAATGATTTACTTGTAAAAATTAAGACTTGTATTAGAAGTAAAGATTTTTTTTATAGACGGGAACATATAAAATTTGAAAAAATCTAAAGAAAAATTTTAATAGTAAAAATGCCAATACAAGAACTTTAAACATTTATTATATTAAAGTTTTCTAATAATTTTAAAAAAATTTTATAACAAAGTTACTAAAACAAAACTTAAAGAATATTTTTTTACTTAGAAAAGATATGGCTAAAATCAATATTTAAAATTTTATTAAAAATTTTAAAATACACAGGCAAATTTGCCTGTGTTACAATCTAAGGGATAATAATTGTTTAAAGGATAATAATTATAAGGCAAGAGCAAAAATAAGAAAAATAACATGAGATATATATACAAATTATTATATAAATAAATATATTGCTAATAAATTTATTTATTTATTTAATATAGGTACAAAATTTCTATAATGATTGGATGGCCAGTGAAATTCATACTTTTATCAAAAAAGGTTGTATTCAACATCCCACATACAATTTTATTGCTCAATAGATATTAGATACATGAAACAATATAGATTCTGCTCTTATTTATAAATCTTTTAAGTGCTGTGGTATTTCTAATTCAAAGGATAGAAAAGAAGACTATTTAATTTTTGATTATGATCAACTTGGACCACAAATGAATTTGTGTAATTATATATATATTCAAGACAAATTAGTAAAGGTTCTAGCACTAAGGGCATCCAGAAATAACGTTATACAAGGAGGGAGGGTCTGACAAAATATAACATTTTTCTTTTAAATAGGGAAATCAAAAAAATATAACACAATTTTTTTAAAAAAATTCGTATAAAAACTGATCCAGGAATCCAAATTTAATGATTTTAGTACCATTCGATTCATCTCAGTAAGAGAAGTCAAATGGTACCAATTTTATTTTATTTGGATTACTGGATTAAAAGTTTTTGGCCAAATACTATTGGTTATTATATTTTCTTATAAAATTACTATAAAATCAATAGTTTTTTGTAAATAACTATTGATCCAGTGTTCCAAATAAAATTATTTTGGTATCATTGAATTTGTCTCACTGAGACGAATTAAATAGTACCTAAATCATCAAATCAGATTACTGTGTCACAATATATTCAAGTTTTTGTAAAATTTTATATATAAACATATAGATTTTGAAAAATTTTTTTATATAGTAGAGGAGAGTCAAGTGTTACTATAGGAGTATATAACATTATTTATAGGTGCCCCCTAATAGGGCTAATGATGCTGTCTGAAACTCTTTTGGCCCAAAAACTGAAACTGAAACTAGTTTTAAATATCCGAAACTAATTTTAAAATTCTGAAACTATGTTAAAAACCCAAAACTATATTAAACCCCAAAACTAAAATAGTATTATCTGAAACTCTTTTGGTATTCTTATAGTTCAATACAGGGTTAACTTATTGTTGGGCATCATTAAAAAATTTTCACACATTCCAATAAATAAGGTTGCAATTAACATCAGGTTTTTTTAACATATGTATTGTTGATCTATAGAAAGATACAAAAGTGATTATAACTTTTAATTCATCTATCCAAATTGAATGAAATGATTATCATTCGATTCAGTTCATTAAGACTGTTCTAACAAGCTATAAATTATCTCTATACAATCATTGGTTGACAAGATCGAAGTCACTAAAGATTTACTCTTAAATTAGCAATCTGATTGGCTAGACAATTGCTACAGACAAATATGCCATATATGCTATATCTGCCAAATATAGTTTTTATAGCATATATTCCAGATATTCTATTTATTACATATATACTATTTATGATATATTATATTTATACAGCCAGATCTTCCTATAGTCATACTCATATAGTAACACCTCTATTTAAGTACCCATTTTGCGTGACAGACTTAAAACATAGTAAAAAACCTTATTATAGTTACAAATCACTTATAATCACTATCACTATAAAAATTTAATTTTTTAATAATTTTATTAATAAAAAACCCTCATTATAGACACCAATTTTTAAATAAATACAAATTATAAAATCTGATTGGCCAATTTCATATTCACATATATTTAAAATTAGTGTTCAGACCCGTTATGAAAATCCCAACCAGGGTCACCCTCGGGTAGGTCACCTGGGTAACATAGGTGAATACTATGTAGTAGAAAAAATTCCACTATAGGTCACCCATGTAAGGTAACACAGGTCACTCATGATAGTAACACGGGTCACCCGAGTGATAAAAAAATTTTATAGTCTAATTTTAAAAAAAAAAAAATGGAGTTGAAAAATTTGTTAAGCCTATTTGATCTGTAAGCTTCTATAGTACAAAATATAAAAAAAATTTAAAAAAAAAGCTGTTATACGTGATTTTATCGCAATTTTTACTTTTTCAACTATAAAATTTTTTTATCACTTGGGTGACCCATGTTACTATCTGCGGGTGACCTGTGGTAAAATTTTTTCTACTACTTAGTGTTCACCTGTGTGGTGTAACCTTGGTGACCCGGGTTGGATTTTAATAACGGGTCTGAACACTATATAGTTTATAACCAACTCATATGGATCACCCATGTAGATAACCCATAGGTGACCTGTGGGTTGACCACCCGAGTGGGCCATAATTCTACCTAGGTTACCTGCCCACCCGCGGGTAATGTTGTTAGCTGAAATTATTTTATGCTTGTTGAAATATTTCGATATTTGATATTTAGGCCGCCAAAATGTCTAAATATTATCGAAATTCTAAATTATGCCGAAATGTCTAAATAATATCGAAATGTCTAAATAATGTCGAAATGTCTAAATTAAGAAATAATATGAAAAAACATATAGTAATAGGTTTGCTATCCAAACAAGCTCTAGCGTTCATACTTTAATATCAATACCTTTAGTCTAGGACTAAAGTCTAGGACTAATTATTTGAACCCATACCAATCAACTCATATATAAACTACTGACCTCTCGGTTCTAAAATTTTCTAAACCCCAAGGTCCTAAACTACATGAAACACAAGCATAAGAAAGATGTCTAACATACGCCAATATAGCTAAAGAGAATTGGGGCGTCATTCTGCAGCATCTGCTTCAGATTCCTGCACTGCCATTGCAGCCACGGAACTGTATGTAAATATCATGAAGTAGGGATGCAAATCGATTCTAAAAATCAAAATCGATGATCGAAACCTCAAAATCATTTTAGAATCGATGATCGAATTCTAAATTTTTATAGTGATTTCTTGTATTGAGTGCCTGATTAGATTCTATTTTTTATTATTTAATACTGTAAGTTATTAGATTTAACAAATAATATGAAGCAATGTACAAAGTTTTTTGGTTGTTTTAAAGCTATACTAGAGCTTATTGCGCTTTGCAAAAATGTGTGATCTCTGCAGATCATGTTGTCACGAGAAATCAGCTGAATTTTCAATTCTTGAAGAATTTTAATAATTTTAGATAAAACATAAACGTTTTTGATGAAAATGATGATCAATAGGGAATTAAAATTTTCTACTATCATTACTGTGTAAATCACAGGGTCACACTTTTTGCAAAGCGCTATAATTAAATAGAAATTACATTTAGTCATATAGTATTATATTTAGTCAACTATTTAGACATTTAGTCACATAGTATTTATTTAGTCAACTATTTAGACATTTAGGCAAATTTAGACTTTTGACATTTCGAAAAAAAATAATGCCATGTCGAAATATATTTAGACACTAATTGCCTAAATAGTTGACTAAATTAAGTATTTCAACTAACAACATTACCCGCAGGTGACTAGGTAAGTATCACCCGGGTCTGAACACTATTTAAAATTATCTATTAAAGCTTCTTAAAGGTTTGATAGCAAATAACTTTTGATCCAATGATCTGATTTGGATGAAACAACTACCAAAATGTTCGTCTCAATGTGACGATTCTAATGAGCCCAAAATTGTTAAAATCGAATCACAAGCTCCTGAGATCGTTAAGGATTTGTATTACTTTACATGTTTAAGAATTAATTAAATTTAAACATCTAAGTGAAAATTTCTTAATAAACTTAGTATTTGTAATTAAATTTGGGTTATTTTGAACTCTTTAGAATTGTCTCATTGAGTCAAATACTCTGGTAATTGTTTTATCCAAATTGGGCTACTAGATTAAATATTTAATAGTATTTCAAATATGCACAAATATATTACTTATTGGCTTTTAATTACATGACCATAATGGGTTATTTTATTTATAGTCACACCTCTTTACAATCACCAAAATAGAGTGCTACAGACTTGGTGATTATAGAGAGGGACAACTGTACTATTTATACTATTTATTTTATTAATAGTAGTTGTAGCATATATTACACATGTATTAGATGTTGACCATTATATTTGTAAAATTTCAAAAAGTATAAAAGCAGCCGATATGGACCCCAAGTTTAACATCAAGTCTTCATACTCTTTCACTAATAAATACAATTATTTATTATATAAATTAAACAATTATTAGTATCCTCATATACTTTTAATTGTAGCCTCTTTAGTAATTGCAAATTGCCTTAAATCTTCTTTGTTAAGTTTTATTAAAAAAATGGCTTCCAACTTAGATATATCACAGTAACAAAGTGAGATTATACAAAGTGTTCACTATCTAAGATTGCTCTAGTTACCTACTATCTTTGAAGAAGTAGATATAGGATAATAGTATGTACATATATATATAGCAAGCTCTGGTATGTACTGCCAGAACCCAAAATATATATAGATAGGTCAGATTAATTATAGAGTTACTAAAAAAGAAAAGATCTGCAGAAAAAACTTTAAAAATAAGCAGAAAAATTACTATAAATAGAAAAGATTTGCATAAAAAATCTCAAAAATAAGCAAACTCATATCTGACCTATCTATGTATATTTTGGAATGTCGTAATTAGGAAAGTAACTTTAATAAGTAACTTTAATCCAAAGTTTTTCTCATATTCAGATCACAGTTTTTTGAAAATGACCAATCAAGGTACACAACCCAAAACTCTCACAGTTCTTTTTAGATATGTTCAATTCAGACAATAAAGTGCGCAAACTTAATATTTTTACATCGAAATCATATGATAGGACCCGAACTATCTATGTGATGTTATATTTGAAACATTGCTAATAGAGGGCTATTTTTTAAAAAAAGATTATATTTGAAAAGTAGGTATTGGAGAAAAAAGGTTATATTTGAAAATAGCTACTGTACTACACTAAGCAAAAGATCCTCCTTTCTGAGTACCTCCATGCAAAAGATCCGGGTATTTTACATGGCATCTTTTTTTTTACCAAGTATAATACCCAGGTACTTTGCAATTATTTGATCCAGGATTTTGTAAAAGACCCAGGTATATTGTAGCATCTCAATGAGATTTGCTAGTGATCAAGGTGTTGTGCTTAAGAGCAACCTTAACCTACATACCATATTTAACTATTATAAAAACTAAAATATTTTTAAAAATCACTTTTTTTTTTTTTTTTAAAAAAAAAATTATATTTCAATTATATTTTTAAAATAATTTTTTCATCCTAATTCAAGTATTCTATAAGACGAATGCTTAGAACCCATATATTAATAAAAAAAAATAAAAACATAGCCTTATTCTTTGGCTTTATATAAATAACTAGTGAAAATTTACTGTGAGTCTAGATAAGTTGATACATTTTAAAATATTTAAAAGATCGATTTTTATATGAATTTAATAATATCTGGTAGATTTAGGGTAAATCATAATTAATAATATTTATGTAATAGAACAATAATATAATATAAAGTCTATTATAAGAGGTTCAATCTATAAGATCAAACTTTAACTTCTAATATTTCTTGAATAAAAACAATTGTGCTTAATAAACAATATTGTAGCATCTTAATGATAGTGAATGCGACACAATAGTATAACAAAAAAAATCTATTAGTCCGTGTGATACCCCAGTATTTTGTGTAGGGGTATTTTATAGAAGAGGGTCTTATACATGACATATATCGTGATTTGATTGTGATCATTATTGCTAGCAATCGTGATCGCAATCAATAAAAAAAAATTAATCGTAAGGGGTCACAAAATTATGCAAACTGCAACAATGTAACTATTAAAAAAGAAAACCTTTTTTAGGTAAAAAAAAAGGCAACCCAATTTTTTTTAACTTACCGGGATGATCGCCATCAGAACGTGTATGGCGAAGACGAAACAATTCTATTACAAGCCTAATCATAAGAATGACTAGGCTTAACAGGCTTCTCTATTAGCTTGCTTCTCCTCTGCACTAATTTGCATCCTATAATTTTTAAATACTGCACACAACTAAAAAAATCACTTTTTTTAAAAAAAAAAGAAAGCAAGTTTTTTTTAAAAAAAAAAGAAAGCAGGAGTTTTTTTTTAAAAAAAAAGTGATTTTTTTTAAAAAACATAGCCATTTTGAAACAGTTCTGATGAACTGTTTTCAATTAAAAAATAAGTGCAATATTTTGCATGATTAACAGCAATCCGTATAACACCCCAACAAATACCCTATGCAAAATACCCCAGTCAAAGATCCCACTGCACAAAATATCTGTTATCGAATGAGATATCTGTGGATACTTTGTAAGTTTTTGACCAGTGATTTTGTATTAGACCCGGGGTCTTTTGCTCAGTGCGGTATGGTAAATGGAAAAATAGATATATTTAAAAGAATGCTATTGAGATAATTTTTATAAATATTATATTTGAAATGTGCTAATATAAAATCTGGGCATAATAGTGACCTAGCAGGTAAAATGCAAAAATTGAAAAATGCAAAAATTGGAAAACTGCAAAAATTAGATAAAAATTAACCAAAACAGTTTTTTTTAAGTTTTTTTTTTACACTTAGTAGGATATATTTTTATAATCCATGGTCAGTGTTTAAAATTTAATGTTCTCATAGTTCTCAATGAACATTTGGATTTTTTTAAGAACATTGATATTTAGAAAAGGTTCTCTTATTTAATAGTTCAAAGAGAACATTAATAAAATTTTTATGTTCTAGATTTATTAATAAGAACAATAAATTATATAAAATGTTCATCAATTTGATAATATAATTTGATCATAACAAATTCTGCATAAATATATATATGCAATATACATATGTACATATGGTATATACATACTATATATAGCATATATATTTAAAGTTGCACAATATAGATAACAAATAAATATTAAGAAAATCATCTTTAAAGATTTTTAAAATAAAACATTCATTAATTGTACAAGAGTATTATTATTGTATAACTTATATAGATGATTTGTATCAAATGATATGCTAATACTAAGCAAGCAAAAAGATACAAAGTATTTGTTAGTATAAAATTTAAATAGTTAAATAACAAAGTAATTTGATTCTAATTTATCACATTAACCAATAGTAGCATCAGTAAAATATTATAGAAGTCTTGTTTTATTATAAGCAAATATGAAAAGCACTTAAAATTTAACAAAATTATTAGAAATTGAATTGTATAATATATTGTGTTATATTGAAAAAATATAAAGAATTATATACAAACTTTAAAAATTATTAATAGATAAGTATAAACTTAGTATGTAAATTGTAAATATAGAATATGAACATTTTTTAAAAATTAATATTCAATTTATTTAATATATAATGAACATTAAAAAGTTTTTGAGAACAATAAAAATTTAAATTATGTTCTTTTGAGAACATAACTT